>VXBW01002091.1:50250-85806 GCA_013400375.1 Thinocorus orbignyianus | reverse complement strand
GAAAGGCTGAGAGAACTGGGACTCTAGCCTGGAGAAGAGAAGGCTGAGGAGAGACCTTATTCATGGTTACAAGTATTTGAAACGTGGGTTGAAGGAGGATGGAGTCAGGCTCTTTTCAGTGGTTTCCAGTGACAGGACAAGAGGCAACGGGCACAGGTTAGAACATAGGAAGTTTCATTCAAATATGAGGAAAAACTTCTTCATAGTGAGAGTGACAGAGCCCTGGAACAGATGGCACAGGGAGGGTGTGGAGTCCCCTTCTCTGGAGACTTTCAAGACCTGCCTGGATGCAGCCTTGAGTGATGTGCCCTGAACAATCCTGCTTTAGCAAGGGAGTTGGACTAGATGATCTCTAAAGGTCCCTTCCAACTCTGACAACTCTGTTATTCCATGATCCAACTTTTTTGGGGGGATACATGACAAAAGCCACTCAGTGAGAGCTGTGCTGTGGTTTCTGAAGAACTTTCGCTGTAGTGACTGGCTCCAGACAAATATTTGATCATAGAAAGTAAGTGATGCTGTCTCACCCAAAGTGGGGACCAGGAGGAATATGGTTATAAAATAAGCAGAGAATATGTCTACCAAAAGTTGCTATGCAGCTTTGGTTTCAGGGTGTTTAAATTAATTTGTGGTGAAATGGATTTGAAATTTAGCTCTGGACTGAACACAATCATGGCCGTAGGACAGGATACTGGGGCTTTTCTGGCATCAGGGTACATCCTCCAGATGTAGAAGCATCTGAACCAAGGAAGACTTGGGCTTTTATCAGCTTCTTCCAGACTTCTGTCTGCATGCAAAAGAAATCCAGAACCAAACCCCAGGCTAGTATCTTAGTGGTCATTCACTATTAGCTAGAGTTTGAAACAGGCTATAAATTTAGGTTTTGAGGCCTATCAGACTTGCATTTTCTTTGGAATTTGTCATTTCTTTCCAGTAAGTCTAGCTTTTGAGGTAAGGCCCTAAATTTTCCTGGTTTACAGATAACTTGTTCTCAGCAGAAGAATACTATGTTGAAAGAGTGCTGGCCTCTCACAAGAGATCAGTCTTTCATGCAGATATCTAGCTGAATTAGAGAGTGAGAAAGAAATAGTATTACTCTGTCAGGCTCTCCCAGGAGATATGTTCTGCTCCCTTTGCTAGAAATACAACACGAGCATTTGAATTGAGCTTAACATTGTCAGCTCAATTTCACTGAACCCTGTCTCAGATGTTCTTTCCTTCTGCACGGAAGGCAAGGAGGAACAGGACCCAAAGAGCAAGTAGCTGACCTAGTTGTCAGCATGCTCCAGTTAATGACCTTTCCTAAGAAGCAGTGCATAGGATCTCCAGCAAGATCTTTGTGGAGTCCTGCATCTGTGGGTTCCCAGCTAGCTTGGTGTAATAGAAGGACACGTTTTGCAGAGCAATCCTCATTCTGGATATCCATCAGTTGGTTCACCCCCACCAGTTAGAAGTGCTGAACTGAACTTTTAACAGTGTTGGATAGAAGTTTTAGGTATCTCTCAAGATCTTATCCCAGCCTGTCCAGTTTGGTAATATCTGCCAATGACTTCAGGATCCTGCTCTGCTGACTGTGCTTGTATTTTATTCTGCTATATACCATTATAAGAAAAAAAGGAATCCTTTAACCTGTAGAGTGATTAAAATAATAAAGGGCTGTCATAGCCAGATAATCACAGTATCTGATGTATCACTTTTATGAGCTCTACAATCTGTTTAACAGGACAATAAACAGACTGCAAAACATTCACACTAATGTTCTGACTAGCAATGTAACCTTGAACTAGACTCAGGAATTTTTCTCTTCCCAGCTTTTTTAAGCATTGTGAACTCTAACTCCAGAAATGAGTGCATGACAAAACCAAACTCTCTATCCAGTCTCAGAAGCATGGGGAGGTCTGGAAGGTTTCCTCTGAATAAAAATAAATGCACTTGGATTTTTACCAACATCAGGATTGGGAGGGATCAGGATTTGTCCATCAGGGAGGTATCAAAGCAGAAAGAAAGACAGAGCTCCAAGTTGTACTATGTGATGAGGCAGGGACTCATGTCCCATGGTGTATGCGTAGCACTCACCACTAATTGGTTTGGAGTACATTCCAAACACAAGCTTAGCAGTTGTCCCTGTGAAACTTACAGGTCATTTTAGCCAAATTTCCCCCAAAAGCCAGAGCTCTTCTAAATTCAAAATTGGTTTCAATTCTATTATCTTGTAAAAGATACAATGTTTTCCTCTGCANAAACACACCAAAAAACCCTGAAGGCCTACAAGGATGAATAATGCAAGGTACAATCTACTGTATTAGAACAGATGGAAATATGGGAATGCTTTTTTTTGCTGTGTTACAGGCAAAGATCAGTGCCAAGCATGGTATAAGCCAGCACCATTGCTATGATAATTTTGCCTCAGAGCTGCCCGTGTGAACAGCAGGTTGTTACTAGCCTTGCAAAAACCAAGATGTACTCTGTGCTTTGTGTGTGTGCATGTCCATGTGCGTGTGTGTGTGTAAAAGGGAGGTGTTGAGTTACCTGCTAGCTCTGTTCTCTCTTTGTGGAGTGTGAATGCCTTTTAAATTCTCAACACCTGAAGGACAGAAAACTTGAAGTAAGGTTAGAGGGGTGCCGCAGAATCCCTCCAAGATCTAGCCCTCCTGCCCCTCCAGCCTACACAAACGTCACCGTGTTACAAATCAGGCAATGTCTGTGGTTCATCCAGCAGCAGAGTTAAAACAGGCTGCAAAAAGCTCCTGAAGGCAATAATTCAGAAAAAAAATGGAAATGTTATGGGAATCTCTGGAACATGGGTTAGAAGGCGTGAAGAAGGATGCAGCCACCTCAACTTTGACCAGTTTTATCATGCTGAGAAGATAGTACTGCCCTTAAAGAGTGCAGGTGGAGAGGGGACATGGTGAAAAATCTGTCAGAAGATTGGGAGGACTCCCACAAAGGCAGAGCAGTTACACACCTGGCTGTGGCTTTCTCACTCAGGTTGGAGCACTGGCTGGAGCTCCTGGAGGTGAGGAAAGAAAAGAACAAATAAATGCATCCTTGAATACTATATTATTTATTTTTTTTTAACCCTTTGCCTTGCGATGCTTTACACCTTTGAAGCATGGGGCAAAAACCTCTTTTTTAAAAAAGGATTTCTTTTTTCCTCCCTCCTTTTCTGCTGTACTGCCAGCTGCTGAGTTTTCAGAGGATGACCTTTGGAGGGTAAAATTCAGCTGATTCTGCTGAACTGTCAATTTCAGTACTGGGGTGGGGAATACTGCAATATCTGTTATATGTGTAAGCATGAACTACAAAATTCTACCCCAAAGGAAATTGAGAGAGTTGTTCAAAAATTTGGTCCTGAAGGTCAGCCTTCTAACACTTTCCCCTCACAAAAATGCAGAGTCAGCCTTGGTGCAGTTCGGAAATCAAAGTGACAGTGGAAAGAACTGACAACTGAATATTAAACATGGTCCATTTCCTGAGAGTTGGTTTATTATTCAGATGATGTTTCTATCCCACTAGATGTTTGAATATCTGATGTGTTTTCTGAACAGTGCTTTTGGTGAAAATTGTTTGCAGTATTTCTGAATAATCAGGTCATTCTTCTCTAAAGAAAACAGAAGTGGTGAACTTCTATTTATGACACAGCTATTTAAAAATGAATAACTGGAATAACACATTTTCATAATAGGACTTATTATAGTCCAGAATATTTTCTTGAAGAGTGACATTACAATTTTGAAAATACATTGTAGCTGGATGTGGCTTTAACCCTTGACAATGAGATTTAGTACTTGTTTCTTTTTAGTTGACAGTATCTGGATGGGTTTAAGTGCTGACTTTGGTGGCTTTATTGGATGGAAACCTACATCTACTGTAAAAAGTAAAATATGACACTTTTTTTTTTTCTATTCAGCATCTCTTTTTCCTATAGGCAGATGCAGGGAAAATATGTGTGAGATATATTTGATTTATTTCTCCCCCTGTATTTATTATTTTGTGCATCTGGGCCTCCTTGTTTTTCAGTGGGCAATCTTCATCTTCTCAAGTAACATTTATGTTTGCCACTTTTCTCAGAGCTCACTCCCCACCCCCAGTAATTCTGCAATGTTCTCCACCAGCCCCCTTCTGGATCCATGGACTGAGCTAATTACGAGTGCTGTTGTACTAATGCAGGCAGCAGCAATTACAGTTCCTCTTCCCTTGCATCACATAGAGCACTCAGTCCCCTTCCCAGGCACAGGTTTGTGCTTACATGCTTTTTTGTCGATGCTGCCTTAAAAATTTAGAGCTGAATGGCTTTCCCATGGCTCACGGCTGAACCTCCTCCTCCTGCGCAGGGGTTACTTGACTTTCCATGACTTACCAGGAGTTAGCAGGGCAAAATTAATGACTTCTCAGCCTTCAGTCAACCCACAGGGCTTTAGCACGTCCTGTGGCTCCCTTGGTGAGCACGCTGTGTTTTCTATGAAGTGTGATGGGCTTGTCCTTTGTATGAGTAACTTCAGATTAACTGGGCACTCTTTTCCACAGTTCTTTGCTTTAATTTTACTCCTGCCTCATGCTTATGACCTTCCTGATGTCTTCCAGACGTTTGGTACCGATCCAGTTAGAAAGTGCTTCACAGCTGCTGAATACCACCTTGTAGTTTAGCCAAAGCACCTTTTTCTCATTCCACAGGTTTGTCAGTCAGGTTTGCTTACAGATTTCAGTAGGAAACTAATTTTTAACAATATTTTCCTTAGATAGATCATTTTTACATGAGGCATTCATGTATCATGGCGGAGTAATCGTGTAAGTGTCAGTTTCCCATTATAAAAGCCGTACACAGCAGAACATTTACTGTCTAACCTGCAACACTTCTGAAGCAGCTCGGTGATTTCTACTGAACTGCTCCATGATTTCTGGGGCATCAGTTAGTGCCCACAAACTCACATGTGACTGTGCTACTGAAACTCTTTCCCATGCAACCTGCCCACCAAAGGGACCCACACTGTTATCAATAATTCCCAGGAAGAACCATGACTGGAAGAGGAGCACTTTGACCCCACAGTGCCTACAAGGATCTTCTTGAGGAGCTTGCTATAACCAGTGCCTCACTACAACCTTTTGCTGTGGATCTTCCAGAGGGCAGTATTTACAATTTCTTAATTATTGTCCTTGGTATCATTGACTGCAGATTGTCTGAACCATAGCCACTGGTATTTAAAGCTGTGCACGTGTTCATTTAGGAAATCTAATAGAGGAAACACAGTTCTGTATCTCACCTGTTAGTGCTGAGTAATAGTACTGAATCCTTTTGCCAGCAGATGTTTCACAGGTAAATCAGGGAGGTGATCATTTTGGCTAGGTCTTGCAGGTGTGTGTGCTTGACTGAGACTCTAGGGAAACTTTTCTAAGTATGGGAAACACTTACAAATTTGTCTTCAGCATCTGAAAATGAAAGCCTCCCGGCATCTTTGTCTGTCTTCCTCGTTAAGACACTAACAGGACACTTCCTGGTCCTATTGCAAATGTATCCAGCAGTTTTTTCCAAGTCTTTTGGAGAAAAACTGGAAAACCAAAGGAATGACTTTCTGGTGTATTTTTGCAGATTGGCATTGGCTGTACTGTGGAAAGTGGCCAATGTGCCTGTGGTACTACATAGGCATGTTTTTCCCCTCTGTATTAAAAATTTTAAACCCATAAGATGAGGGTTTCCTTTATTATGCCCTCCCAGCCTTGATGTCAGGGTTTTTTTATTTTAATGTGTCTCTCCTCATAATCGCATGGTACCCTGTCTTCAATACAGTAATTGTGATCATGGTGATTAAAACATTATTTCTGGTATTATTCACGCCATTTTGTGCAGACAAATGAACTTCTTTGGAACTGGAAAAGTGAACATGTAGTTCTAGATTTTACAACAGAGATTCACAGCAAATCCATTATCCTGTGTCCTAATGTGTGTTGATCTGTGTTTTAAGCCGTCATCCTCTCCTAATGAAGCCAGTGGTAAAACTCTCATTTAATTCAGGGGGAATAACTTACTGACAAAAAGCAAACTTAGAAAAAGATGAATCACCAGTGCTTAGTTAGACATAGTCAGGGGTGGCAGTTAGATATAAAACTCTGCGGCTCCTAGACTGTCCTTTCAGATGTGTCAAGAGCATTTTGTGCAAGTAATTTCCGTTGATGCTTGAGGCAATAGGAATTAGCAGAAAGCCTTTAAAGTTACTGGAGTCTTAATTATGTAAGAGAGTGTAGCTAATTGAGATAAGCATAAATTTAAATTTCGGGACCTATTGCTGTCCCTCTGTAATCAGACTTGTAAGCTGCATTGTTGTTATGATTGCGTTGTATCACACACACTACAATATCCATTTATGTATGTGGAATATCCACTCTTATTTTCTAGTTAAATTCATAAGGAGGTGAAGAGAACTGGGGGAAGCTGAGACAGAGGAATTGGAAAGGGATTAGTTAATCATAATGAGTTACTGGTGTTAGTATTCTGTATACTGAATTCCTTTTAATATTCAAAAATGATAAACAATATTTATGGCTTTGCATAAATATTTTCCTGCTACATCTGGAACGTGTGCATTACATGAATGCTCATTTTTATCACTCAGTTATAGTGAATATATTGCTTTTTATGCAAAGTACATTATACTTAGTGGACAGCTCTATGATTTTCTCAAACTGTGGAATATTAATCCCATGGAATGACTTTATAGAAATTTAATACCTCAATGTTTTTGTGATTTTTATTTATCATAGCAACAGATATATTAAGAATAAAGTAATAGGAATAGTAAAATAAATGAAATCTACTTCAAGAGATCACATCACTCACAATGATAATAAAATGAAGCAGATAAAATTATTTGCAATCAGAATGAGGCAGAATCAATATAAAATACACAAATTCATAAACTAAAAGTACAGCAAGTTGAGAAGTAAGCCAATATTTCATAAAAGATCAGGCTGTTACTCACAGAGGGTGAGGACCATTTTTCCCATTAAGGATAATACATTTCTCCTTGAAGAGTGCCACCAAGTAAGTGAACCAATCTGTTGTGCAAGGAGCAATCGAGCAAGAATATCAGTCTCTAACTGTGGTCCATGGCTGTTAAGCTTGCCAGCTGCGGGGTAAATCACTGCCGTGACTCTGCCTTGTGAACAAGAGAGATGGTACCAGCCCTGGGTGTTGGGAAGTGGGGACAGGCAGTGCCCTGTCTGTTGCTGATCAGGATGGGGGGAAGAGATCAGAGAGATGCCGCTTTCATGCTGGAAACTTTACACACAGACACAGACACACACCCCCCCTCCCCATTTCTTTGGAGCAGAAGGAGTGATGAGAACAGAGTAAAATGCTTCCTGTAATGGACTGGTGGCACACGCACAGTTTGTGCTGCAGACCTCGGTGCATGGAAGAGCTGGCAGAAGGGAATTTTGTGAGGCATGTTTCAACATGATGCAGCTGACGCGAGAAGTACTTGCCTGGATGGAGAAAAAATGACGGAAAAATACATTTTAGGGCTGGGCATGTAAAAGCCATTCCTGACGTAGTGCTTGGAAGAGGTGAAACTCTCTGTTTCTCTAACTGTTCACTGATTCTTTTTCTCCTACCCCTCTATTACTTACCTAGCGCTTTGACCAGGTTTTCCCTGGGAAATACTATTCTGTAAGGCATAGTCACAGAGTCACAGTGGGCATTTCATAGGATGCAGTTTACACAAGTGTTCACTGTTGGCCTGATCTTCCCCTCACTGATGTCACTTAGAATTTTACCATTAACTGCCCTGTAGGAAGGAGCCTGCCTGCTTAAATTTTGCCCGTTGCCATTTCCTTTAAAATCGTCAGTGCCTCTTTGGATATTTACCATTTGCTCATGGAAATGTCTTAGCATCAGTGCAAAACTTTTAATTAGAAGAATTAAAAAAAAAACAAGTAATTTTATTCTTCTGTGACTTAATTAACAGTGTCAAGAAAAGACCAAGTTCATCCCTCAGCTTTAGTGTTGCTAAGTGCTCAGGTGTCTTTTCCACAAGTGTCCTCAAGCAGACAATTCACAGGCATGAGGCTGTGGCAAAAAGATGCCTATTACTAGCAAAAATACTGTCTTCAGAAAAAGAGATGTTAATTTGCTCCATTTACTTTAAAGCTTCTCTGGGATTTAAAAGTTGTCCAAATTTCTGATACCTTTCTAGTGTATAAACTTGAACTTTGAGAGTCTCCACCATTGCATTGTCTGCGAAGACCACAGTTATAACTGTTCAGTGCAAAATGCCTGTAGTTGGGATCTGCCTAACCTGTCACATTTCCTTCCATAATCCCCTACATATTCCCACAGATTTCCTAAGTTTCTGTAGTAAGAAGCAGTATTCAAGATTGGTGAGTGAATCTACAACTCTTTTACTATTTTTTCTATTATTGCTTTGTCAAAAAAAAGATTTAAACTATGTATGCATCTGGGAATTAAATTAACAGTGATTTAAGTATGGGAAAGGACCACTAATTAGTAGACCTCCAGGGATTCTCTGATCATTTCCTCACTTTTTTTCTTGCTTAAGCATAGCTTGGGCATTTTATTAATTCAAAGATCTGCAAAACTAGAAGACATTTACCTAGTTCTCATGTAAAATTAACCTTTGATATGCCTATTTTAATTGGCCATTTAATATTGCTGCTGTATGCAGAATTGTATAACTCCTGTTCTCTATATGGGAAGGGAACCAGAAACACACCAGGGCAACAACAATCAGAGTAATTATGAAACTTCAGAAGTAAGACTGAAAAAAAACACCACAAAAACTTAATTTTCTTATGCTTATAGGGTCTTTTTTTCTTTTTTGCTTTATTTTATCAGTCAACTTATTTTAAAAAAGCATTTGATAATGAACAGAGAAAAAAACCTGACAAAACAGGATTGCTCATGCAACTCTGACACTTCAGTTGTTTGGGTGATTAATATTTCAATTATTTAGTGTTTTACCATATTTAGGAAAATACATAACGATTCATTAATGAAGGGCATAAAAAAACATTTAAAAAATCTCTGTTTTGAGTAGGCTCTTTTCCTAGACAAGAACTTAAGAACTTCAAACCCTAGAAACAAAGTTAACTGCTGCATTCCTTTTTTTTTTCTTTTTTTAATTTAACCTTCTAAACCTCAGCAGAAGAATAAAATTTTAAAGACTTGCTACATTTAGTTCTCTTCCTTTGCTTCTTTATTTTTTTTTTCTATTTTTTTTTCCCTCCTGCCATTCTATGAAGACATTCCTAGGATGTGTGGATGATTATTATTCAGAGAAAGAAAGAAATATTTGAGGACTAAACCACAATAATTTATACTGTAGTGTCTTCCTTTTTGTGTTTTGAAGAAAATGAGAGGGAAGTTGAAAGGAGCTAGATAAAAAATCCCGTAGAACTGAATCAGAAAGAGCAAAGAGGGTAATCCTACTTCAGAATGTAGCTAATGTGGGATAATCCCAACATGTCTCTGTCAAAACTGAATGGCTCAGAGCTACCTGGCTCTGCCCTTTACAGTAACATAATCACACCACTATTGTGAGATTCCTCGGTGTATTTATCTTGGTACTATTTTCAAAAACAATGCATAGTTATCAAACACAATCAGCTATTCAAAGAAATAATTGGGCAATTTTCTTTTGAATGACATTTGATTTCAGAACTCTTGGGGGATTCACAATGTGTGCTATATCTACATTTTCATAAGTGAAGCTATACCCTAGAGACTGCTAACAATACAAAGATGTGCAATGAAAGCAAATATGTATCTCTGTAAATCAAAATATTTTTAAGGTAACTGATAGTATTGTGATTTTAAACTTTATCTTTAATGGTGCCAAGATGAGATAAGGTAATTGTAAGGCCTGTGCCATTGAAGAAGGTACTTAAATTTCATAGAATCATAGAATGGTTAGAGTTGGAAGGGACTTTAAACATCATCAAGTTCCAACCCCCCTGCCATGGGCAGGGACACCTCCCACTACACCAGGCTGCTCAGAGCCCATCCAGCCTGGCCTTGAAACACTCCCAGGGATGGAGCTTCCAAAACTTCTTTGGGCAACCTGTTCCAGTGCCTCACCATCCTCACAGCAAAGAATTTCTTCATAATATCTATCTAAATCTTCCCTCTTTCAATTTAAAACTGTTACCCCTTGTCCTGTCACTACACTTCCTGACAGAATCCCCCTCCAGCTCTCCTGTAGGATCCCTTCAGATATTTCCCATTTTACTTGATATATAAGATTTCCTTCAATATCCTTTGATTATAGAATGAATGTTTCACAAGATCAGCCTTGCAAAAAAGTACCCTTCAGTCATATCAATGGAAACACAGCTGGCTGAGTAGTTTTTAAATTACTTTTCAGAGGGAAATACCTGAGTCATTAAAACACAAAGAGGTTGGGCATAAAGGTCCTTTTCAATGACATTACCATTGCAAAAAAAAATAATTTAAAAGCACACATTTCAATTTAAAGAACAGCTTTGACAATACATACAAAAAAAGTGCTGATTTGGAACTGGGACATGATCTGCAGCAAGTTCTATGGATGAAATAAAACAAGTGTTCAGAATTATTGAAACAAAGTATTTGATGGACTGCCTTTTATTTGACTTGAACATGATTTTTCCTTTCCAACCTTTTTTTAAGGTTTGAAATTTCAACTTGATTCAAGTAAGCGAAAAAGTCAATAATTGTTGCAGAGTGGGGAAAATGTTTTCATTCCCTTTTTTAAGTCTTTTCTGAACACAAAACAAAAACATTTTTCTATTCAAAACCTTGAAATTCTTTTGCTTGCTTTATACCACAGATAATATGCACGTCTTCTAACTTTGGTGCATAGGATGCTAAGTGAAGTTGTGGAAACTTTTCCTTCTGCTAAGACATTGCATAACTGCCTGAGTTGATGAGGAGCCCCTATTAACTATTGTTAATGATAGAGCCTATTTGATAACGTAGATGCAAATACTGAAGTTGATCTGACTGACAAAATGCAGTGGTGCATATACTCACTACGATTTATGTCAGTATATCATGTGTTGGAACTTTCTACAATAACCTTCTTCTAGAATAATCATAAGGTTTATGTTTCATTTTCTTTGCTGTTGATCTTCGATGATTTTCTATCGCAAAGGGTCATGCATACCTGTAGGAAGTTGGATGCATTAGAAAAGGCCACCTGTGAAAAAGAAGATAAAGGACACCATTCTGTGTATGGTTATTCTGCCAGTGAGTGTTAGATAGCACTTTTTTTGTTATTTTTAATATATTGTCAGATGAAGCATTGCTTGGTTGGGGGAAAAAAATTGTTTTGTTGCAGTTTATCTTCTAGATTGGATCAGAATCCCAGTAAAGGGATTCTTTCGGGCCTAATCCTCTCAAGAGTGCCCTCTTAAGTTGTTCAGCTGCAAGGCTTCCTGGCTTTTTATTTCTCACTCTGCCATGACTGCCTACCAGGCTGAGTTGCTGATCAGCTTACAGGTTTCTCTTGCCGTGTAGCGCTTGTTTCTGAGATGTTTTAAAATTATACCTCCTGGGGTAGCTGCCTTTTGAGATTTCTTTTCTAGCTCTATAGCAGTAGCAGAAGAAAACATGCCCCGTTATGATTTTTACCATTCTTCCCTTGACCAGTTTCCATAGTGACTTATTAATATCACTGCCTACCTTGGGAAACTGCTGACCTGAATAGCATGACATTATACTGAAATAGCCCTTTTTGCTGCTGGAAAGCACAGGGACAAGAGGAGAGGTTTCTGCCATGGAGTTAGTAGTGAAAGGGACGCTTCCATTTCTAAGCTCAGCTCTTTATGTCCTCTACACAGACAGATTTGTTCCTGATTTGCTCCATTAGTGTGTTTAATTATTTGAGATCAGCTAGCCTATATGAGTCTATGTAAACTACAGCGTCTTGGTATTAGAGTCTTCCTCACAGCTTGCTACCTCCATGAGGTGTTTTAATGTCCTATCAAGGGTATTTGTAGTCTCTTCCAAATCAACCAACCAGAAAGCCACTATATCTTTAAATAGTGAAAAGAGATCTCATATTTTCTTTCTGATTTTTCTTTTATTTAACTCATCCTTCTGTTTGTTAGTGTGCCTTCCGCATTAGATTGAACGTTATTTTCTGTTTTATGTCCTATTTCCACCTGAATGAAGCAGCTGGAGTTTGGAGATGCTTTCTAGGACTACCCTGAAATCTATCACAAGGTAGGGCTGCAGCTGAGCTGTTATGAGTGCATCCCTGCAACTGGACCCTGACTGAGCTGTGGAAACGACCTAGCCTTACACCCAGTGTGGAACAAGAAGGGATCTGCACTGCCAGGTTGGATGACTTCCTGTTGCCTTCTCTACTGGAAGGCTACTGAGATGTCTTCCAGAGCTGAGCAAGTTGTCTTTCCCATAGACCCCTTCTGTTCAGTAAATAACTTACCATAGGAATGGAGTTATCTTCATAAAAGATTTTGACAAAATATACACTTAGAGCCTATCTGTAAATTATTCCAGTAAAGGGCACTCACTAATGATGAGTTGTCTGACAACAAGGAACTCTTTCTAGCGATGTTGATACTTTTTTGGCAGATCTTGAAGGCTGGAAGCTCCTTGAAAATGGATTCAGTCCCTGTATCTCCCTGAAATAATTAGAACTAAGCCCAAAGGTCTGGAATGCCCCTTAACACTGAAAACAGCTTAATATCAATAAAACATCCTTTTGCAAGTGAAGCTGTGAGATGCTTCTGTGCTGTTTCCAGTAGGGTTTTTAGCAATTACATTTTCATAGTCTGCCTTCTCACTGTGCGTACTTTAAATGTTCCCAGTGAAGCGACTGAATAATCAGACTAGTTCTCCAGCGATGGAACAAAGACAGTCAGAAAAGATGGTCCACAGTGAATGCTTGCAGGATGTTGAGAGCAGATGCTTGCTGCATACTGCTCTGCAGGGACTGGTTGCAGGGGGGAAAGGAAGGAGAAAGTTTCTAGCTGAAAGTTTAATAAATACAATAACATCTTATTAAATCAAAATAATTCTAGACCATGCCTAGCAATAAAGTATCTAAAGCACCCTCTTTTCTCACCAGCACCGGTAGTTAAGATGAGAAGCTGGCTGCTTTACTGGATAATCCTGTCTCACAACTACAGATTCCTTTTTTAACTGAAATAGAGATAGATTGTGAATGAGGATACAGGGAGGGATTCAGGAGTGAAAGTGTCCTTGCCTATTTCTCTTCACCTTCCTCAGTGGTGATGTACTTGGTTGCAAGGACAGTTTTGAACTCCCACTTGGAGAAAATCCAAAGAACTGAAGAAGAAAATAACTTCTAAACCTCCAAATCTGCAAGCTGTGTTCCTTAGTATATGTGAGATGTACTATTGCTGGTTTGGGCATATAAACTTCAGTGCTCTCACACTAATGAATACCGTAGTGCTATAATTTTTGCATGCACTGTGTAATGCATTCTGCACAAACCATTCTTATGGAAATCAGTGGGACCACCCTGCGAGAACAAATGTAGTTTTCAGTCCTGTTTATGGTTCTCTTGCATTGAATGCCACAGTGACATTGCCAGGCAAGCTGTCTGGTTCCAAAGAAGATGGATTCTCATTACGTTTTAATTCATAGAGCAATTACTGTTTCACGTGTGATATATAGGGAAAACTCTACAAAGTTAACTTGTAAAATGTGAGTGATTTTGAAGAAGTGGGATGTGAAGCCTCAAAGCTGTGATGTTCTATTTTCCTTCCCGTCTTTCGGTTTCTCAGCTGTACCGTGGTAATAGAAAGTCGAAGAATATTCAGTAGAGATACTATTCTGGAAAGTTGAAGGAACGACAAAAATAGGCCAGCAAAAGACAGTATCCTTGTCTGTACTCAGGACAGTTTAAAAAACCTTAAGGAATTTCTCATATTAATAGTACATTTCCTTTGATATGTTCCCATGAGAGAGTGAAATTCTTGACATCTTTAAGAGTACAATTTTGGCTCCATAGAGAAAGAAAGCATCTGATGGTTGTCTGCCAATTCACCAGGTATGTGCAGAGGAAGAGGAGCAAGGTGGAGGAAAAGAAATACAGTTGAGGAAAGGGGCAAGAAATAATAAATGAAAGTATTTTAATGAGTTGTCACTTTGAACAACATGATTTTGTGAGTCCAACACAGAGGTATCCTCCTTTTTGGGTTCATAGGAAAACATTGAAAAAACTTGTGCGTGCTATTTACACTGTCTATGGAAAACACATCCCTGAGTTAAATAGATCTGAGAATGTGAGCTGAAATTTTAGGGGCAGGAGGAGAAGTTTCTTTCTGAGTACCTCTGAGAGCTGTTATGCAAAATATTTTTAGTGTTGCCATAAATACATGCATTCCTGCATTTCTGATAGAAAGCACTAATGTAATTGACTTTGTATTTGAATTGATACTATTAATTGAGAGTGATGGAGAACATGTGAAGAAGAATTAGTCAGAGACTGGGTGTTTTAACCATCAACAACCCCACCTTATTTCTTTGATTCCTCTCCTACCTATTTGTAGATCAAAATACCGTTGTGTTCCCATCACGTTCATTGTGATCCCACATAAGATTCGTTTAAGACGTTGAGTACTTGTGATAACTTTAAAAAACACCTCTGTATTAACCAGCCACAGCATTGAATGTGTTTTGAAAACTGACTTGAAGTCTTGAAAACATCAAGGTATTCAACTGTGAAACATAATTCATAATTTAACACTTTGCAGTTATTCAAGTAACACTTATTCAAAATACATCTCTGTGAAGTAATTATATTCATTTATGAATTTTAAGGTCTTACAAAGTTGAAATACTTTTGAAGAATTGTCAGTGAGACAGGGACTTTGAACTTAAACTTCATTTGTGTGCTGCAAGTCTGGAGGTCAGATCATGTGTTTAGGATGGCTAAAGGCATCAAATCCACTTAAAATAAAATATTCTATGGGACAGAAGTGGGCCTAGTAATTTTTGAAAGGAGGTCAGGCCTCTAAATTTTCTTGAAAAGTTACTTTGGAACTATGCTGTATTTTATAGAATAAAACAAACAGAGAATCAATATCATGAAAGCTGTGTTTTTAAAATAATGTAACAGATTCCGAGATGAGGCATATTGCTAGGGCAATTCAGAGTGTTCCTGCTCATGGCCAGTTTGCCCTTAGTAAATCCATACTAGCAGTTCCTATTCCCCTCCTGCCCCTTCATGTGCCCAGAAATGTGTTCCAAGAGAACTCAAACCATGATTTCACTGAGAGTCAACATGAGGCTGACTGGCTTATAGTTCTTTGAATCATCTCTCTGGCCTTTTTTGAGGGTGTGTGTGATTAACTGCCCTTCTCCAGTCCTTGAAAACCTTTTCCAACCTCCATAGTCTTTCAAAGATAGTGGTGATACAAGGACATCAGCCAGATTTCAGCATGCTGGGTGTGGTCTATTGGGACACATTGTCTTTTGTGAATCAAATTTCACAAGTGATCCCTGACATAACCCTCATCCACTGCTGGTCCTTCTTCTTCCCTTTGGAAGGTCAGGTCAGGGTAACTCAGCCCCACCTGTGTCTGCTGCCACTCAACCACCCAACCCTTTCAGCAATAAGCCTGAGTTTTCCTTTTTCTACCTATGATTACTAATGTAGTTGTAGAAGCTCTTCTTGTTGCACTTGATGTCCCTTCAACCTCTTAACTCCAGCTGAGCTTTGGCTTGAATGGCAGCAGCCCTTTGTGCCCAGACAACTTTTCTAAATTCCTCCTTTGCATGGTGTCTGTGCTCCTGTATGCTGCATTTGTATGCTGGAGTTCTGCCATGATGTCCCTGTTAGCCAAGTTCTGACAGACCTGCTTGACTGCCTAGGCAACAGGGTGGTAGTCAAGTCTGCTCTTAAGCCTGGAAGATGCTCTCCTTAATTGTCTGCCAGCTTTCCTGAACTCCTTTGCCTTTTAGAGCATCCTGCCAGCTATCAGCTCCCCCTGCCTAAATCCAGGCCTGTTAGTCTGGGCATTGCACTTTGTTAAAATATTTTTACTTTCCCTTTTTCTTATTTCAACTATGATGTGCGTGTTCCTGCACGATTCATTCGGCTGATTCTTGCCTCTTTGCTAATGGTGAGAAAAGACTCTTCACCCATCCATTTACAGTCTTCTAAACAGCCTAACTAGCAGCTACCTTTGAACTTCAATCCTTCCTGCATTTCAGTATGATATATTCTTAAATGCTAGATTGAACTATATTTGTGCCTTCCCCACATCTTCTGTGAAGTCAAGGCTTGTTGATGTGTTTGATTATGAAAAAGTGGTATCAGTTATTTTTTATTATCTTGTCATGACAGATCTTTGTGTTTCTATTTAAAAAAAACCCATCCTCCTTAAAGTGGTATATTACGTGAAGTACTTTTCATGACAGTGACTTTATTAGAATACATGTCTAGTTCCTTATGTACTACTTACCCTTTTTCCTTTTTCTGTTTCAAACTTTGGAGGGAAACTGACCTTTCAGCTGGCAATTACAGAGAAAAACAATTTTCCCAAAAAAAGAATAAATTGGAAATTCTGAACATTTGTGAGGGATATGATATTGAATAATATCTTAAGATTTTCTTCAAAACTGGCTATCTATGAAATATTTTTTCAGTCTTGCCCAGTGTTTACAACCAAAAGTGAGTTTGCTGTTCTTTTCTTTAATCACCTGTCAATTTATGGTTCACAGACAACTTCACTCCCTGATTCTTATTTGCTAATGCAAATTGAATTTATGTAGATGTGTATGATGCCTGTTGAATGTTTGAAATTAACAAATGCATACTATAAAACAGTATTTTTAAGCATAGTGACAAAACATATTTGTTTCCAGCTTTGGAGAATAATGTTTTTGAAAAAATATCCTGAATTTTGAAGATGTACTATAGGAAAATGTAGACTTTGTTACATACCTAATGCAGCAACCCTCACATAATTTCAGACAATTCTTCCTGATTCCTGCAGAAAACACAAGAAAAGCATTTCCCCTGTCACCTGAAAAATGCTTTTATTTTCCCTGTCTTCCAGGAGGGAGAAATGAGAAGGCTGCAATCCAGGCACCCAGCAAGGAGGGACTAAAGCAGTGACCAGACTAGATGTGTTTCTTGTGTGGTTGTAGCTGAAGTGATAATCTGTGGTTTCTACAGACCAAAGCCTAAAGGCTCTTTGTAATACCACCTGATGGTTTGGAGGGGTAAAAAAAAAAATCCCTCCCATTTTATCTTTCAGGTGAAACTATCAAGGAAATTCAAACAAAATTCAGGAAATCTTCAGGACTGACTGAAACTGAAACTTTTCTCTGAAACAATTTACTGAGTCATCATCTCATTCAAAACTTGTCATTCAAGCCACATGCAAGTGTGTGCTCTTCAACAGGAGTTCACTTGTAATTTATTACTGTGATCAGGACGATGGTGGGGAGAAGAGAAACAAGCTGGCACAGTTATTTGCGGTTTCCAACGCTTCTGGCAGAGTCTGCCACAAAAGCCTGTTTAACAAGATGTATAGTTATAGATGGGATGTAAAGCGCTTTTATAGATTCAAAGCTAAGAGACATGAAACAAATCAGGAAGACAAATTACTGCTTTTTAGCTTGGTTAAAGCTCAACAGCAGCTACTGCCGAAGTCCGTGTCAGGTATGGCTTTTCTTCCTGCATTCATTAAGACTCCTCCAGCTTCAAGCAACAACAACAAAGCAATCAGTAAGGTGGGAACCTCTATATATTCTTTAGATTGTCCAAGAGAAGAAAAAGTCAAGACAGCGTTCATAGTATGGTCACTAGATAACTCCATCATCGGTTTAATTGAGCGCTGTTAAATTGAGTGCAACATAATATGCACTAAAATGAGACATTCAGTGGTGAATAGCAGAATGAAATACAATCACATAAAGAAAGATGTGGGTAGCAATCAAGGCCAGGGGGTGAAGACCTTCGTTCATTGCAAAACAGTGACTGACTGGCAAGGCAAAATCGTAAATGGAGTAGACTACAATGGCAAAATGTACGGTAAATGCTGCTTAGATACTAATTAATCTAGCATTTGATTTTTTTTTTTTAAAAGGATATAGGAAAAATATGAGAAAGATTCTAGAAACAGTGATAGAAATTAGGCTGAGAAAGAAACTTCTAAGGAAAAGAAGACTGAAAAAACCAGTAGAGGAGCAGGAGGGTGTGACAGAAATATATAGGATATTGGATGACAGATTTCAGTACTTCAGGAGAAAAGGAGTGTTGCCAATTGCCCTTTCTTGCAGAAGATAAAGCTACGTACATGACATTGCGCAAAGGGGCTCACTCAGGCTTGTGTAAAACTGATGGAATCTCGAAAGGGATCTTGCAGATTGTCTAGAAAAAAGAAAAAGTACCTGTTTGTCCTGAGATTATTCATGCAGATTGAGGTTATATCTTGGCTGTTTTCTACATCTGTTAGGCAATAAGATGTTTTGGTGATGGTGGGACTGCAGGGATTGTCTCTGTAAATGGAGGCAAGAACTGCTCCAGGATGGTCATGGGTAGTTCCAGCTGATTTCAGCCAGCTCCACAGACTCAAATACAGGACACAATCCAGCCCTTCAGTCATGGGTGAGCTCCCTCTTCCAAAATGTATTTAAGGCAGAAAACCTCTTTTAAAGTTTGTCTTAATTTCTCACTGATTAGTTATATTGTATCGGTAAAAAAAATTCCATTCATTTCCCAAGTCAACTGTGTTTTGCCCAAGACAGTAAATGATAAATGATGCCTTAGTCTTAATCTTAACCCACAGTTCTTTCATCCCACTGAGGAGGGGGAGTGAGTGAGCAGCTGGGTGGGAGTTTGGCTGTTTGCAATAGCTAAGCCACCACAGGTGTACACGCAGTTCAACATGGCAAACTCACAGCACACAAGCAGTATGGTTCAACATTAGGCTTTTTTATTTATCACTTTTGAGGGATGCTGCTGAAGTCTGTATCCATACCACTGATACTTCTTGCAATGCCATTTTCCAAACATTTCCCAAATATTTTGGGAAATATTATTTTGTGAAATGTTTTTGTGAGAACTGGACTTCAGAGGTAGTTGAGGAGAAAAGAGTTCTGCAGTATTATCATACAGAGTCTTACTTCCTGAGACGCAGTGCAATTTGTATTTTTTGTTCCACCAGAAAGCATGAATTGCTGTGTAAGGGCTGGTTACCAGTGAAAAACACTTTGCTGCCTATGTGACCTGTGCTGAGGTTAAATGCTAAGACTTCTGCCTATACCCACTGAGAAACTGCTCTGTTCCCCATTGATATTTCTGCTCAGTATAGAAGACAGATTCTTGGGTGGTACCTTTGCTGAATTAATACGTAGATCACAAGTACTGGCATTCTGCATGCCTAGTTTGTGGAGAAAACTGCGTGTTAATTGCCTTCTGGCAAACAGAAAGAATCAAATGTTCCGTTCGCATTGTGCCTTAAACAGCTTTGTGAGGCTTAGCAGTTTTTTCTACTTGAGGAACCACTCGGGAATACAGCAGTTAGATTTCAAATGGTTTGGAACTGCCTGCATACCATAAAAGCAAACGCTTCAAATGTTGCACCAATAATATTTCTTTTAGCCGTTTCTTTATACAAATATACTTCAATCTATATGAAATAAACGCTCTGCTCTATTTGGATGTAATAGTGTGGATGTTCACAGCTACCTGAGAAAATCACTGACACAATCAGTATCAAACTGGGAAGATAAATTGGACTGCAAAGTTTATTCTACAGTGGAAGGTTACTCTGTGTTGTAGTTGATCATCAGATGTATATATGCTTATTATATACAAATGTGTGTATTTGTAAGGAATAACAATATATAATCACATATAGATGTCTAAAATGTCTAAGTATAGAAAAATCTTCTTATGAATAATAATATAAGTGTGCATTAATTTGCATCTAATAATGTATAAATACATAAACATATGTGTATACATTGCTAAATGTGTTTATATACACACAAAAATATAAGTATATATACACATATGCAAGTCAAATGTATAAATATGTAACTATTATATAGAATCACAGAATCAGAATGGTTAGAGTTGGAAGGGATCTTAAAGATCATCAAGTTCCAAGCCCCCTGCCACAGGCAGGGACACCTCTCACTGGAGCAGGTTTCTCAAAGCCCCATCCAGCCTGGCCTTGAACACTTCCAGGGATGGGGCATCCACAACTTCTCGGGGCAACTTCTCTGTCCATCAGCTCCGTCAAGACCTGTGGATGGATTTCACCAGGTCCCATGGACTTATACACTTTCAGATTCCTTAGATGGTCTTGAACCTGATTTTCTCCTACTGTGGGCAGGTCTTCATTCTCAGAGCCCTTGGTTTTGCCTTCTGTGACTTGGGCAGTGGGGTTAGAGTCCTTGTCAGTGAAGACCGAGGCAAAAATCTCGTTCAGTAATTCAGCCTTTTCCATATCCTGGGTAACCAAGTCTACCAAATCCTTCAGGAGAGGGCCCACAACTTCCCTATTGACTTTATCCCTGATGTATCTATAGAAGTTTTTCTTGTTGTCCTTGATGTTCCTGGTCAGATTTAATTTTCTTTGGGCTTTAGCTTTCCTAATCTAGTTCCTGGCCACTTTGACAGTTTCTCTGTATTCCACCTAGTCTACCTGTCCTTGCTTCCAAGGTATCATGTATATATATGCTTTGTATATATAAGTATGTGTGTGCATATATATGCTATCATGTATATATATATGTGGCTCTTTTGCCATGAAAATTAATTAATTTTCATAATTTTTATACTCTCAGGACGAGAGTATAGTTGCCAAGCTGTTCTGTGTCTTTCTGAGTCTGCTTGTTGTTTCTTTTTGTCCCCAACAGATATTTTGAGAAGACTTGATCATGATTCTACTGTAAAATAGCTTCCAGATCTGAGATGCTATTTTGTTTATCACCAAGCCTGGGGAGATGATTTTTTTCAGATTATATCAATGTCTAGATAATGTGCATTTAGATGGGAAAAATGAAGTCATTTCCTCTTAGGGGGCATGTTACATTATTCAGCGATATTGCCACTCAGTCAGATTGATAATCAGCTCGAAACCATGCATTAGTTCAGAAACATTGCTTTCTTCAGCAGGGCTATAACAGCAGAAACACCTGCAGCAGTGAAGACATTGTGCTACATATCTGCATGTGCCACCAGAATGTGAGCAGCTTTCTTACAGGACTTCTTTCTCAACATAGACTCAAATTATTGAGGAAAACCTGTAGCAAAGGTTGACTTGAAATCCAAATGCCACTAGCATTTTATTCTGGCTCATTTAATAGATGAAAATTCAGGTCCATCTCCAAAAGTCCACTGGACATTGAAAAATAGATATATGATTACTTTGTCAAAGTGTTTTTCAAATTTTTATCTAAGAAATAATTTCACCAGCAATAAAATTTGTGAAATATTAAAAAAAAAATGCCCTCAAACTGTTTTAAAAATACTGGTGTTTTGATTTGTTTTCACAAAATCATAGAATGATGTGGGGTTGGAAGGGACCTCCGGAGATCATCTATTCCAGCCCCCCTGCCAGAGCAGGTTGCGCAGGAAATTGTCCAGGCAGGTTTTGAATGTCTCCAGAGACAGAAACTCCACCACCTCTCCAGGCAGCCTGTTCCAGTGCCCTGTCACCCTCACAGTCTTGAAGTTTCTCCTCATGTTTAGATAGAACTTCTTTTATTCCAGTTTGTGCCCGTTTCCTCTTCTCCTTTCACTGGGCACCACTGAAAAAAGACTGGCTCTATCATCTTGACACACATTCCTTATGTATTTATAGGCATCGATCAGATCCCCCCTCAGTCTTCTCCAGACTAAAAAGACACAAGTACCTCAGCCTTTCCTCATAAGAGTATGCTCCAGGTCCCTAATAATCTTTGTAGTCCTCTGCTGTACCTGCTTCAGTAGTTCCCTGTCCTCCTTGTCTGGGGAGGCCAGAACTGGACACAGTACTGTGAATGTGGTCTCACCAGAGCAGAATAGAAGGGGAGGATGACCTCCCTCCACCTGCTGGTCACACTCTTCCTGATGCACCCCAGGATGCCATTGGCCTTCTTGGCCACAAGGGCACATTGTTGGCTCATGGTCATCCTTTTGTCCAGCAGGACTCCCAGGTCTTTTACCTCAGAGATGCTCTCCAGCAGGTCAGCCCTCAACAGTTTTACAGTGTAGGAGGTTTCTGTGGACAGACTTGTAATGGTGCTTCTGTAGTTCTCAACTTTTTCATTCATTTCACAATATTCTTCCTGTGCCACCTTTGCCTTCCTCGTAGTATGTAGGCAATATCATGAAGGATCATATTTAATAATAGACTGCAGTGACTTTCAATAATTTCATGCTCCATTCCCTCTTCACAATCAAAACCCTCAATCAAAGATTTGGTAACCAAAGAGCCTGATCCTTCAGGTTGCTGTGTTATTTCTTACAGGAAATGAGTATTGTCAGTTAGAATTTGCTTAAAACCCACACAGATAACACCTAACGTTTGGTGTGGATTGAAAATTTACCTCTACCAAGACTCTTTAACTATTTTAATATCTTTTAACTATTAACTGTTTAACTATTTTGCTATCTTTCATTGCAAGTGTAGCATCCCTTTTCCTTAAAACTTTGTAGTACAAAAAAATATATATCTATACTGAAAATTATTTTTCTTTTTACTTTTATGTTTTGAGAAACTTTGAATATAAAAAATATTCAGTACATTGCAATTCAGTACATATCTTATATACATACACTAATTATAATCTTGCTGGCCACCAACAGGAAAGATTATTTTCCATCAGGAAAAGAAAGATATTTGTCATGTTTAGTAGTACAGACTTTTGATATTATCATGGAATACTGTGCATTGCATTCATTTAAAATGATTAATTTCCTATACATTTTTTCCCACTGATTTTGTAATAACATGGTGTTTTTTGGCCATCCTGTTTTCAAAGAGTGTAGGAACATCATGAAAATGCTCTTTGTGAACATTCAGACTTTAAATGTGTGAGTTTTTCACATCCCTTTAATTCTGGATTTCTCTGAGCCCGTTTTCCTTCCTTTTAATCAGGTACAAGCCTGCTGTTGAGATGCTGATAACAGATCCAGTGTATCCTGTGATTTGGATATGGCAAGGTGCAAATAAGTTGATATGAGGTTGGTAGGAGTCCTATTTTCTGATGTGTTTATAAAAAGAGGATGCAAGTCAGTTTCTCGGGGAAGAGAGGTGTGTTTATTGACTTTCTCAATACCACTTTCTTAATATTCACTCACACTGATGTTGCTTTGTTAATAATGGAGGCAGTAGTGAGGCACAATTTCAGGTTTGGGAGCCTTGGCAGCACTGGTGGTTCCAATCTAATGGATGATTATCTCTGCCTTTATCATTTCCCTCTGGTAGTTAATTATTCTTTTCACAGTTCTTGTCCCCGGACCATCCCACTTTCTTAAGCTTTAAACCAGGCATGTTGGGATTAAGGACACTGACAGCCACAAAGCATAAACTAAGATTAAATGAGTTCCAAGTATTGTACATCATTTTATATTGCCTTCCTATGATGAAATCAATAGCCTGAGAAAAAGACATATCAAGACAAATCCTACCTGCTGTAATTATGCAACAGTTTGTCCCGAAGCACTGCCTCGGAGGAGCAAATGATGCCCTGTAATGCTGCCCCTGGAAAGTGTGGGGCAGTGTCAGTGCGGTACTGAAGGCAGGGGGGGCTATGGTAGATTATGTCACCATGCCCTTAATATGCCTTTTCACATTCAGCTGGCTGTATTGATCTATGTAGAAAAGACAGGGTCCTCGGGAAACCAGAATTGTAGCTCTTGTCCTCACTTACATTATTATTTGCCTTCACAGTTCATTGTATAGTTTCTCTCCTTGTAGGTGCTTTCAGTTCCTGAGCTATGGAAGAAAGTATTGTGTGATTTCTCAGTCTCATTTATGAGCGTTTTCTTCTCTTTAAGTTAAAATTACTAGAAGTGCTTCCATGTCTTTCCCCGCTCAGGTGAAATTTCTGGAGCTGGATGTTTCAGACAGATTTAAAAGCATCCAGAGTAAACGTAAGAATGTGGGGACACTAGAGAGGAAAATACCTTCCAGAGTAAAGCAGAGTGTGCTTAAGGAATAACTGGTCTTAAGTGTGTGCCTTAAGGAATAACTGGTCTTTTTTTGGGCACTGAACTAGACTCGGCAGTGCTGAGAGAAGGTTTAGATCATAGAATCATAGAATGGTTAGAGTTGGAAGCGACCTTAAATATCATCAAGTTCCAACCCCCTGCCATGGGCAGGGACACCTCCCACCAGAGCAGGTTGCTCAAAGCCCCATCCAGCCTGGCCTTCAACACTTCCAGGGATGGGGCATCAACAGCTTCTTGGGACAACCTATTCTAGTGCCTCACCACCATCACAGGAAAGAACTTCTTCCTAATATCTAAGCTAAATCTCCCCTCTTCCAATTTAAAACCATTACCCCTTGTCCTATCACTAGACTTCCTGACAAAGAGTCCCTCCGCAGCTCTCCTGGAGGTTCCCTTCAGATGTCGGAAGGCTGCTAGAAGGTCTCTCTGGAGCCTTCTCTTCTCCAGGCTGAACAGCCCCAGTTCCCTCAGCCTGTCCTCATAGGAGAGGTGCTCCATTCCTCTAATCATCTTGGTGGCCCTGCGCTGGACTTGTTCCAACAGTTCGAATGAATGACCGAATTAGATGACTGGAAGGATCTCAGAAAGTAGTTTCTGAGCATGGCCTAAATTGATGCCATGGGAATATGATTCTTCTCTCTTTCTGCAGGATACTGCTCATTACTCATATTACACATATTCTTGACTTTTCTTGCCCTGCAGATGACGGGGAAAGGCAGAGTAGACCCAATAAAGGCATTTGTTTTGTACAGAAAAGCCACTTTTGGAAATTGCTAGAGTGAGCAAATGTTTTCAGTCTGCAGAGGCCTGAAGAGGCATCAGAAAGACTGCTGCTACTGAGCTTTACGTTGCCTTTAGGTAGGTGACTGCCTGGAATTCAGTAAATAGCTTTGTGGAAGAAAGAACATTCACCTGTGCTGGTGCTGTGGTACCTGCAGGAAACAATAGGCAATAAAAGCTCCCACACTGTGTGTTAGGCTAAGAATTATAATTAGAAACTCAAAGGATAGGAAGGTGGAAGGAAAGTTTTTTGAATACCATCATTCTCTCAGCCTTTACACCAGAATAGAATTCTTGACTCTAGCTTAGTAAAAAATCTTTTGTGATCAGAAAAAACCCCCTTTGATATGAGAGGTGGTTTTGAGCAGAAATTCTAGGATAGTAAAACTTTAGAATTTACTTTGCAAGCAAGTTTAATCCTATCTTTAACCCAGAAGAAATAAACATCTGGATGCTGTTTCTTGCTTCCTTTGCAGGACTGTGTTGTGCTTGGACAGTTCAGTATTATTGCTGTGCACTTGTATTTTTCAACCCTTTTGTGTTTTATGTAAGCATAGTAGGAGAAATAAGAAACACTGGTTTCATCCTAGAGAAAACTATTTTTCCTAGATTTCCCCTCCACGTAATGGAGAAAAATAAGTATCTCCAAGCAGTCTTTCTGAGCACACACCATGAAACAGAGTATCCTGTATTCTATGTCTCCCTATTAACCTCAGAAGGAGCAAAGCAAAGCATGCATCTTTGGATAAATTCAGCAGTTGCTAGACCCATGAGGGTCAATGAGAACGTGCTCTTGGATCTAGTAATTTATTTGTCTTCTTTTAAGGGTCAGTGATTATTGTGTAATTTTACATGCTTTGTAAAATAATAAAAAACGGTGATGTATTGTGTACAGGGAGGAATTCTAAGCTCAGAAGAAAAGTAGACCTTTTTTTTTTTTTTAAGAGATTAATTGATTCACACTAGCTGATCTAGTGAAAAGACCTGTCTAATAGCACTTGCCTTGATTAACCAGCCTGCCTGGACATTTCGACCTAGTGATAGAGATAGTTTGGTTTCTCTCCCTGCTTAATCTATTCCTGTAAAACAGTCTGATAGAAACAGTGGGTCATTTAGATTCAAAGATATATTTTCAGAAGCGGGCAGAAGGATTTACAGGAGTGTGCATGGAAATAAACTGTTGGATATAGCCAGTACCTATTGACACCACCGATGCTGTCTATATTAAAAAAAAAAAAGAAAAAAAAAAGAAAGTTGAAACAACTACCCTACTGAATGCCATCTGCTCACATAACAGGTTAAAGAAGATGCACAAAAGCATAGTGCAAATATAGTGAGGTGCCTAGGAAGGTGTGTGTTTGATAATAAACCAAATAAAGTCCTTTGAGACCAATTAGTATTAATTGCAAGATTTAATGAATAATGCATTACTCAAGAATACATTGAAATTGCTAGCTTTAACCCCATTTCACATTGGGGAAATTAGCTTTTAAAGACTGCCAGTTTGAAACACTTAGAAAAGGAATGTGGAGTCTGATTGAAAGCCGTCGAGGGCAGGTAGGTGATGAAATGACTTTGTGGTTTCTCTTGCCCATCCCTGTCGTCTTTGAAGGAGACACTACAACCAGACAGGAGGAGGGAAAGGGTCTGGAGAACGTCTCCAACAATACTGAGCGTGGCCAGGTTCTTCCAGTAGCATCCCATTGCCACAAACATATTCGAGGAACAACATTGCTCTGACCAGGCAGGCTGGAATTCAGGAGACCATTCAAAACTTCCTTATGGGCTTATTTCCAAAAGTCATGCGGTAGTATGATCTGTTCCAATCACCTTAAAAATGTTTTTTTGTGTGTATTGTATGTTAATATTTCCCAACAGTATTTTAATCGTGAGTCTTCTTTGGCAGCAGCAAATGAAAATGCTGCAGGCAACAAAACACGGCCATTCTGGATTCCTTTTTAATCCACAGATTAAGGAATAAGCCAGGTCAAGGAGCTGCAATGCCTGCATTCTGTCTATTTGTTGAATGCATTTATTTCTAATTAAAGCAGCAGAGCCTATTCAGAAATAATCCAGTGAAGGGACTCATATTATTTCTAGGGAGTACAAAGCACATCCTTCTGTCCAGCCTATGAACTTGGAGGGACTGGTAGGAGTTACAGGGAAAAAAACATACCCCAGGAAAATCCCAGATTTTTTTTTTTCTCTCACTCCAAATTACTCCCTTGCAAGTGAAATTTCAACAATCTCTAGTAAAATGAAAAATGATTTTGCTGTACCGCTTTCTTATGCTTTGGATATGTCATCTCTTAAGGCCAAATATGATCTATTTATTAAAATATGTATATACGCACACACACCCCACACCCCCCCACATAAATCACATTTTAGAGAGAGTAATTTTGGACTAAAAAGCCTGGACTTACCACTTACAAGATATTGGCATAGATTGTTAAACAACGTTGAAATTGGAAATTCTTTCATTTTGATGCTTTCTTTCAAAAAATTTAAATTCACTAATTCCATGTTTTTTACTGGAAAAAATGTCTAGCAGATAAATTCACGAGGGACTCTAGTTTTCAGCTTGCTGAGTAATATTGATTCACAGATAGAAGCAACAAAGGCAGAGCCACACTATTCTCTTAGTTAATGAAAACCTGGGCAGTGGTTTACAGCTGCATTTGCTATTTTATTTCTGTCAGGATGTGAGTTTCATGACGGTATTGGTGACATCAGACTTCAAGAACGTGAAAAATGTGAATTGTAATAACTAGTTCCCTTTTTATTTTTTTATTTTTTTTTAGAAAGAAAAAACTCAATGGAGGTATATTCTGTATTCTCACTGTCTGGTAAAGACGTAGGAGGACTTTTTGGTTGTCAAGCTGTCATCTGTGTGATTTCCATACTTCAAATGTGGTATTTGCTTATTATTGCAATGTGGTGATTCTTGCATTTTGGTTCTGTGAATAATTTATTTTGGTGAAAAACTGGCCATGAAATAAAGAGAATCAAGATTCAGTTGCTTAAATGCAACTAATTTAAGGTTGATGTGAAGTAATTTTAGCTGACTCCCTTTGTAGTTTGTGCAAAGTCTAGTGAATAATGCAAAATAAAAGTGGAGAGAGAAGGACTGTACCCTGGTAAAAAGATATGGTTGTATCCCTTGGTTGGATGCCCTGACATGGTTGCATGGTGCCTTGTCATGGTAGACAGCTGTATCTGTAGTAGTGTGGTTGCATCCCATCACACACCATGGCACTGTTTGGAGGATGCTCATGCTTCTGCTGATGTGTCACCTGTTGTACTCACAGAGAGAACTGGCTGGTGTCAGCAGAAGTATAAACACCTGCAAGAAATCAAAGCAATGGGTGTCTTTGCTGAAACCTTAAACTTGCTTACATTGGTGTTTCATTGTCATTAAAAAAAATATTTCTTTTGTGTATCATCTCACAGTTATAGTGTCTAGTAAAAGGAACTAATTATTGGCATTTGCAAGACTGAGTTTCTTGCTCATACTGCAGAAATGTTGTGGAGTGTTGGGAGCCATTTTGATGTAGATTTCTGGAGAGGAATTCTACCTACCAATAAAAAAAATCCTAAGACACAAACTTTGATTTCAAATCTAGTCTTCCCCTCACTTCCTCTAGATAGCAGAGGAGTTTGGATCCAGGACTGAAACTTTGATTGTAAGTATAAAAATTCTTCTGGGATGATGAGGTGTTTTCCCATCATCAGCAGTTTTTCATGTTAACCATGGCCAAAGTTTACCCAGGAGCTGAAACTTTCCTGTGGATTAATGGCTTTATGGATTTCGACCAAAAAGAAAAATATTTATATACTGTGCAGTTTTGGACTTTGCAGGGAGAGTAATTGTCAAGTGAGTGTGTAAAACTACTAGATCAGCCAGATAAGCCCCAAATTCTGGACTGTTTCATTCCTTGGCACAGGTTGGCTCTTGATACTGACTGTCTTGCAGCAACTGAGGATTGATCCGTATCATGCAAATACAACCTCAGTTTATTGCTGTACGCATATTGTAGCACAGACAGATCGTCAGAACCATATCTATGGCACCAGAAGCAAAGCAGACATACAAAATAATGCAAAGTCCTCATTTTAAAGAGCTTACCACTATATAAACCAATAGGATAAGAGAGGCAAAGTGTGCATGGAAGTGGTGGGTTTGTAAAGCAATAGGATGTTTCATCACAGCCAGTCAGCAAAATATTGTTAATTATAGTGAGTAATATTTCATTTGCATTTCCCAATGTCATATCCCCTGCATACTCATATGAGTAGAATAATCTGAATGTGCTGCACTGATCATTTTTGAAAAAGTGGTGTGAATGCGATAAAAGTTCAGGACAACCCAGGGCTTTGGTTATTCACATTCTGTGTTTGCTCCTGGGCAGCAGTCAGCAATAGCAGATTCTGGATAAATGCCACGGTGTTTGCCTCTCTCTTCTGCACCTAGGCAGAATAAGAATTGCCTTACTCTGGAAGGAAGCATTTTCAGTTGGAGCATTTTGCTGCCAGCATGATACTAAATAAAGAATTAGCAGGACTTAAGTACAAAGGAGTGGTGGGACTGTCAGATCTCTACACACTGGCTAATGTCTTAACCTATCTAAACAGACAAAACTTCTTTTAACTTCAAAAAGATGTGCATGCTGAGGCGGTAGTATATATTTCTGGAGCCTCTGGCAGCCATACCAGAGGGGTGGAAATGTCAAAGGGCAGCTGTCTCCCAGTGCCACCCTGGAGACTCGTCTGCCTTCCCTCTGGCTGGACCCATCCTCAGTCTGCTGATGGAAGTGGCCATCTAGGTGATGTCCTGATACTCTGTGCAGGAAAAGGATGCTGTAGCACAGTCATTATCAAGAGCCAAGCTGAACCAAGGAATAACACAGTCCAGAGTTCTGAACTTCTCTGGCTGATCTAGTATTTTTCCACATTCACTTGACAATCCTTTCTCCTGCAAAGGCAAAAATTACGTAGTGTATAAATATTTTTATAGTCAAAATCCATAAAGCCCTTAATCCACAGGAATGTTTGATAACTTTGACATAGAGTAGAGGGAGACATAGCTGAAATAGTCAATGCAGAGACGGGAAGGCTAAGAAGAAGAGAGGAGCTGGGCACTTTTCCTTTCAGTATTCAGTGTTGTTTCCATTTTGCCATTTTTCTTAACACTGCTTCACCTTCTTATACCCTTACCTTTATTTTATTTCCTCCCACACTGCTGTGGGAATAAAACCAGTTAAAAATAAATAACAGTGATTTTTATTTTCTAGCAGTTGTAGCACAGGGGAGCCACATTTAGGAACCCACTGGGTTGTAAAGCAGCATAGCATGAGCACAATCCCTCCTTATGGCAATATACAGAATAAATAAGCAGAACTGTTGCTTGATGACAGGGGTCACAGGAGCACCTAGGGCTGAAATATCCTTCTCCAAATTAAAAAACTCCCACATTGCAAAACTAAAATCATTAGCACTGCCTGGTGTAACTATTTGGATAATGGGCGGTACACAACACAGCATTTCCAAGTAAAGAAAAAAATTATATTTCTGTGGGTAATATGTTTTAATACTTAATAGATTGGGTTGATATTTTTCATTTTGTTTTGTTTGTTTGTTTGTTTTTTTCATTTCTGAGCTTTTTTTCAAGCCTAGAAGTTTTTCACTTTGGTTTTTAGCTCCTGAATGTTAATACATATTTTTCTGCTTGAGCAAGGCGTCAACTGCTGCAGATGGGACTTTGCCGTGGAAGACAAGGATCTGTTTATCATTCAGCTCTTCTAGAGAAAAGTGGAGGTTATATCCACAGTGCAACCCGGAGAGCAATGGCAAGTTGTTTAAGAACTACAGGGAGTCTGGCCCTGTCTGAGGTCTGCCCCACTGAGTCAGAGCAGTGACCAGCCTAGCTGATGTACACCTAGCTCCACTCCATGGGCCAGCAAGTGTTGGGCCAGCAGAGTAGATGACACAACGATGTTTGATGGTGAGATAGGTGGTAAGCAAATGGTGCTGACTGGTACTGCTTCCAGAAAGACCTCTGGTCTCTCATGTCTAATGCTTACAGGACAAATCATATTCTCCTGTCACTTAAGATGATGAAATATCTTTGAAGTATGCACATCTAGGGTGACCATAAGCCAGGCAGAGCAGTTGTGTCCTCTCCAACCAGGATGCAGTCCCATGGAGCCAAATAAGGAGAGCAGACCAAGCCTCCTGAGAGCAGCAGGGTTCCACCAGTGATCATCAAGCAAATCCATGGTGACAAGCCAGACCCAAAGCTGAGCCAGGTGGTCAAATTGTCGCTTCAGTGACAGGATCAACGAGGTAGGTGCCTTGGCACAGTCAAACCTACAACAAGCTGAAAACAGAATCAAGATCTGATGTCTAATTACAGCCCCTTAGACAAAGGACAAAGGAAAGTGACCCCAAGAATAAAACTCCTCTTGGCTGTTTCTTAAGACTCAGCTATTTTCACAGGAAGTCTGACTCCAGGTTTAATGGCAGAGCTGAGCTCAAGCACAAAGAGATTCCAGACCCTGTTGGTGCTCTACTTTATGAGCAAAAATGAAAGGGCTCACAAAATAAATCATTCTGCATCAGACAAAGGTTCTTAAACCCAAACCTTCCTGTGGTGACATCAGTGTAGGGTTATGAAAACCCAAAGGTTACCAACATGTCTCCAGCCTTGTGGAGCATCACTGAGAATTTTGTGCTTTTAATTTAGAAAGTGGTCTCACTACACACTAACACAAAAGGACTTTGCCTTAGGAGGCCTTGTAATCATCTTCTGATTGCTTTGTTTGTACTGTTCCTTTTAACTCAGAGTAGCACTTTGAGAACCAGTGTAGTTAAACTGTTAATTTTGTGATTAAACGTTGCCTTTACTCAGCAAAGCATTGTAAACCAGATCACTACCTTGTTCATATAAACTGGCCAGCGACAAAAGTGATTTGAGACAAAACTTGCTCCAGATGTTTCTTCTTCAAACTCTGTGAAGTCCAAGCTACACATTAACTGTAAGTCACACCAAAGACCTCTCTCTAAGGGCTGGACCCCCATTTTTGATGACACCTCAGTCATCTTGCATTATGTGCTAGTTGCAATCTTCATCTAGCTCATATACAGGCAGGTACAAGTTAGATACTCTACCTGAGATACTAATTTTAGAAGTGTTGTCATCAGAGAGAGTTATGCACCTCCAAAAGCTTCTCACACTAATAGAGAACAGCAGGCACTGGTCTCTGGAAGAGTCTCTCCATTCTCTTGAAGAGTTTGCAGAAAAAAATGTGCAGAAAATTACACTGCGTACTATTGAAAGGCATTTAAAGAACAAGGGAATCATCAGGCACAGCCAAAATGGGTTCACAATGGGAAAGCTCTGTTTAACTAATTTATGACCTTCTATGATAAGGTCACCTGCCTAGTGGATGAAGGGGAGGCGGTGGATGTACTTTTTCTGGATTTTAGTAAGGCCTTTGATACTATCCCTTACAGCATCTTTCTTGAAAAATTGTCCTGCTGTGGGATGATCAGGTTCACGGTGTGCTGGGTGAAGAACTGGCTGAAGGGCAGATTTTAAAGTGTTGTCCTGAATGGGGCTACATCTGGCTGCTGACCAGTCACCAGTGGTGTTCTTCCGGGCTCAATTCTAAGGCCAGTTCTGTTCAATGTTTTGATTAATAACCTGGATGCAGGAGTTGAATGCACCATTATCAAGTTCGCTGGTGATCCCAAGTGGGGAGGTGCTGTTGACTCCCTCGAGGGACAAGAGGTCCTTGCAGAGGGATCTAGATAGATGGGAATGTTGGGCTATGATTAATGGGATGAAATTTATCCAGCCAAAATGCCTGATTCTACACCTAGGATGGAGTAATACTGGGCAGAAGTATAAATTGGAAGAGGAGTGGCTGCAGAACAGCACTGCAGAAAGGGATCTGGGGGAGCTGGTTGACAGCAGACTCAGTCAGCAGTGTGCCCAGGCAGCTGAGAGGGCAAATCCCATCCTGGAGTGCATCCAGCACAGCATAACCAGACAGTCAAAACAGATGATTATGTTACTGTTTCTGGCATCGGTGTGGCCTCACCTTGAGTGCTGTGTGCTTCTTTACAGAGGCAACAAAGAGATTCTTTTCCTGCAGCTTAGATCTTTGCAAGTTATTTTGTTGACTGTATTCCTCCTTCTAGGATCCCTAAACTGCTTAAATAACACCAGCTCTTTCAATGTGAAATGTCTAGGGAGGAAAAGTCTTCTCTGCTTGAGTAAAACCGATCCTGAAATGTCCCCAAGGAATCCCTTGCATCACAGCATCATGTTGTCTGCTTCTCTCAGAGGTGGTCCGAAGAGCTTTTGCAAAAATGCTGCATGGAGCTTCTAACGGTTTCCAGTGGATCCACTTCCTATAACTTTTTGACTTTCTGAAAGCAGCTTTCCTTGGTCTTGTGGGTGAATTAAGTAGAGGCAAAATACAGTGGATGTCTTGTATTTTCTGAGATTCTGCTGATTGAAGGCGTAGCTCCTACAGCTGTTCACTTAAATCAGCAAGAGCTATCTATGAATAGCTGTATAACGCAGTGAATAACATGAGCTAACCTCTTAGATTTTTGTTTTAGGTGGCTTCCAAGGGCCTTGCAAAGAGTTAATAAAATCTTTCTGCTCATCCTGCATCTCTGCTGTATTTTGTCATTAGAGATAGATCTTAGGACCAAACTTCCTTGTCCTTGATGACTCTTGATGTCTGTGCCAAATGGTGATCCAGTGTTTAACTCTTTGTCAGTGTCCCCTTCTTTCTTGTATATTTTAAGACATTTCCTTCCCCCAGCCTCAGCTTCAGGCCACTGCATACATGCACACATCTGTCATTGTTCTGGGCTGTTTGATATATGGATCATTTAATAGAATTTATGTTTCTTTCTCTTGCCTGCAATAGACCAAAAATAGTAAATGTTCTGACATCAACTATTTTTTTTTGATATTTCATCCTCTGTGCTCAGAGAAATCTACTCTTATGTGTGATCTTTTCTAGCTCATCTCCCATGCACATCACTTTCATCCTGGGATCAGTACAATTCTCCATCACTTTTTAAAAGTAAAGTGCTTGCAGATACACAAAAACAAATGAAAAGTTTTATTAGGCTTTCTTATAAATACAAACATCTAGTACCATTTTACAGAACTCTTGCCTTAAACGCAAGACGTTAATTTAAACTGGTACCATTAGTCTGGATTTGCAACAGTGCAAAAAAGAATTTACCTCTGACAATTTGGATCTAAAGAAGCAAACATATATTTGTTTGTGTGGAGCTCAAAAGGATGAAATGAGGTGTGTACAGCAAAGATTAGGGAACATACCAGGAAATCAGCCTGAACAGCAGCTGACATGGCCTCATTTTTATAAATTCTTTTCTTAATTAAATGTCCACTGAGCCTTATGAATGTGGGATCTTTTTCACTAGTAATCATCCTAACATCACAAACCGTAGAACTCCATCCCAGTGTGAGACCCCCAAAGCCTGGGTGTGAAGTCTTTGAAATCAAACAAGTGAAAAAATCTTTTCAATAAAATTACAAACCCATAGTCAGTAGAGACAGAGAACATTCCACTTTGATGCAATACTGCTTTGAGTGACTGCAGTGAGAACTGTTTGGCTTTTCAAAGAAATACTGCATAGGTTTTCATGGCAGAATGTCCAACTATATAAAGTGTGATATTGTCTCGCTGTCAGCATTACCTACTCCATTTCCCACTTGGACTTCCACATAGATGAAGGCTTTTCCATGTAAATCTTTTCTGGAGTTTTTTCTCACAGTCAGCTTCAAGCACCCTTAGTGAATATACATCCTGAGATGAGCTGGACCACCTCATCTTTCTGCACTGTCAGTAGAGACAATCCACTGAAAGAAATTAATCTGGCCTATTCTCACTGTCTGCCCAGACTTCTTGAGTTATTGACTCGCCTTCTACTGAATGGATGCAGAGGTGTCTGCAAGGTTATTGTGCTGCTAAGTCTGATGTTTTCATAATTATTTCTACCTTTGGAGAACCATTATGTGAGAATGATATGCTAACATGAGTGAAACGACTATGCTTTGCATCTGTCCCTGAAATGTCTCAACAGCCTCTGTAGGATGATAGCATTTGCCCAGAGACATACTTGTTTGCCAGATGGTAGTATATGGACAGTATGCACATACTTCCTCTATCACAGTATACACATTCTTCCTCCCAGAATCCTCCCAGACCTTTAAAATGCCTTACTTTTGTCTCTGAAGCATCAAATCGTCTGAGGAATTATCAGTGGAAAGGGAGGAGTCTGAGAAAAAGCTGTAAAGCTTTTCTTCACTAAATTAAAGTTTGGCTTGAGAAAGGCTGAGGACAGCTGGTGTTTCCAAATCTGGCAAGTGCTACAGTAAGATCTCCACAGAAACTGACATTGATTGTCCCATTCTCATTAGTAGTTTCCCCACTTGTCAAGCTCAAACATAGTTCCTTGAGCATTGTGTAAATAAAAAGTAAAAAAGACTGTCAATAACTGCCACTGGATCAAAAGAATTAAAATGTCCTTCAGTTTTATAAATCATCTTTTTTTT
>VXBW01002091.1:26240-50235 GCA_013400375.1 Thinocorus orbignyianus | reverse complement strand
TTTTTTTTTTTTTCATTAGCTGGAAATATATTCACTGATATTCAGTTTGTGTCTGACAACTCATTCATCAGCTTTCGCCTGTCACAATCTTTTATAAGTGATGGTTCAACTGAACAGTTTTTTCTTGGTTTCCTTTTTTTTTTCCTATTCCATAAGTAAATAATTATTATTTTTTTTTGTTTCTGAAGTAATTTCTGGCATATGGGGTACAATGCCAGGAATAGCGCCTGCAATCAGACAGCATTGCAGAATGCAACAGAAGAAATGCATCTGCAGTAAATGAGCCAGACAAAAATACTGTCCTTGCTTCATAAACACCCAAGAGATCCAAGAAAGAGAAAAATCTTTGCTAATTCAAAAGCTACCTATGTCTGTCACAAGAATCAGTCTGAAAAACACTTTTCATTTCCCTTTTTCTCTGTAACAGAAAGGGAAGGGCAAAACCAGCCATGACAAGTGGTTTCAGAGGCCCAGTTCAGCCTGGTACTACGGGAGGTCTGTAATGTTGAGAGTGTCAAGATTTCTGTTTGTTTCAGTGGGTTTATTCATGTGCTGTGCATGGAGCTGGAACCATCATTTGCATCATTTGCAGGTTATCAGGATGGGTTTTAGAAAACAGGTAAACAACAGACAAATCTGAGGCCCATCTCTGAATTGCAAGACTGATGAATGGAAATGTCTCTGAGACTTGACCTTAAGTGCAAAATGCAGTGCAGCATGCACACAGAGGTGTCTCTGGCCCTGTAATAATGGCTACATATTTTAAACCTTCTCTGATGTCTTGCTGCTGCTGAAGTTTAGTAATAAAGTTCAGATTTTAAATCCGGTTGTGTCTGGTTGATATTTTTGTCAGGGCAAGAAACACAGTTATTTACTATCTCCTATGGTTGTGGTGAATGGGAAGAATATTAATTTCATTACTTACTTCTGAAAAGATGTAAGAAATTCGCAAAGAAATAGAGTTTTATATCACAAATGGTAAGACGAGGATCATCATCAAACCCGTACTATGCATATCTATGCTCATTAATAGATTTTCAAAACAATGATTAATACATGTTCAGTGTCTTTGAGTTCTTCCTCTAAAGAAAGAAGGTTTTTAAAACATCTAGGATGAACACAGCATTGTTAGAACTATGCAAAACTCCCAGAAATCCAGTGGTGAAAGTGATAACATTGCATTAGTACTGATTAGCAGCTCAATTTTGCAGTGAGGAAACTCTTTAAGACTGAATTAATTAAAATGGAAATTGCAGACACAACTAGATTACAAAAGACAATGAGCTAGAAACTCAGCTGGTACAAATCACTACAACATCATTGAAATCAAAACCTAGCTCAGTGGCTGCTGGAGGGCTTCCATATCCTGATTCCAAAGGGTCTTATAGAAATTGTGCTGTGCCATTTTAATTGTGCCAACAAAAATTATAGTGTTCCTGTAATCAAATTATTAATGCATTCGCAACATAATTAACGGATTCTGTGCAAACTATAAAGCTTTTTGTTTTCATTTTCATCACAATATTTCTGTTAAGCTCAGCTAAATATAAAGATTTTTAAAAGGACATGTTGTTCTGCAAAATGAACATTTTAAATACTGGGTTTATAATTACTTTTGAGGAATATAAGCCTAAGCTCCTTGCTCAGAACAAGAACACTGCATTTCAAAATAGCAGCACGGGGGTTTATGACCAACACAGCAAAACAAAAAATAAAATTACATTTTTCAAGAGGTGAGGTTAAACTGAGAACTTTTCTTGGTGTAAAATGTTTAGGTCATGCTCTTTTCCTTCAACCAAAGAGATTCTTCTCTTGTCCCAGCAATGATATTGTTCTATCAGTTTTCATTTACATTTACAGCATGTATTGGGGAGGAGTTTGACTTTTAGGGTCTTATTATAACAGATGGATAAATGGTGTCCAATGAGATTTCTGTATTTCATGGCGCAGCAACCACATAATCCAATTTTGATTCAGTAATGTCAAAGTTCATGAGGCTGGTCCTCAGCACTGACCTTAATCAGTATAATTTGTACAGCAACTAAAATGATATTGATTATATTGCCTCTTTTTCTATTTATATGTATAAAATAAGCTGTTGTGGAAGGACTTACAGTTGTAATATCGTAACAGTGGTTACCTTTCAGGATTTAAAAGCATGAATGACTCTAAGACATGGAATTTTCCTTGGGAAGCTCTGCTATAGTTGCTAGTTTGGATATGAAATTATGCACTAGGTCGGGTAGATAAGCATCTGTGGGGTCAGGCTTCAAAGACTTGGTCCCTTAAATGACTAGTTATCTATATCTTCATTTCTCAAAAATCTATCAAGAGATGTGTAAAGCTACTTTCCAAACAGGGAAAATTTCTTCATCTTTACAAAGAGAGAGAACAGACAATGTTTTTGTGTGTGTGTGTTTGGCTTTATTTTTAAAAAGAACAAAGTCTCTGACATTTTGGTATGAAAAAAAAAAAAAGAGACTACAGAAGACATATAGTTTAAACCGTCTCTCTCTTTGAGTAGTTTGCATAAGGCTAACATAAACTGTGTTTGGATTTAAGTATTGATGAAGTAAGGTAATTGGTTTGTCAGCACATTGTCCAAATATTGCAGTAGAATTATATTTTCAGACTGTTATACAATTAAATAAAGTGGTGGAGGTCTTCGTGCATTACGTAATTTGTAGAGCAGATCCCTTCTCCACTTGGTCAGCTCAGTCAAGATTATTATTCTCCTTTTGTTTAAGGGAGACTGTTATCACATGTCTTGTAATCAGTTCCTTTTTTTGAGTAGAAGGAAAAGTGGATGATTTACAAACAAGCCAAACAGTCTGAATGGAATCTAAACAATGGAAAATAGAGTTACCACAATAGATTAATTTCATGTTGCAAAAGTGCTGCTACTACATCTGTGATGCCAGCTGTGACAGTGCTTCACTGGCAGAAACTTCCAGTAGACTTCTGAAAAGTAACATCATGGATAATAACCATGGTCCTTTTCCTTTTTCTTCATTCTATTTTTATTATTCTTTTCCTTCCTTTCTTTTCTTTCTGTTTCCTTGAGTTTTTGTTCCCTCCAAATATCTCCATGAGCTGTATGTTCCGGCAACAGCTGAGGTCGCATTAAATGAGCATAAATATTAAATTGGAAGCTCCTCACAAGGAGGTACATAGGGAAGACAAGGGGCAACAGTTCCAAGTTGCACAGAGATGGGCATAATCTCAGCAGAAAACAGAATTTTCTTACAGTAATAACAAGTATCCACAGAGCAACTTCCCCGAGTATGTGGTAGAGCCTCCACTGCTGGAGGTTTTCAAGATGCAATTGGACAGGGTGCTAGATAGTCTAATCTGGGCTCTCTTTCCCACAAAGTGTTGGACCAGATGATTTTTTGAGACCCCTTTCAACCTGGGGTATTCTATGATTCTATGATTAAAGACAATTTCATTCACTATTCATTTTTTTCTAGGCTATTTTTCAGTCAGATGAGTTCCTTGCTTTGCTCAGAACACAGCTGTGTTAACTTTAGTGCAGATGCAATGCAGAGAAGAGATAAAGAGGAGTACCTGAACATTGGCGGCGGGGGGGGAGTGTGTGGTAAGAGTAGAACTTACACCTCTTTTGAACCTGTGGATGTAACCACGACCTCGGCAGTCCTCGTTGTTCAGAATTGTCTTGTTTCTATGTGAATCAGGTTTGAGATTTCGGGGAAATTTCCCCTTGGTTTCTTCTGCTGTCTTATGATTTAGGGGGTTTTGGCCTGACTGTAGCTACAGTCAGAATCACTGTCAATTCCCTAAATAACAGCATTTGGCAATTCCCAATGTTTAATCTTTCAGAAGTTTTGCTGACCTTGTTTTACATTGGTATATTTGGTTGAGGAATAAGGAAACTTTTCTTCAGTGGTCAAGCTTCTAGCAAATAAATTGTGAAGATGCAAAGAGCATAATATTGGTCACCAGTGCCACCTTTTTAATAGTGAATGGAAGTCTTATTATTTGTCAGCAGCTGACATGTTGCACACAGGCTGAGGCATCAATTTTTTTTTTATAACATAGCATTCTCCTCTGTCTAGTGCTGGATAGAATTTAGTGTGCTGTGAAAGCAAGGTAGTTCTCCAAATTAGCTGTATTCTTGTGTAGACTTCGTAGGAGCAAATCATATAAATATAGCTCAGTCTCCGTTATTATTTCCTGTTACAGCAAAATCAGGGCTTGTTTATAGAATGCATTTACCATAAATATTGGTATCCTTGACAACACCAGAATCCAGTAAAATGTTTTGTAATGAGCTACTCTTAAAAATGTATTCCTTAACTTGTGTGCTTATATGATAATAATACTGTACTGGGTCCTTTTTTGGAATATATTTTGGGTGTTACTTTATGCCAAGTTTGTGCTGCCATCGGAAAATATAACACTGCATGACATATTAAAATGTCTCAACTTGCTACCAGGCTTAAAGCATGAAATAGCTAAACCAGTGTAAAATCTCCTTTGTTTTTTTTCTGTATCTGGTTATCTTTTCTGTAATACAGTCAAAATGCTGTCTTAACAATCTTGACATTAATTAGAGCAAATGGCATTAACGTAACATGTATCCACACTATGCCCAGCTTTTCCAAGTGTGTTTCTTCCATGTGGCCATACCTCTATTTAGATAACATGAAAGCAGAGCTACTCAAGCAGCGTTGACACATGAAATATATATAAATACAACCTCTGAGATATGATGAAACCGATGCATTATTATTTTAATTTTCTGCAGTGTCAGCGCTTACAGACTCAACAAGTAAATAACACAGAATAAGAGAAGCTGATCTTGATTTTTCTCTCCAAATGTCCATGGAAGGGAAGTTGACATCAGTACTCCAGGTTCAGGGCACTGATCACAGCCCTAGTTTGAGTTGCAGTCACCAGTTATTTTGCTCTTGTGCCTATATGTATCTGGAGGGTGGAACAAAGGGTCAGCCCTCATAATTTTTCAGTTTCAGAGTATTGTGAGGGTTACCTTCCAAGCATTTTGAGCTTCTGTCTAATGAAAAGCTGGCTGTCATGGGGCAACCTTGGATTTGCGTCATAAAAGCAGTGCACCACAGAACACTGAGACACTCTCTGAGAAAATATCCAGTGCTATATTCAGCTCTCCATGAAAAGTGCCAGGAATAAAAAAGTGCAAGTTGCAAGTTAAAAAAATAGCCAACCTGCCCCTCTAAAAAAAAAAACAGTGTCAGGAAACTGAAGGTATAGAATAAAAGCTACAAGTAAATGGATACGAACTGGTGTACAGATGATAAAGAAACAAATAGGGCCACTAATGAGGAAGAAAAAATGCCTAGCTTCTTATAAAAGGGCAAAAATACTGAGATGGAAAGGATAAAGGAAAATTTGGCTAATTTTTATTTCAGATTCAGGGACCTTCTCTTGATGGATTCATGTTGTTTTGTAGTTAGTATGAAAGGGCTGCACGCTTAGCTGTGCTGTGAGAAGTACCAAAGTGCTTCTTGCCCATAGGATATAGGGAACGCAGATATCCATAGAACTGGAAACATCCCTTTCCAGGTATTTCTACTCCCTATTTCAACTTTCTATTTCAACTAAACACCTAGTGTGATACATTGCACATCCTACCCCATTTCTAGTTCGTGTAGGATATGATTTTTCTCAATGATGGGGATGCCTAATTATCAAGTATACATTTTATGTTGGTTTTAACAGTTCCTGGATCACCGGAAACTGAATTAGTGTTGTTGCTCAGCTGATGGGACAAAGAAATGTTAAGCTGGATTTTAAGATTGTCGTTAACCGTTGGCAATAATGTGTACATGCTTTACAATCCTCTTAGCAGTCCATAAGCTCATGAATGATTCATAAATGCACTAAACAACATTTGCATGATGCCTTTGAATAGGTCACAGTGCAGTCAGAAAATGATAAATGAAGATGAGATGTCTTTTACTTAAAATTTAGATCTTGTGATTTAAGATAGAGTAAAATATAGGTGTCTTTTTCTTTTTTTTTTTTTTATTATTCTTGATAACAGTTAGGGTGCTTCGGAAACTCTCTTTTTTTTTGTAATAAATACAGGACAAGTGAAAATTAACTTCAAAGAACTGAAGTAGAAAACAGTAGCTATTAATTGACTTCATTTGGGAGCCTATTATATAATTATGGTATTGATTCAAGCTTTATTACCTACTCCTTACTTCAACACGCTTATTAGAAAGTGACTAAATCAAAGCAATCACCATTAAACCCCTCAATTTCATTAATATCACAAAGGAAAAGGAAGCATCTGAGAAAATGTTGTGAGTTTGGCATGTGTGTATGTGCAGAGTCTGTAGTAATGTACAATGATAGTGTAATATCTGGAGCTCGTTTGTTCCACTCAAAATATCCACTAATCCAATAACGCAGATAGAATTGAATACAGAAACTCTTCCCAGTACCTCTGCTGCTGTGCTTGCCTTTCAAATGCTTCCCCAGGACCTGGGGTTCACAGCTGCAGTCTGGAGTGAGGGGTTAGTACAGGGAGTCTTCAGCATCCCGGGCTCCTTGCTGGGAGGGGTGTGATGAAAATGATGGGGAACTTTGGGAACTTGAAAGAAGAGGATGCTCCTTTATATTACCAATGACGCAAAAAGAGGGCAGGCTGATGTCCTTGAACCTGTAACTATTGACTGAAGAATATCTTTTGAAGCAGTACACTAAGACCTTGATGCAGGAAGCTAGACAGGTCTTTGCTACTGAATATTTGATCATTTATGCCAAATAGCTTTATACATTCTTAGAACTAATTTTTTTAAAGAGGAGAAAAATATAAAGGAGACATATGATACTGTGTATATAAATGTCACACCTCAAACATAGCCACAGTATAATAATACACTCTCCAAACATCCATTCTTTCTTATGAAAGTTATCCATAAAGAAATTGCACGTAAATTTTTAATTCTTTGATATTAAGTACCTCACCTCCTGACAATAATTACTATTGCTTACAGGGCCTCAGTTGCAAATGTAAAACATTGAAAAGTCTAGCTATTTGGTTATATTAGAAAACACACTTTGTTTTTCTCAGAAGGCTGACTGTGCTCTTTATGAGTTATTCATGAAAATATCCTGGGGCTCTATGCATCAAGCACTGGGATTTTGCTAGCAGTAAAAGAGGGAGAGCACAGCATGTGTGGCAAAATAATTCTCTAGCAAAGTACATACACTTGGAAGCTACTTGGGTCAAAAGAAATTTTTTTTTTATTATTATTATTTTTTTTTTGCTATGGGCAGAGGAACCTCATCTTTACCAGGAAAAGAGAATTTTGCCTTTGGCCCCCTTTAGGACTACAAGTGCCTACCTAAAGGTGAAAAGATACCCCCCAAGAAAGCAGAGAGTTGTTTGAGGAATGTGGAGGTCTGTCTGTAGGATTGATCATTATTAGTCAGGGGAGTTGCTGCCCAGAGTGCAAACCCAGGGTCTCCTGAAAGGTTTGACAGATCTTCTCCCTTTCTGGTAGTACTGCCCAGTGACCCCAAACACAGTAGAAGGTATTCATGAGCACGGGGTCGCAGAAATCCTGTTCTACTGATATTTCCAGTTTAAGACCAGCATCACAGGACAGTGCGTATCAGTTCTGGAGTTCTGGCTTGACAGATGGTATTGGCAGTGCTGTGACAGCCTCTGTCACTAAGCAATAGCATTCTGCGAGGGCAGGGTGATATGAAGATGTCTCTCAGAGAACAGAAAACTACCTTCAAATGTAATCTTAGAGAATTAATGAAGGAGCTGTGAATTACTTTAGAAGAACTTCTGTATATAAAAATAAGGGACAATATGAGTGAAAAGGGAAGAGGAAGGGGAAAGAAAAGAAGAAAGTGAAGGGGAAAGAAAAGAAGAAAGTGAAAGGGAAAGGGAAAGAGATAATAAAGGGACAAGGAAAACCTAATGATTGGATTAATATCTGGGCAGAAAAACAGTTTTTAAGTTACTACAGCAGTAAGAATAATGGGACTTCTTCTGAGTTTTTGAGAAACCAGTTTACTAATTCCAGAAATATAAGAATCAAGCAGAAAAAAATGGAACAGATAGGGTAAGAAACATCTGCATATCACTAGTCAGAAGGAAGCAAAGCACAAGCTTCTTTCTTATACTTTCAAATACGTCTTCTATTAATTTGCTTGACAGGAGTGGCAGCTGGTGAAGGAGTTAATATTCTCAGATACCAGAAGAGCAAGACTGAAGGACATGGAGCATTCATAGAATTCATGGAGTGGATTTGGCTTATGCTTTTGTCTTGCATGACTGAAATGACAAAAGACATTCTATTTTATATCTGACACCAACCAATGTGATGGAATTGGCAGAGAATTTTAAAGTGGAGGACAGAATCCTTGGAAATTCTGCTTTTATATGAAGAAATTTTTCTGACAATGTATTAGTTCGCTAGCATAAATGCTATTGTCCCCTTTCCTATTTTCTTTCATTTTCTAGCTCTTGATATCAACCAACAACAGTGAGTTGTAAAAGAGATAGAAAAAAGTTTTCCTTCAAGACCAAATACCTACCAAACACTGAGTGCAACAGTTAATGGGGTTCGAATGTTTGTGCCCAGGAGTTAACAAAGCATTTAAGTAATTAAACAGAGTACTTAGAACCCACCTAACTTGCACTGTTAAGGAGCAAAAATAACAATATTAAGTCAGAGATTCACAATGTGGTGTGGGTTTTCGTATAGTCTTGATAACTAAGCCTTAATAACAGTACTTCATGCACACTTAGTAACATAGAAAATGACAGTCCAAATTTCTTTGTCTCAGTAACTATTTGCTGCAGCAGCTAGAATTTTTGTAAGTAAAGCTTTATTCAAAGGTCTTTTTTTTCCTTTTCTGTTGAACAGAATTTTCAGGATTTGTCAGGATTTTTCCTGACAAAGAAAGGATTAGTCCCATATCTAGCTTTTTCTTCTTGGCAAGAAACAAACTGCATTCCAAGCAAATGCAAAAGCATATGAGATTTAAGAAGTCGGGAAGGCACAATGTTTATAAACCTGACTTGAATTAAGTATTGACTTGGGAAGAACTTAAAGTTTTGCTGGGAATAAAACTACCTAACCCTTCCTTAATGATATGCAAAAGGCCAGAGCAAGGAAAGAGGGTCTGATTTACTCTGCTTGTTTAAAACAACATATACTGGACTTCATTAGGGAAGTAACAGTTTAAATTACATGAAGGTCTCTTACCTTGGTGAATTGTTAGCCTTCTGTGCAACACTTTGTCTTAATATACAGGTCAGATGGTTTCCTATTTTTTTCTTCTTCCAAAACACTGACAGAAAAAACTCATTATTATTAACAAAACAGGACTCCTACTTTCAGTCAAAGCCAAAGGAGACTTTTTCAGGGCTACTTCCTACATACAGGGAAAATTCAGTGACACTCTAATCAAACCCTGCTCTCAAGCTTCTGGCTCCAGATTCATCTCTGCAACACCAGATCTTCTTTGTAGATTGAAAGAGAGAACAAATCAAACCTCAGGATCTGATCCTACCTTTAAAGTCAGTGTTTTTCCCATCAGAAACCTCTTTTCCTGTGACTTGCAGTCATCACTGCTGTGATAAAATATTAATTTCTAATTTCTAATCAGTTCTGCATCAGTTCTATATACTTCATGAGTTTTTATGTCTTCTTTTCTAAATAAGCACAATAAAATAATCTGTTTATTACAACTTTATAGAAACTCCTTCCTCCATTTTGCTCTATATTCCTGCAGAAGGTCATGTCACTGCTGAAAGCCTCTGGATTTTAGCACAGTGAAAATCCGGGTTGTTGCGATCCTGATCGTGATGGCCAAACACAACTCCGCATATGTCTGCAGCTGCTGACACACAGATTCCAGACAATGCTCTATTGTCACAGGAAAACAAAAGGGAAGAGGAAGTTTCTACCTTCAGAAAGTCTCCTTTATTTACCCTGAACAACTGTCTTTTCATTTCTCAGCAGCAGCTCAGCAGCAACAGCAAAAGGCAAAGAAGGATAACAGAGGTTGGTTGACTGATTTGCCTCACTGACATTTTAACAACAGTTGTAAACAAGAGCTCTGTATGTTAATAACGTCTGCAATGGCAAGTCCTTGCTGAGGATGAAGAACTGTGTCACTTATGTTTAGTTTACGTCAAATTAACGGCACAGTAGGTTTTCATCCTGCAGATGTGACCTCTGTGACGACAGTCTGTTCATCGTTCAAGGGAGTTTTCTACTCACAAGGACAGCATCACCCTTGTCAGCAGAGTAGTTTGTTCTCATGTTAAAAAACTTCAAACAAAACCACGTCTTAAATTAACTTTTATTTTTTGGCCTCTAAACCAATGCTTTAGCTGTAATGGTTAGTATGAACAAATGTGCTTCTCCTTTATCTGTCAGGTAAAATGCTACCACATCCAGATAGCAAGGCATTAATTTGGCTTCCACTGAGAAAATGTCTCTCAGCTTTGGTAATGCAGAGGGAATTGAAGTAGCAGGTAAAGTACATTTCATGCTGGAATACTATAAAGAAGTGCCAGTGTAAATCAGTGTGACGCTTGGAGGGTTTTATAGTGAGTTTGCACCCAGGTTGCTGTTAAAGAAGTACATAAGGTTCAGTGTAGACCAAAGTGTTTGCAGGGCAGACCTCAGGCTAGCAGGTAAGGGAGCATAAATGAAGTAGCCCTTCCATACCCAAAAGATTGATGAGAAATATCGGGATTTCCGCTCTCCTTCATTGCTTATAGTACAGCAAAATATTCATGAGTTTTTAGAACTGCAGCTCAAAACAGCAGGCGAGATAAAGTCACACAAGTACTTGTGGCACGTGTAGTTATGGAGATCAATATTGGTGTAGCTGCTTTTACAGCTGCTTTTCATAATGCAAAGACCCTTTTCAAGATATTTCTTAAGAGAAGTAACAATTTCTTTTCATTCTTAACTGCAAAGCCTCTTCAAGGGTGTACGATAAACAGGTAATTTGTCTTTTCACATAGCAAAAAACTCCCTCTCTAATCAGACTGAATTACAAAATTCTAGTCTGTATCAAGGAATTTCATTTAGTCTCTCCTGTAAATAAATGATTTCTATGCAACGGGGTTGATAAAGGACAAACTGCAAATGGAAAGAGTGGAATTTATTAAGAGTTACAATTACTCTTCCTCCGCTTTAAGCAACCCATACTATCAAGCCTGAAGCTAATATGACTCCTTGTTAAATATTTCTGATTGATTACTTATCATTGTGCCAAGAGGTAATTAAGACTTAAAGCCAATATTTATGCATATATTACTGTATATGAACATTGCATATCTGAAATGCAAAAGAAATATAACTCATAATCTGTCTAGTATGTAGAAGACCCCACTAACACAAATTCACTTCTCTCAGCAGGCTCACAGGTAGATTAGTCAATACTGTACTCGCAAATATTCTGTTCTAACCTCTCTTGTGGCACTTAACCTGGAAAAGTCACACATAACTACTGTATGACCCTGGAAGTCTCTTCAAATACAAACCTGTCTCCAGGTGACACAGGTGACTACAGCAAAGCTCTAATAACATCTCCGGGGACCCAGAGCTGTTGTGTCCTCTTTTTCATTTGCTGTTTGGTTTTGTAAATGCCAAGGGCAAATTCTCTCTTTGTTTCACATTAGTCAGATTTCCATGCTCCTATTCACAGGTCACTCCATTCTCATGCAGAGGGCTGCTGGGTTTATCACTGTATCTCCACAACAGAGCGGAGGTCCTATTTCAGACAGTTCTCATTGCTCCCAAGAGCTCAGGGACAAGCTGCCTCCTTTCCTCCTTCCTCTTTTTCTGCTGGGATCAGTGCTTTTCCTTCATCTTTCTCCACATCTGTCTGAGACAAATGGAAGAGATAACGGACTGTGAAAGCAGTTTCTGACAGCAGGTTAACAACACCCAATCATGTGTTTTATTCTCCACTGACACAATCGTTGCTGCCACTAAGCTGTTGGGCTGCCTACACAAAATTACATCCTGCTTGGAAAGCGGCTGGTGTGAGTAGCAGAAATTGATGCTGGTTGTAAGAGGAAACATTTCAAAGAGCTTGCCAACACATTTTGTGGAAGGCATGCAGCTCCCCTTTGTCAGCAGCATCAAATGTGAAGACCCCATTCAAAGACCCTCACTGTGGAAGGGCATACTGGTCATCTCCATTACCACAAATAATTTTCAATGTTAGCTTTTGGGCTGGCGTTATCCCTCACTGTGGAGAAGCAGGTAGCTGTTAGAATTCATGCATGCACTATTTCTGGCTGGATTACCTTGTTTTACTGCAGTCAGTTGTGAAGACAATAACTCATAGAGAGTGAATCTGCAATACGACGTGATTTTATTCCTGGCTTTTACCTTGGACTAGCGTGCTACAAGCACATCTGGGCGACAGTCAAGTCTCTGTGTTGTCTGCTAGTCAACTTCTGCTATGAATTTAAGGCTTTGATTCTATTTTTCAAAGCAAGTAATGGAGCAAACCCAGCTACACCAGAAACTCAATTTCAGTCTATAAATGACAATTTTTATTTTCCTCTCTTCAGGCCACACAGAACAGAAACTTTTCAATGAAATTTGTATGAGCTGGAGGCACAGTCTTCTCCAAGATCATCTGTGAGCAGAACAATATTCCAGAGGAAGACTGGCAAAACCAGAGTTTAGCCATCCTTACGAAGCATTGCACGATCTTCCTACCTATGGTGGTATGTACCGTTTGCACTCTCTCCCGTATTCTTGAAACTCTTATTCATAGAATGAGTTTGGACAGAAAGGGGATGCTTCAGGCAGTTTATGACAGTGGGGATGGGAGGAGGGAAGGATTTGCTAACTCTGGCTTCACAAAGGCAGTTTTGTTTTCATTTATGTTTTACAAGTGGTAGTACATAATCCTTTATTTAGAGTGGAAAAGGGAGCTGTTGAAGGGTAAAAATTCTCAGTTATAAGGATATCTCCCTCCATTTACACAGTAAGGCTGGTTGAAGGGAGAAGTGTAATCTGTCTTTCACAGAAGGTGTTGAATTTTTAACAAATTATTTCTGCTGGAGATGTATTTAGACAGAGGTAATGCAGTGCATCTAATCAGGATCTTGAGTATCCTCACATCTGGTTTGCCATATTTCCTGTCTTTTTTGTTCTCAAATCTTGTCATGACTAAGTCTCCAGACATGAAATCATAGAATAATTCAAGTTGGAAGGGCCATGGAAGCCTTTAAATCAGTGTACACTGGCTTTTGGTCAATTTTTTAATAAAAAGTAAACACAGATTTTCTTCAACAGCTATTTTTTTTCTATTAAAATCCTGCTTGATAGAAAAGCACTGAACAGAGTTATATGCAACTTGCTGGACCTTGTTCTAAGCACCCCCTCTTAAGATAAAACAATGACACTCTTGAGCCATCCAGAGCAATACGTGTCTATAAGTGATGTGTTGATAGCAATGGTTTTCCTGGTCTTATTTGTAGAACTATGATGTAAGTGAAAGCATTCCCAAGGACTGCAATGGGCTTTGCCAAAGACCTGCCTAAGCCATGAAGTCTCCTCATCAATTCTACCTATGCATTACAGCACATTCTTTTCTTGGGTATACCTTATAGTCAATAAATATAAAATCACGGACATAAATTATCATCCATTTTTAAAGAGGTTTTGTGTGTTTTTTTCAGGTGATGAAGAAATTCTTCAAGTGGCCATGTATTTTTACATTGTCTCAATATGTTCAGATACTGCATTTGTCAATGTAGCACAGCATTCATTACATTGCATTGTGCATCTTCATGAAGGTAGTTTATGCTCAGAAGAAAGGTGCTTATTTACATTGCACACAACAGAATATTCATAGTGGTAGCGGTCTTTGTCTGACGCAATGTCATTGTGAAATAAGTGAAATATTTTAGAGGCACTGAGGAATACAGGAGTTGGAGAATGTAATAATGAACTGTTGGTTAAGCCCTACTAATATCATGGTTTTGGGAGATAGAAGAGAGGAGTCTTAGAAAAAAAAAACACAACAGATTTACTTGGCTTTTAGCAAGAAGGTAAGGATTTGAGATCTAAATGTGACTCTAATATACTGCATCTTGACACATCTTAAAATTGTTGTTATCATGCTGTAAACAGTTTTCACACATTAGGCTGAAAATGCAATGCATTACACATTGTTTCTGGCTTCTAACAAAATCTGTTCCCATTTTGCATGGTTAAAAGGTTATGAAACAAATCCTATTTTCTACCATAAATTCTTAAATATGCATTTGCCATGAGAACAGGTCAGGAGGGAGTTGTCTGGTCTGACTCACCCCCACACCTATGGACGCCTCACTGACATTTCTGGAGTGCTGCAGGGGATGGAGAGATCAGCCCGCATAGATCATTTGCAGCATGAAGCCTTGTTATTAATAATGCTTTCACCCAAGATAGATGTCTAGTGTGTCTTACATACCCTTACCTACCAAACACATTCTGTGAACAGATGCATTCACAAAATCTGAATAGCACTGAATGTTGAAACAACTTCAGCCTCAGTCTTTCCTTGTCTTTGCCCATCTTCGTCTCTTCCTTCATCTTTCTCTTCTTCTTCCTCTTTCCCCTCCCATCGTTACTTTGCACTTTGTCATCATATTGAAAAGTGAGTGGTTTTGTTGAGCTGCGAGCTCTAGCTTAGTTCCCAGACTTTGTAGTTGCGTACGCAATGTTTTTGTCAGGTGGCTTATGTAAACTAAAACTACACCATAATGGAGACCATCTAAGCAAGTTTCAGATGTTAACTGTTTCCTCCTTCTGACCTGAATGATCTTGCCTTAGATCTTGGTCTTTCATAGTTCTTGTGGGATTTACTACCTCGTCAGCACTCTGGTTTCCATGAGGCCCAGCCATGTTCTTAGAGGGGAAAAAAGGTTGTGCTGGTGAGGGATGTGCTCTCATTCAAACGGCAGAACTGGAGGTAAATAAGCCTCAATTTCTAATGGACCAAAGTCTCTTACGTTTTAAAACAGTTTACTAGCATAAATTCAGTTTTGAAATCGTTTATGATGGCTTTCTTCTCAGCTGTCCTGAGCAGACCAAAGCCAGAGTGGTTTTTTTTTGAAGGCATCACCTGGGTGCCCTGCAGAGTCAATGGAGAAGACCAATCACTTCTGGGTGGTGACTGATCCCATCCAAGGATAGAAGGAGGTGTCTGCCACCCTACAGGCACTCTATAAGAATAAAATTTTACTGAAAGGCAAGGAGTAATTCCCATATGAGGGCTCACTTGAGTAATTGCTTTCTCTTCTTTGTAATGCAGGTCTTAGTCCTCATGGGGGTGACATTTGTTTTATTAGGACCTTGTTTCAGCCAGCAAAGTTTGGAGCATCTGCGGATCCTGGACACTATTTGCATATATTCATTCAGCAGCAAGATGGTGTCTGTCCTAGTAAATGAGTATTCTCATGAGAATTATACCCAAAAGTCTGTATCTGGCCAGGCTTGGAAGACTCTTTCAGCATCTCAGGGACCAGGAGTCCCTGCTTGGACAGTGAATATTTGAATGGGGTTTGGCTTCTTAGACTATGCTTCGTCCTCCGATCTGTCATGTAAAGTGGACACAATTTGGACATTGCTTATCGGGTGACAAAGCAAACAAAAATAAGCAAACATGCAGGCTAGGGAATGGCAGAAATAAATCAGAGTAAAACTTGTCAAATCTCACTTTAAAAGAAAAATAGATTCCCTCTCATATTTCCCCCTCCTACACAGCCTCTCTCTGATTTTCTATATTATCTGCTGTATCTAGGTTTTTGTGCATTTGCAGACTTATACTGTCAGCTGTCATCTGTACCGGAAACCTTTAAGGTTTAATTGCTCAAACTGATATTTTGTTGCTGTTGTGGTACAATTTTTCAGCTCACTTATTTAAGAACATAAATAAGGATCAGATTTTCTATAGGGTCCTGTATCTGTGGGTCTTGTAACTAGAGTTTCAAAAGGACACTGCATGCATTATATATACTGAAATGGGAAAATCATATTCTCTGTAAAAGCCGTAGCAAAATACTTTCTACTGAAGTCATTGGCATTGTTTTCTTCAATATGGGTTATAGACAAATGTCAGCCTTTGGAAATGCGAGATTGAAAATGACCAAGAAGATTGAGTTCCTTTCATTTTATTTTTCACCTGTCACAATGGCTAACCTAAAGCTTTTTTTCCCAAAACTATCATTCTTCAAAGCTGGTTCACCTACAGATATAAGAGTTGCAACCAGATGACAGATAGTACCTCCTCACTGCTAATATCGACTGCTAGCTGAACCTGTAGATTTTTCCAACTTTCAGCTTTTTAATTTAGTTGTTAAAATACATTTCTACATTATTTCTTTCATCTTTTTGAGTAGAGAAGTTAAGTTTAACACAGTTCACACACTAGTGTAATCTACTTTACTGCTATGTAAAATAACACGGGAGGGAAATTTAACTTCATAAAATTTAGAACTGTATTAGCTTCTGGCCTGATACTGGTGAAATAACTTAAGGGTCTGTATTTCTTTATCTAAGCCAACATAAGGACTCCTTCTGCAGGTGATCTCTCATGTTTTTCCACTGGCTGAGCACTATAAAATTTTCCTTTCATCTCCACATTTCTGCACTGCAATATCTTCTTCTTAAAGTGTACAAACTTGTACTGGAATTCAAACTTTATAAAGGAGGAACATGGCAGAGTGAACACTGCCCATGGCATTGCATGAGCTGTCTGATAACTCTTTCAGCACTTTTCAATCCCAACATAGTAGCCAGTCATTTGTATCTCACTCCTCTGCAGAATCATTACTGATATAAAGTCTTTTTATTCTTGTGATGAACAGAATATCCGTCTAAGACACAGCTTGACTGGATTAGATACTGCACAAATAAGAAGGAAAAAATGTTCTTTTCCCCAAAACCTATTAAAAATAATCTGAAGTGAGGGATGGATGAGGGTTAAGAAAGAAGTACACAGAAAGGAAATGTTTTTTCTTAGATTTATTGGAGTTTGTCAACAATGCATCCTGTGACCTCCCTATTCCTTTGCTCCTGGCAAGGGGACTCTGACCATGTGATGAGTAATCTGTCAGATTGTTTACTTTATAGGTTATTCAATATGTGGTGGATCAACTTTTACCAAAAACCACCAAACTGCTCTATCACTTCTCCCTCCAGGACACAGGGAGAAAATATGACGAAAAGCTCGTGGGTCAAGATAGGGACAGGAAGATCACTCAGCAATTACTGCCATGGGCAAAAAAGACCCAATTTGGGGAAATTAATTTAATTTATTACTAATGAAACAGAGTAGGATAATGAGAAATAAGAACAATATTAAAACACTTCTTCCACTCCTTCCTTCTTCCCAGGATCAGCTTCACTTCTGGCTTCTCAATCTCTTCCTCCTGAATTGTGCAGCGGAATGGGGAATGGAAGTTGTGGTCAGTTCATCACACATCGCCTCTACCTCTCCCTCCTCCTCACACTCTTTCTCTGCTTCGGTGTGAGGTCTCTATGGGGTGCAACTTCCTTTGGGGCACATCCACTTGCTTCTCTGTGGTGTCTTCCATAGGCTGCAGGTGGATATATGCTCCACTATGGACCTCCATGGACTGCTGAGGGATAAGCTGGCTCACCATACGCTGCAGAGGAATCTCTGCTTGGTTCCTGGAGCACCTCCTCCTTCTTCTTCACTGATCTTAGTATCTGCAGAGTTGTTTCTTTCATCAGTTCTCACTCCTTTCTCAGGTGTTGTTGTGCAGCAGTTTTACCCTTTCTTAAATATATTAACAGTGAGGCATCACCACCATCACTGATGGGTTCAGCTTTGGCCAATGTTAGGTCCGTCTTGGAGCCAGCTGACACTGGCTCTGTCACACATTGGGCATCTTCTCCCAGAAGCCACCACTGGAGCCCCACCACTACCAAAACCTTGCCATTAAAACTCAACAACCTGACTATAATAGAAACACCACAGATATGCCCTGTACATATGTATGTTAATGTGAGAGAAAAGAGAGGAACAGAGGAAAACCCAGCAAAACTTCCTTAAAGCTTCATCAGTACCACTGGTAGTCGTTGCCTTAAGTGGATTTTCTGCCGCACCATTTCTCATGGAAAGGGAAGGATGAGATTCAAGGCTGCCATAGCAACTGCATGACTCACTCTGCTGAGGCAGCCTTGCAGACCTGAGCTGGTGGAGATGACTTATAGCATTTAGGGAGTGGAAATTTTTTTGCCTGTCTTTTTTCTTCTTTCTTAGTACATCAGCTGTCAAGCAGGATCATTTTGTTACACAAGGACTGAGCAAAAACATGATTCTCTGAAGGAGTTCCCAAACTTGGACTCATGCGTGGGGGAGGGTGTTTTTCCTTGCATTGACTGGAAAAGGGAAGACCAAGAAAGTGAATGCTTAGCAGTAGGTATTTTCTCACACAAGGGGTGTCCTGTGCTGATAAATATCACTGCATATCATTTTGGAGCTGCAGCAAATAGAAGCTGAGGTTGGTTTTCAGAACAGGGGTTTTTTTGTTTGGTTGTTTTTTGGTGGGTGGTAGTGTTTTGTTTTTTTTTTTCACAGGGAGGTGTAATGTTTTGTGACAGAGAAGACATTCCTCTGATATAATATTTCTAACGTTACAAGGAATTTATTTCTTCCAGCTGAAAGCAGTTGCAGATGGTCTTTTTTAGTTTCCCATCCTGAAGAAATTGTCCAGTTCTATTTCTGCAGACAAAGCTAACAGTCGCAATTTGTGTTTGAAGAAGGATTTTGGGGAGTCTTTCTCTCCCTCTGTAAAAAAGTTATTCTTACAGAAGTAATTAGAAAGATGACTGCGTTAACCCCATTTGTGAAGGACCCGATTAAATACTTTTATCTAAGAATACAACTTCTTCACAAAAAAGAAAAGGAAACACAAGTATATTTCTCATGATTCAAACTAAGTTGTTTGATGTAACCTCACCCCAGCATGTAGTGAAGACATGAAACAAAACACATGAACAAGAAGATTTCCTTTGCTGGCTTGTCTGCACCCGTAGCCTACTGCAGCACCCTATTGACCAGCAGATTTTTATTGCAATGTGATTTTTAATTGGTTTAGTTTTGAGATTTTAGTTTATTAGGTGCTATTGGGATGTCCATTTTCCCCGCCTTCTCTCTTTCCAAACCCTAGGGTTTGACTGGCTGGTTTGGGCGACCTGATGTTGTGCATGGCGGCAAAAATCCTATGTCGTGGAAACCATGACAGAGGCTCTTCCTTCTCAGAAATCCACTTTTGTCTCGAAACAATGTCTAACTGAAACATCACAGGAGGTATGTTGCAGTTGTTTTAGAGAAAAACTGCTAAGAAAAAGAACAAACACAACAATGAGGTACTGAAGTGGGTTTAGTAGAAGGAGGAAGTAGAAAATCTGAATTTTTACTTTACCTTGTAATACAAATGAGCCCTAGTAAACACAGTTTTCTTAAGAAACTTCTTATCATTAGACATAATGCAGTCAACAAACACTCCATCTCATCATGAAATTAATTATATGGTAATTTTGTCAACAGCAAAGAAATTTGCTAAGGTTATTTGCCTATGGAGTGACCCTAGGTGTTGTTATGTCTATGTGTACAGTACAAACACAACATGTTCAGCTGCAAGCACAATACTGGCAAAAGGCAGGTACGGTTAATGAGTTGCTGGAGTTATACGCATGCTGAGATAGGGAGTCCTCTCAGGATTTCAATGTTTCTCATCCTTTCAAATGACTTTTTTTCCTGTGTACACGAGAGAGTTGTCATTTCTGCCAACCAGAGCAGACTGTTTTATGCGCAAAACTACTAAAATGTGTGTGTGTATGAAATAATTAAATAAAATTACATCTGGAAACAAATCTTCTTCAAAAGGTGAGCATACAGGCAGATAGCTGTGCTTTGGGGGGCCTTAGAGGAACTGCGAAATAAATTTTAAGTGTTAGATTCCTTGCTTACTGAAACCAGGAGGGACATATTTTTCATTTCAGTGGATTTTTAGATCAGACTCTAAACCAGAAAAATTCTGCTGCCCCAAGCACTCTGTTTCCAACACACAAACAAGTGCAAATTCATTACCACCACAGAAGCTGGCAAGCATAACTAGTGCAGTGGCTAAGCGGACATGCAAACCACACTCTTGTAGATCTGGTCGACAAGGTCAGAGACTGTTACAAATAAGTTTTTCAGTCTGGAAAAGTTTTATTGCAAAATAATCTCTTTTCCTTTTCAGTCCTCATCTCACCTGCCCCAAAAAGATGCATTTCTGTGGAACATCTGTACAGATTCTGTGAACAAGAGCAGCTTTCTCATCTGGTCNACTTATCAATATACTAGGAGACCAGTGCTAGGAGAACAGTCTCAACAGTCTCAACAGCTTACAATTGTTTTACTGTAAATTTTCCACTGCATCAGTCCTGGTGTTAGCCTGGTTGGTTTCTGTTTTGTACATCAGTTCAATAATAATAGCAGAGAAGAAGCAATATTAGTAATAATAGAAATAATAATATAAAGTAGTAGAAAAATAATATATAATATAATAATAATAGAAAAAATAATAAATGATTCTTTAATCTTGTTTCTTTTTGTTGTCTGCATAAATACCATGGCAGAAATCACCTTCAGTGGGAGGAAAATGCAAAAGGCAACTCTGCAGTGTTGAAGACAGTACTTGCAAGCCAAACTCCCTGAGAAAGGGTTCACTGTCCTGTGGGTTGTGCAGCTTCTCCCCAATGCCTAGCAATGTACCATAACAAGCAATAGCAACATCACACCTTTCTCTCACCCACATAAATGTTTATTTAGCCAGTTTGTGCCTGATATAATTTAATTGTTTAAAAAATACGATATCAAAAAGAATCTGACAGGATGGTAAATTTAAATAAAAAAATCGGGCGTCTCATCAAACATATTTGTAGTGGTCCAAGAATTATGAGACTGTGATTCATATCAGTCATATTATCTGTTGCCATGATAATTACTTTGACGTGTTTTAAAGATTATGGTAGGATACAAGCTACTCTAGACTTGCTATTTTGGCTGTCTGCCACATAATGTAGCCTCCTGCTTAATAATAATTTGCTAAATTATGCAGCTTCTTGTTTCTCTAATTCATTTAAATTGCAATTCAGCTGCTCCTGGAGGTAGTGGTAGGGAGCCTATATGCTGTTTATTTAGGTAGTTAGGGACAGAATAAGGTTTACTCTCTTCATGTCCCCTGGTGTAGATATCAGAGCCATTTGTAAAATGGTTATACTATTAGTTAAAAGGAAAAAAAACACAAACAAACAAACAAAAAAACCCCATTATCATAAGACCTACTGAGTTTGTTGAAATCTTCCAAACTGGGCTCAAAATTATTGTTTATTTGTGTGACAGCAGCAGTTCTGAGCTCTGGAAATTGGCCTAGACCCATTGCAAAAAAGTAGTCTGAACTTCAAGCTTGTCCATGCTTGGACCAAATCATCCCATGAGACATTAAAGATGGTTAATTCAAGAGCAATAAACCACAGTCATTCATTATTCCATGGCTGCATTTCCACTCTGTGAATTTTTATAGAGTTCCTGCCTTTACCTTGTGTCTTTGTTTCTGTCCTGTGAGACTGCAGTGCCCTACCCTGGGAAATGGGATGCTCTACTCCAGCAGAAGTGATGGTATGAATCCTCAGCCTCCACACACATATTAATCTCTCCTTATGGAGAAGCAGATTGTTCATGCTCAAATCAGAATCCTCTATGATTAACTGTTTTTAATGCTTAAGGTGAAAAAATTCTAGCATCTCGTATTCATCTTCTCCTCTTCAACACTACATCCTTCTGATGGACATTTTTGCAGTGGCAGAAAATTATGCTCTTCTCTGAGGCCGTGGTTGTGGAGTGAGAAGTTGCCTCCTAGAGTAGCTGAGGGTAGTATTTCAGAGGGCTCTGGATATTGCCAACAAAACCTTGACCCAGTCTCCCTGTCGTACACAGAAATGGCAGAGACAGAGTACAGATGGCTGGGTTGATATATGCTTCATGATTCCCCTTGCTGGGCAGACGATACTGTGCTCCAAAACAGATGGAGAGTTTCAGCCTGCCAGGCTTCATTCCTCCATGCAAGGAACTGCTGGAATCAAGTCTGGAGGTGAAATAAATACCCTGCAATCCATTAGGATGAAAAAGGGTTATATAAATGTGATATGTCATAAACCATAATCTTTTCCTGTGATATGCACAGGCCTAAACATTTATTTTACTGATGTTGCAAAAAAGGCTCTACAGGAAAAAATAGTAACAAAACTGTCTTTTGTTAGCTTTGCCCTCTGTCCTTCAGCCTCCTTACCAGGGTAAGACATTAATTTTAAAGGGCCAGGGTTTTTTCAGTGGTGCCTAGTGAGAGGACAAGAGGAAATGGGCACAAACTTGAACGTAAGAAGTTCCATCTAAACATGAGGAGGAACTTCTTCATTTTGAGGTTGGTAGAGCCCTGGAACAGGCTGCCCGGAGAGGTGGTGGCGTCTCCGTCTCTGGAGACATTCCAAACCCACCTGGACACGTTCCTGTGCAACCTGCTCTGGGTGGACCTGCTTTGGCAGGGGGGCTGGATTAGATGATTTCCAGATGTCCCTCCCAACCCCATATCATTCTGTGATTCTATTTTCTTGGGCCACTGAGAGAAGAGCCCTCTTTTCTTTTTGAGTTTAATGGCTCAAAATGTCCTTTCTTGTATCTGATTGTGGTTTTGCATTTTGCAAAGAAAACAGTGATTATAGGTACGATGAGTCCAAAAGAATTTCTAATGTTTCATGAGTTGGGGACATGTATGAGACTCTGTTTTCAGTTACAGCAGTTTCTAACATCAATGTCTTCTAGTTATGCTTCTGGATTAGTCACACCCTCATATGGGGGAAATTCTTAGCTGCTCTGAAGGGATGGTTTTATCTGTCCTTTTTCAACAACAGAACAAGTGCAATTGCAAAAGATCATGTATGACTGATCTGAGATACACTATGATTAACACATTCAGGGAAGTGTAGTTTCTGTTCTAAGAAGAAGAAAAAAAATTAATTTTAAAAGTAACAACAGTAAAAAAGAAGTCACAAACAATAGGAACAAAAATGCAGAAAAGATGTGAATGTGCTTTGTTCAGTTGGTTGGTTGGTATTCTTTTGCCTTTTTTTTTTTTTTTTGAGTCCACAGAGAGTAAGAGGGATAGTGGATCTTTAATAAAAAGACAAAAGAAAATACTTACGACAGAAATTCATAGCTTGATAAAATAAAAAATTCCTATTAAAAATCATCAATCACGCGTACGATACCTCCAACAATGCTTTTCCGGTATCTCAGTTCTTTGCTGTAGTAAATAGGTACAAGTCTTAGTAGAATTTAGCTATTTTTGCAGGGTAAGCTTTGAACTAAAGATCTTCTTGGAACATTTTTTATTATAAATGAGAAATTGCTTCATTTCATTCACATGAACCAAGTCTTGAAGGTGAGTGGATTTCAGAGTGAATGCCAGATTCCTCAGTCCTCAGAGGAGTCAGGAAGATACTCCATATGTCGGCACTTTTTCTTTCACCCAGAGCTTACCTTCCTATTTTCTATTTCCATACAGAAACCAAAAAGGTGTGACTTCACCCTTAAAAATATTCAGAGAAAATATTTTCCCACAAGATGTAGCAGGAACAGGGTGAAAGAATGATTCGCTTGCAAATAACGTTTTCAGAGTAACCTCCCTTCATTGTGTGGTTTGGGGTTTTTTTTGCCTGTTAAGCTTCTTTTATTACTCCATGCTGCTGTTTAGGTGAAAGTGTATAATAGAACTCCATCCTTTTTTAGCCACCGAGTGCACTTGGCTGGGCTATCCTTCCTAAAACAAAGGGAATGATAGAGGCATTTATCAATACCTTACATAGTAATGGATTCTTGGCAAACACAAGCAGTGAATGATAGCTTTAGGCAAACTTCCTAT
>VXBW01002091.1:10690-26203 GCA_013400375.1 Thinocorus orbignyianus | reverse complement strand
CCCCCCCCCCCCCCCTTCCTTTTTTTTTCTGATTCCTGTGCTGGGTCTATTCCAGAGAAATATGAAAGGTGAACTTTTCTCCTTTTTGTTGCCCAGCCTTACCGGCTAAATGAAGGCTAGGAGGTTTTTTTTATGTGCCAATGGAATCTACATTGGGATTTATGCTTCTGGCCATGCACAACCCTTGTCTCCACAGTAACAGAGTTTAGTTACATGCCTGAATGCCAAGCGCTCATGACCACCTTTGTTGACTTCGGCAGATCACAGCAGAATGCAGAACAGGTGGCAGGAAAAACCTGCATGCCTTTTGGACCAAAACCACTCTTCATGTGCCAGTGATGTTACAGAGTGACCGACCCATGGCTGGTCTTTTTGGACTGGTGGTGGGAGTCTGGCAGAACGTATATTACCCAGACCAGAGCGCGGTAAATTCTGTTTACTTCCATTTTCTCTTGATTATGCCACCGACTCATAAAGTTGCAGAAAAGCAGAAAAAAATCGCGTAAGATCTGACCCAAAGTCTGCTGAAGCATCTCCATTCATTTCACTGGAAATGAGGCAGATCATTGCACTGGAAATGAGGAACTGACAAGGAAAGGAGCCATGCTGGATCTTGTCCTTACCAACAAGGAGGGGCTGGTGAGCAATGTCAGGTTGAAGAGTAGCCTTTGTTGTAGTGGCCACAAAATAGTAGAATTCAACATTCTCATGGCAGCAAAGAGCGTATACAGCAGGCTTGCTACCCTGGACTTCAGGAGAGCAGACTTTAGACTCCTGAGAGAACTGATTGGCAGGGTAGCGTGGGAAAAAGAACTGGAGGGGAGAGGAGCCCATGAAAGTTGGCTAGTGTTCAAGGATCATCTCCTCCAGGCTCAGGAGAGGTGCATCCCAAAAAAAGAAAAAGTCAGGCAAAACAGCCAGAAGGCCTGCGTGGGTGAATAAGGAAATGTTAGATAAACTCAAAATCAAAAAGGAGGCCTATAGAGGGTGGAAGCAAGGACAGGTGGGCTGGGCGGAATATAGAGAAACTGTCTGAGTGGCCAGGAACCATATCAGGCAGGCAAAAGCCCAGTATTATTTAACAGCTTTGTTGGGGACATGGACAGGGGGACAGAATGCACCCTCAGCAAGTTTGCTGATGACACCAAGCTCGGAGGCACGGTCAACACACTGGAGGGAAGGGATGCCATCCAGAGGGACCTGGACAGGCTTGAGAGGTGGGCTAATGCAAATGGCATTAGCCATTGGCAAGCCAAGTGCAGATTCCTACAGGCTCCAGGGAGACCTGATAGCAGCCTTCCAGTATCTGAAGGGAGCCTAGAGGAGAGCTGGGGAGGGACTGTTTGTCAGGAATTCTAGTGATAGGACAAGGAGTAACGGTTTTAAATTGGAAGAGGGGAGATTGAGGTTGTATATGAGGAAGAAATTCTATGACTCTATGATTCGACATACTCCAGTGTCCTAAGGTAGGTAGGAAGGTAATAAGATCACCTTGCCAGACTCTGTCCCTGTTCACTGTAGTGTGAGAAGCAAGAATTAAGCATATGCTTTCTATGTTGCTTGGAAAGTATTAATTCATGTAACTCCCCTTATTCCACCTTAAGCCTTACATGACATAGTTTACCCCACTCATTTTAAAATAGCACGTTAAAATCTTGCTGTGAAAAGGGGAAGGACCATCTAACATGAGAACTGATGCAAAGCTGTATTTGTATCAGCAAACACATATAACAGGGCAAAGCTTATTTACTTCCCAGCATTCCTTAGGCACAAAATTGAAATGTCGTAACAGACATATGTTTTACGTTTCCCACTTTATTGCATTGTTTTGTAAGCACCGTATGAAATATGCTCTCTTACAAGTGGAAAGAAATCGGCTGCTTTTTGTTTGTCTTTCGGTCAGCTCCCAAGATTCTCACTCTTAAGGCCCACCAGGGAGTTGTCTGCCTCCTGCTGCTAGGAACACAAGTTTTGCAAGTCAGATGATGATCTCACTAGCATCTGGAGTACACTTTGTCCTGCGAAGGTTTCACTGATAAGAAACAAGGAGAAAAATTATCTTGGCAAGTTGGCAGGATACACAGGAATTTGTATGTTTTGTTTCAGCTGTGGGCAAATTTGCAAGAGTATTTTAAGTAAAAAGCAGCCATAAATCATTGTCATCCATGGCATTCCTGTCATTTATTAAAGGAGGTTTTCCTGGAAGGTGCTGAGAAAGGCTAATTTTTCAAGCAGAACTATGCACGAGGTCCAGAAAGAAATGGAGTGTGGGTGGCAAACCAACCTCTGTAGGACAAACTGGCACAGGAACACACCTGTGAGACCAGACTTTACTTCTGAGTAAATATTTCAGGTATTGTGTCTTCAAATGGGCACACAGAAAGAATACAATGACTAAAGCAGTATTTACAGACAGCTCACACAGGCATGCAATCTGGTTATGAAGACTGGAGAGGAACGTGCAGACCTCAAGATGTGGTCCCCTTTTTTGGATGACCTGCTGTCACAGGCTTCTCCAGGGGGAACTCACCAGTCGGTGAGATTCCCAGTCAAATGCAGGAGTCCTTCCACTTCTTTTTCAGTATCTGCTCCTAAGAACTGGAGAGAAAACTGCTGCTGTATCTGAGGTATGATGAGAGCAATGAGTGGAGATAAGTGCAGGATCCTGGAGGAGACAGGATGACTTCTTCCACTTCCAGTGCCAACGGCCGCTGCTGAGAAGTGTTCACTGAGTTGTGAAGTTATCAGCAAGGTTCAGGCAGAAAATTCTTGTTTTCCCAAAGCCCAGGGTAAATGGAGAGATTGTGTGAGATCCTATCGTGGCCTTCACAAGCCACAACAAAAAACATCCACAGATGCTTCTCCTTCACAAAGTTAGATTGAGGGTGTGACTCCTGACTTCTGAAATCTCCTGGGGGGAAAAGCTACGTTCTTGTCATGTGGGCAAAGGGTGGAAACGTTGGAATGTAAACTTCCACATATTTGACCAAATCTATTGGGGAAAAAAATCTTTGAGCTAATTAAAGGAAAACACAAGAGGACCAAAGAATAACGTTAAAGTAAAACAGTGGTATCACTTGGAAAACTGAAAAAATATTTTAGATTGACTTTTCATTTCTTTCTTTTGACATTTTTGGCCTTTTTCCTAAATGAATCAAAAGATCAGACTTCAAAGATCGGACTTCACAAAGCACTTGCCTAAAAGGTTTTGGCTGAGAACATGCCCACCTCCAGTCACGTGGCTGTTTGATGCTCTATCGTTTTTAACCAAACTGACTCATGGGTTCTTCTACCTCAGCCCTGAGGATGCAGGAAAGGAGGTTAGACATTTCCTTTAATGTTTGAGTCTCAGTCTGCCTCCATTGACGTGGGTGATGTTTTCTGCAAATTGCTGGACACGTTTAGGGTTTGTTCTTCTGCCCAATTTGTTTCCCAGGCAACAGTTCCTGTGTCACAGGACGCAGTGGTGAGCTACATGCTCAAACGGTGTCTATGATTCATCAGGTGGGATGAACAGGACATTGAAGTTTTGTTGCTTTTTGGGACTTACCATTGTGGCATCTAAGTGGGAATCATAGTCTTTCCACTATACACGCGTGGAGCTATGACAATGGTTGTTGAGCTGAAGTCCATATGACTCAAGAATAAATTGTTTCAGGCTGAGCGTGGATTGTAGCTGTGAAAAACATCTGAATGGCATGCACAGAGAATATTGACAATGACATGAAGAAACTCAAGAGGAAATTCAAGTGGGAAATGTGCAGCTTTGACTACTGAAAAATAGAAGGGAAACAATAAATGGCTCCTGTTATGCTTACAAAAAAAAATTCTCAGAAAACATGTCTTATTTTATTTTCTCTCTTTTTGATTAAAACATAACAATTTTGAATTCTGGTCTCTGTTCAGGGCCTTTGTGGACCTCTGTTCTGGGTTAGGACTCCACTAGGATTACTGTGGGGCTAACAGCTCCACCAGTTATTGAATTTATACTGTAGTTTTCATTATAAGAACTACTTTTTAGTTGTTTAAAAATATGAAACTTTTTGTTCTGGAAATTTCTTTGCTATCTTCTCTCAGGCTGTGTACTCAGGCTTGGGATTCCCAGTGTTCTCTGGTCTTGTTGTCAGAAATATCTGTAAAACCCACTGGTAAGAAGCTCCTTCCAACTCTGTTCTACTCCAGGAAGGCATGGCAGTGGTCTGCTGTCGTCAGCTTTGGCAGTGGTGACTGTGAGCTGTTTTCATTATCATGGTTTCTTGAGGTTAAGCAGTAAGATTGATTTTTTTCAGTCTTTTCCTTGTAAAAAGCAAGAATGCACATACATATGTATAAGAAGATATATCCAGTTTTACTATTACTGAAAAATGGGAAACAGTTCCTTTCTAAATTTTGATGAATGGTATTTTTCTGGACATTTTATTAATCTCTGTAACATGGCCATTGATTATCTGCATGAAAAAAAAGATCTTGTGAAAAAGATATGTAGTGATCACGTAAGTATTAAACCTTAACTTAATTTTTAATTTTACTTATCAAAACTTAACTTATTAAATCTTAAATCACAAATCTCTGTAGGCCTTTGAATTCTCAAGGACTGACTTTGAACGCTGTACCAACGTTATTTTAGTGTAGGGGTTGCACATGATCAGATGTTTACAGTAAAATACAGGATGTGTAGTGCACCTTATGTTATGACTTGCGTCATATTTCACCCTTAAACTTTACTTGCTGTACTGCTTTATCCCCTTACAAAGCCATTTATTGAGTTATGGTTAAAGTATGGTTTTCTGTTTCTGCTCTCTTAGTTGTAAGTGAATATTTATCCCTTATTTTTTCTGATCACAAGGCTGATAAATAAATGGAAGAACAGATTTATAAATAGCAAGGGAAAATAGTTAACTAAATTACAGTAAGTCGTCACAGATGCAATTACAGAAAATTCACATGACTGAAGCGAAAGCACGAACAGAAACAAACCTTAAGCAGCCAAACTGCTGCTACTAATGAATACAGCAGGAAGAGCCATTATTTCAACAAAACTATTTGAAATACTGATAGAAATGCTAAACACTATTGATTTAAACCTAATGAACATTTGAAATTCCAGGTGCGTTCTGTAAAAACCAAACTGCTGATTCGTTGTGGTTTCTACATTTCAGGGAAAAAAGCGATGACAGTGCAGTTACGCTTTGTTTATTTCAGAGCAGAACAATCAGATCTGGTGGAAAGGCTACATTACTTTTGTTGGCAGTAACACTATGACATATTTATATCCCTTCCATCAGCTGGATTCCAGGGCACTTTTATTAATGTCACCTACACATTGCAGTCAAAACACTAGAGGCAGTCCAACAATTCGAGGATTTTGTAAGAGTTGTGTTTTATAGATTATTTATAAGCCGTTTATAAGCTGAAGGTGAGTATTCACCTTTTTGAGTCTTGTAGCATTTTGGTCACTGACCTCAAGCAGAGCCAAAATATCATCGAGACCATTCCAACGATGTAACTGCTGTAACCCTGATCATGACAAATGGACCTGCAGCAGACAGCTAGTCCTGTCGGGGACAGACTGTCCCTTAAGTCAGGATATATACCACTTTCTTTGCTGGCAGTTAAGGATGTTCCGTGATGTTTCTGCTATCCCTTCTAGCAGCTTTTCTAGATCAAGCAGCCTCACCTGTTGTGGGCATCAAGGTTGGACGTTCACATTTTGCTTCCTCCTAGTGTGGGTGTGCAAATGTGTCTTTGCTTCTTCCTCTGCAAGCCTGCGAAGCTCCTTCCAACCTCCTTTCTTTCTTTCTTAGTGCTCATTCAACTTCCACTTGTTTTCCAGAGAGAAAATATGACCATACATCATCTTGGCCACACAAAATGTCATGCATGGAGATTATTAAAGTGTCAGGTCTTTATCCTCCCACATTTCAGTTCTTAGAACTGGAAAGTGGAAAACGTGGAACAGGGTAGATTGTAGATAAGCTGATTTGGGAGTTAAAAACGTCTTAACTCAAACACAGAATACAGAATAAAATGAAAATCAGTTTCCAGAGCAACACTGTGACTGCTCCATCCATAAACAAAATAATTACCTGAGGGTTTTATGTCTTGGCTTCTGTAAACTTGTAATACCTGGCAACAGCTTTCTGGCCATCTCAATTGTTCGTGGTGTGCCTCTGAATACATGCAGGCATGTACTTACACAGGTTTGTTTGTTTGTTTTAAATCTCTCACTAGTCTTTTCTATTTTAGAACTTTATTTTTAGCTAATATAAAGAAATCTGTGGAGCTGTGCCAGTTAATGGCACCACGGAACTATCCCTTTCTTTTAAAATACAGAATAATGCCTCTTACAGTTTTTCTTTCCCTCTGCATTTTGGCAGAGGTCTCTTTAGATGATATACTATGCTTTTACAGGACTCAAATGTGCTGGAAAAATGCTGTTAGGGATGGGGAAAACATTCTATCCATTCAACCATCCACCCATCTGTTCATCCACTCATCCGTCCCTCTACCCATCCAGTCATTCACGCAGTAGCTTATTTTCAAACCTCCAGCTATGATTTTGAGGGCACAATGTTACTCGGAAGTGGCTTACCTTTAAAAAGCTGAAAGAAAAGTCAGGTAAATGAGTCAAAAAGACCTTGCATTTTGCACTAAATGAGTCATTGCAGTTCTGCTTCTTGGTTTTCATAGCTGAGTAGAAAATATTGCCTGTTTGCCACACAGATGTCATGCCTGTGACATAGTGACACCACATGCATTTTAGAATGTGTATTGTGACAGGTACCATATGAAGTCTGGTTACACAGAATGAGGGGCAGGAACACAGCATCATCCCTAAGTAGCCTCATCCCCCAAAGGATTGCAGATGTGAACGTGCACTGTGTCACACAGATTTGTGTGAATGGAAGTCAGGAATGTCACTGCACTGGCAGTGACATCTGTCTCAGGAGGATAGGTATGGCAGGCAGGTAGGCAGAGCAGAACTTTTGCCATGTGGCAGCAGCCTTAGACAGTGTAAGACCCTCAGTGTCTCTAAACTTATCACCATCTCGGCTAAGCGTTTCCTCTTGTACGTCTCTGATTTGCCTCAATTTTTAAAAGATATTTTCTCTCCCAGGCTTCTGGAATTTGGCCACACTCCTCCCTCCTTTTCCTCCACTGTATTTACTACCATGATGGTTGCTGTCACATCCTGATGTTTCTGTACCCTGTGTTGCCAAAACTTCTCAGGGCTAAGCTGATTGCTATGTCTCTAAGTGGCACACTGCAGGGCTGGTTTCTAGGTTTTGTTAATGAGATTACATTTACAACTGTCTGGTAAATACTGGCAGTTTTTCTTGTAAACACACTTTACCTCTGAAGCTGTACTTGCCAGTTGCTGTTCTACTTGCAGCCCAAAGTAAGATGGTATGGATCTGGTTGGACAGTATCTGGCAGTACTTATCTTTGAGTTTACCTTTAGAGATTTCTCTTCCATATGTTTTCTAAATGCTTGGCTGACAAAGAAATCCTCCCATTCCTTCCCTCTCTCCCTGCCTTAGAAAATATGTCAGCATGAAGTACAGTTGAAGTGTGAGTGACTCCTCCAAAAGAGAAATGTATCTTCAAGAATGAAGCTAAAATGCATGGGCAGTACAAATACTACATCAGACTCGTGGACCTATGTCTGGTTGATGACAATTTCATTAACTCACCTTCCTCACACAGAGCTTTATTGTGACCCCCTCTGGTACAAGATAGAAAGATGGTGGTGGCTACAAGGTGTTAATTTATGTCTACTAGGAGGATATCCAGAAAAATAAAAAGAAGTCAGTCATCTGCCATTGAAGATCTGTGTGTTGCAACAGCTGGACATCTAAATCTATATTTAAATAGGATAAGGATAGGGGGTAATGTTTTTAATTGGAAGAGGGGAGATTTAGATGAGATATTAGGAAAAATTATTTCCTGTGAGGGTGGTGAGGCACTGGAACAGGTTGCCCAGTGAAGTTGTGGATGCCCAATCCCTGGAAGTGATCAAGGCCAGGCTGGACGGGGCTTTGAGGTATCTGCTCTAGGGAGAGGTGTCCCTGCCTGTGGCGGGGGAGCTGGAACTCAATGATTTTTAAGGTCCCTTCCAACTCTAACCATTCTATGGTTCTATGAAATGACCTCATTATAGGTGGTTCTTGGCTCTGGTCTGGTGAAGCTAAGTCCAGAAATTAGCACTATGATCATCTTATCTGAACCCCAGAATAATACAAGTAATAGAGCCTTTTCTAATTATATCTGCTCTGGACAGGTAAATTGTATATAAGCCACTCTGGTTTTCCTTTCTGAGTATGGCATAGTGACTGTGAGATCTGGAGTATCCATGGAATCCCTAAATAAGACCAGGACTCAGAGATTTGCAGTGGTAAACACATTGAAGTTCATCACACATCTTTGAACTAAGTACCTATTTGGGTATTGTACCTAAATGTTTAAGAAGAGCCTTACAGGTTTGGGGGGATATGTCTTATTTCACCTAGTTTCATTTGTTCATCTCTGTTAGGATATCGCCTTAGAGGAGAGAGAGGACAACACATATTCAGGACTTTGGATTGAGATTGTCCACCCGATGGAGCAGAAAGTAATGAGGTAATGCTGGCTGCAGGCAGTCCATATTTCAGAAAAACAGCTCCCTCGATGACGTTGAATCAGACATGTCCTCTTGTACCAGCCTTATAAAAATTGTTTTGGCTTTCTGAGTTCGTTCCCGTTCCAAGATGTAAAACCCGAAAGATTAGGAAAAGCTGTCTCATCTGTTTCCCACTGTTGTGCCAGTACAGGGACTCCTTCATGAACGTCACATCAGTCTCTGCTGGGCTGCAGGGTTGGCATCCTGCCCCTCCTCAGGCAGCCAAATGCTGGGTGAGGTAATGCTGTTATCATCTGTCACATCCTGGGCTGGAGAACTTTTCTTTGGATGAAAGTTGAAAAACGGTTATTCAAAAACCTATGGCAGACCACATGTTAACACATCTCAACTTTATCAGAAAACCAATACAGTCAAGAAACGTGAAAGTTGTGAAACAGGGTTGAAAAGCTTATTCCAGACCATTAGGCTTCAGACCATTAGTTCCCAATCCCAGTAACTTAAAAATATTTACTACTGTAATATTATTTTGTCCTGCTTGGGCAAATAGAGATGACTCTCTATTGGCATGGTTGGTTTGGGTGGGTTTTTTTTGTTNTTTGTTTGTTTTTGTTTTTGTTTTTGTTTTTTTTTTTTTCCTGAGCTCTCTTGCCAAACCTTTGAAAATTGGATTTGGAGCTCACAAAGGAGAAGAATAACCCATCATGTTCCTAGAATTCAGTTGTCTGTTTGGAAAATTAGCTTTTAAATCCCACTTCTCTAAATAATATATATAATAATATATGTCTAAATAACTAAGTCCATCATTCTCTAGTTCACATGTTGGAAGATGTATCTGTTGATCCAGGTGTTTCAGAAGCTTGAGGGGACGAATTTTGGCTCAGGTAATATCTGCAGTAATACTTCCTCCTACCTTGTGTGTCCTGTGTTTTATTACCTCGACACAAAATGTATTCCTTCTTTTTAGCTATTAATCCCAATTTGAGATTCTCTGACACTGTCATCTTTTCTTTTCCTGCAGTGGTTTTCAAACCTCTTTCCCATTTCTCTGTGTTCTAGCCTGGAGTAGGCTGAAGTATCAGCAGTGCACCTCTGGAGCCTGGACTTTTAAAGCTTTTTGTTGTATATTCCCAGGGTATTGAGAAACGTTGGCACAGACCAAGGTGGTCTTATGATTAGGAAGATGATGGTAGACTATTCACACTGGGGACCAAGGAGACACTGTTGTCTCCCAAGTACAAGTTGATACACATTGAATTACCTGAAAATTTTTGTTGTTTCAAGCCAATAAACTGCTAGCAACTCTGGGGAAGGAAAAAGGTAGTGATCCATTTTGTGAAAAATATAAATATTTCTTATTAATCTCTCCTGGGAATTCACAGTATTGACTGGGAATGAGGCTATGGAGAGAGGATTATTTAGCCTGTATTTGGACAAAGTCCCACCCAGAGCTATACTTTTGATGAAGGTCTTGTTTGTGATGCAGTCATGAGTGGCCTAAGATCATAAATCCTGTATAAATCTCAATGATGCCCTATAATCTTTTTGCTCCTTACAAAGCTCTACAATAAAGCTTTATTCTTGCAACACAGCACAGCTCACGAGCAAAGACTTCATGGTATTAATAAAATTTACTCATATTCTCTGAAGAAGGAGATATTAACTCATCAATTATTATCTAATCTTCATTCTCAACTTCAATCTGTATGTCTTGTTTCCAATTTTTTTTTTTGTTATTTTCTCTTTATAGAAGTTGGTTAGAAATACCTGCTTCTATCTGTCTTCCCACTTTTGTTCTAAATGCATTGCAATAATTTATCTGTGAATCTAATCCAAAACCAGCTGAAGTTAACGGAGAACATTTCTAGTTTTCTCTACTTCTTCTGTAAACCTCAGCAGTTTTGTTCTTTTTCATAATATTATTCAAATTTTCTTATTCCTGAATGTGAATCTCATTCCTACATTGGAAAAACAAACAAAAAAAGCTATTGAGATTTTTTTTATGGGAAAAGGCAAGATTTCAAAACTTACAAACTATCTGTGGATATATTTTCAGTTCATGTAAATAAGTGTTATCATAACAATTTAAATTTTATCAAACTCATATGCGTTGAATAACAGCTCTTAGTATATTGCCTTATGCAACATTTTAATCAAGATATCTCATAACATTTCCTTGCCCTTTATTTCCTGACTTTGTTGCCAGTTCTTTCTTTTCAAAATTAGTATCTTTCTAAAGTATACCTCAAAGTCTTTTCTTCTTTCTATTCTTCTCTATGCTGTGTACAGTTTCCCACAGCTGAAAACAAAAGATGTAACTAGCTGGAACAATTGCAGAATTTGCTTTTGATTGTCCTTTTCTTTTTTTCCCAAATCTGGGGAGAGTTACAATGTAAAGTAACTGAAGCAAAGTCTTTAAATTGAAGACTAATGAAGCAAATCTACCAATGATCTGCACTTACTATAACTTTTTATTTCCATTTAAAATTCTCTCTTGAACTGTAAGCACTTTTCCATTCACAAAAGGAAAAAATAAACCTATTTCTCCCTCTTTTAAGTTATGCCCCTTTTTATAAGTCTTCACATCATTCTGAACTTAGGGCTCATGTGAGCATGTTATAGAATCATAAAATCATAGAATGGTTAGAGTTGGAAGGGATCTTAAAGATCATCAAGTTCCAACACCTCTGCCCTGGGCAGGGACACCTCCCAACAGACCAGGTTGCTCAAAGCCCCATCCAGCCTGGCCTTGAACACTTCCAGGGATGGTGCATCCACAGCTTCTCTGGGCAACCTGTTCCAGTGCCTCACCACCCTCACAGGAAAGAATTTTTTCCTAATATCTAATCTAAATCTTGCTTCTTCCAATTTAAAACCATTACCCCTTGTCCTATTACTAGACTTCCTGACAAAGAGTCCCTCTCCAGCTCTTCTGTAGCTCCTTTCAGATACTGGAAGGTGCTAGAAGGTCTTCCCGGAGCCTTGTCTTCTCCAGGCTAAACAGCCTGAGCTCTCTCAGCTGGTCATCATAGGAGAGGTGCTTCAGCCCTCTAATCATGTTAGATTGTATGTTATAATACCATCTGCTCACCCACACAGAAGCTGAGAGAAACAATGTGAGGAGGTGGAGGAACCCAAATAATGCCCAGTTCTGATCACAGGGACTGAATTGCCCAGAGAGTTGATGTGCTCTCACTTTATAGGGCATTTTGACATTCTGCAGGAGTTTTGAGCTAAAAAAAAAAAAAAAAAAAAAAGCACCAAATAAAGCATGCAGAAAAGACCCTTGAAATGTAACTGTAATGACAGAAGTGTTCACATTCAGGGCTTAATAATAGCTTCATTGCTCATGAGGGATGTGCCTGTTCCACATGCAGGTTGAAACTACTTACATTACAGTTATATCAGCAAGAGTCTCATATCTGGCATTAACCATACGCTTTCTCTGGTGTCCTTTCAGTGTTTGCAGGGTACAAGCCACCCTATTTCTGAGATGCCCAACCAGGTAAAGGGCACACAGACGCAGATTGTTTTTCCATCGCCATCTGGTTTCACTTGATCAACTGCTTTGATTTTATCCAAGAACTAAATTATTAAGACCAAGGTACTTTATTGCACACAGTGTGATACTTGTGTAAAGTGTAAGTGTAAAGACCATTTGTTCCTATGGCTTAATATATGGTTATTTCCACGCTATTTATTCTACACTGCGTGACTAAAAAATAACAATCCTCTTCCTTATCAAGTTTAAGCCACAGCTTAGTGAAAATATTTCTCGTAATAGAATAAATGCCATAATCCCCTTATATTTTTCAATCTATAGCAGCTACCTTCCTGGAGAATACAGAACAATTCAGAAATATTGTGTGCATGATCCAAACCCCCACACAATCCAAAATTTCCTCTTGCAGAAGAGGTTAGAAAACCTGTTGCAATGCCTGTTTTTGTTTCTCACTGCCCAAACCTTATTTCACTGGCAATAAATTAAATTTGTTTTGCTTGTGTTGAGTTGGTTTTGCAATCTCCCCGCCTTTACTTTGACCCATGAGCTTTCCCATCCCATCTTCTCTCCATCCAGCTGAGAAAGGTGATTGAGCACACTATGTGCAGGTATTTGGCCTGTCTCCAGAGTGATCTCACTGTAAGCACGAAGGCAGTGAAATGTGTGGGTGACCTGGGCTCATGTGCCAGGCGTGTGGCTTGTATGGCCTGGATCATTGTCCCTGAGGTTGTATGTGAACTGGGGATATCACGATGGCCTTACGTCAGAGGGTGTTGACAAGATAAGTATGCTAAAGGTTATGGAACAACAGCCTGTCATGATGCTAAATAAGGACATGGCATCACCTGGAATGTATGTTGGTCTACAGAATGCCACCACACAATAGCACAGACTGTGTTATCTCAGTTATTCTTTTCTTTTCCCACTAGAATTGGGTCAAGTAATTTCAACCCTCCATCTGGCAGTTTTTCTTGCACGGTATTAGTAGGCAATTAGCTGCCTTTAGGAACCACCTAATAAACCATTTCTTCTTGGTCAGTCTTTATGTGTTTAAGCTGCTGTGATCACTGTAAATTTTGAAAGCCTTTTAGCAAAAAAATGCTTTGCTAATTTATTGTCTCCTGCTGTGGATCCCCACAGATGTATGTAGCCTAAATCAAGACAATATATCTTGTCAAAGTTAAAAATGAGCTGACAAAAGCTTTCATAAATTGTGTACATAAACAAAAAAATGTGTATTTATAGATTTCTAAAACTGTAGGCCCTACAGACCAGCCAAGTAGTCATAAATACGCTTACATGCTTGCACAGCTGGAGGCAACTCTCTACAAGATTTATTCCTATCATATGCCCACTGATCAGCTATGGTTTGCCACACAAAATACTAAGATGCAGGTTAACATGTGATGCTCTAAACTCTTCCTCACCCACTCCAGCTCTCCCACATAATTCCGTGTCTGAAAGACAAGAAAAGATTCATCAGTTGTGTCATAAAAACTCTATTACTCAAATATTATCCAAACATTGATACCTGTTCTTATTACTACAAAAATGTGGACTGAAATTGAACAAATATACAAAGGAAAAAATAATCTCTGAGATCTTTTCTTAGATACCTTGTGGATTGATAAGTTCTGAAAATGAAGTGCACAACTGAATGCTTCTAGATGCATTAAAGAGAGCAAGAGACATATAAGGTGACCATACAATGAGCACCTTGATTATAGAGAAATTTTAGAGAACTGCTGAAAGTTGAAATGGGAAAAAAGGAAAAAGAAAATAAAAGAAGAAAAAAAATCATTCTAAGGAAATGAGACTGGAACTTCCAAGTCCTTTTGTGACTTAGGAAATGCAACTCGTTAAAACATCAGGGGAAATGAAAGGTAGATACAAACAATTGCCTGAAACTGAATGCCTGTGAATTCCTACCTGTGCAGCCAAGAAGCTTGTGGCTGCATTACCAGAAATCAAGGAAATCATTAAGTATTGTGTGTTGATCATTACAGTAATTTCTCTTGGAGCAAGTAATGGGAACAGCTTGACAGCCAGCACTGCTGTGAATCTCAGCAAGGCACTGCTCACCAACCATGTACTGTTAGTGAGTGGATCCTGGGAGATGGACCACAACTCACATGCAAATAATCTAAATGAATGTTTCACAAACTGTTACCCACAGTCCAATGGACTTGTGAAAACATTAGGTGCAACAGTCCACCATATATTAGTTAAAGCAGTATGCAGTCAGGAACAGAAAAACATAGAACTGAGGAATAATTCAGGTTAGAAGGCAGTTCAGGAGCTTCAAGCACTTCAGCCTCCTGTTGAAAGTGCTAATACATGGGGTCAGACCAGGTTTCTTGGGGCTTTTGGCAGTTAAAATCCTCCAAGGTGGTCAAAAGTTCTCTGGGTCCCCACTCCACCGTCCCTGTCCTTGTGGGAAAAAAACCTATTCCTTATATCTGTCCCAAATGCCTCTAGTTTCAGCAGATGCTGCTCTCCCTTGTCCTACCAGGCACCTTGGTGAAGAGCAGCCCTGTTCATGCGTGCATCCAGTTTAGCGTCATCTGCAAACCTCCCAATGACTCTCCTTCACTTTCCCCATGCCATTCGTGAACAAGTTAAACAGGACACACCAGCCCAGTAACTACTATTCTGTAAACTTCTCTATTCCAATCATTTTTTTTTGGCTGGCAGGTTGTCCATCTGTCTATGAGCATCTTGTCCTAGCCAGGAGTGAGGAATACGAAGTGGCCATGCATAGAATGTGATTAGTACATTGCTCCCTTTGTGCCAATGGAGCTGTTCAGAATGCATGCCGAAGTCCGTGTCTGCCTCTAGTAAATACAACCCCAATTCTGCATATTATTTTAGCATGTAAACATTTGAATGCACGATCCATTGATTTGCCTGCTATAATCTGTAGCTTCTGTAGCACTTTTTGCAACTAAATGTGTTGTCAGATTGACATTTGATTTAACTTACTTCCTTGTGTTTGTACCATAGAATGGTAAGAGTTGGAAGGGACCTTAAAGATCATCAAGTTCCAACCCCCCTGCCCTGGACAGGGGCACCTCTCCCTAGAGCAGGTTGCTCAAAGCCTCATCTAGCCTGGCCTTGATCACTTCCAGGGATTGGGCATCCACAACTTCACTGGGCAACCTGTTCCAGTGCCTCACCACCCCCACAGGGAAGAATTTATTCCTAATATCCAATCTAAATATCCCTTGTTCCAATTTGAAACCATTACATCTTGCCCTATCACTACACAGTCTTTCTCAGGCTGTCTTCATAGGAGAGGTGCTCCATCTCCCTGATCATCTTGGTGGCCCTCCACTGGACCGGTTCTAACAGGTCCATGTCCTTTCTATGTGGAGGACTCCAGAGCTGGACACAG
>VXBW01002089.1:25622-46308 GCA_013400375.1 Thinocorus orbignyianus | reverse complement strand
AGGCTAAACCGTGACACATGACTGTCTCTCATCCCCTTTTTTATGTGGAAGAACACAAGGGAGTTACTGATAAACTGTGATTCAGCTTCGGGTTGATGCTTCTTGTACAAAAGTATCTGGATGCAAATATCAAACAAGTACATAAATTGCCATACTGGGTGAGCGTCACAAGGTTTTGGTAGTATGAGGGCCATAGGGGTGGCTTCTGTGAGAAACTGCTAGAAGCCTCTCCCATATCTGAAAGAGCCAATGCCAGCCGGCTCCAGGACAGATCCACTGCTGGCCAAGCCCATCAGCAATAGTGGTAGCATCTCTGTGATGAGATATTTAAGAAGGGAAGAAAAAAAGACCTTCACAGCACCAGCAGCAGCCAGAGAAATGAGTGAGAGTATTGTGAGAGCAACAGCTCTACAGACATCAAGGGAGGGGAAGGGGAGGAGGTGCTCCAGGCGCTGGAGCAGAAATTCCCCTGCAGCCCATGGTGAGACAGGCTGTTCCCTGCAGCCCATGGAGGTTAACGGTGGAGCAGATATCCATTCACCTGCAGCCCACAGAGGTCCCCATACCAGAGCAGATGGATGCACCCGAATGAGGCTGTGACCCCATGGGAAGCCCACACTGTAACAGGCTCCTTGCAGGGGACCCGCACTGGAGCAGTCAGTTCCTCAAGGACTGCATCCCATTGAAGGGGACCCATGCTGGAGCAGTTCATGGAGAACTATAGCCCATGAGAAGAAATCAGCTGGAGATGTTTCTGGATGACTGTTTCCCTTGGGAGGGACCCCAGGCTGGAGCAGGGAAGAGGGCAAGGAGTCCTCCCCTTGAGGAGAAAGAAACAGCAGAGACAACACATGATGGACTGACCAAAACCACCATTTCCCATCCCCCTGTGCCCTTTAGGTGGAAGGAGGAGAGAAAAATCAGGAGTTAAGTCAATCCTGGGCTAGGGGCAGGTGTTTTAAGATTTAGTTTTTATTTTGCAATTATCCTATTCTGATTTCATTGGTAATAAGTTAAACTAGTTTCGCCAGGTTGAGTGTCCGCTTTGCCTGTGATGGTAATTGCTGAGTGATCTCCCTGTACTTATCTCAACCTTTCATTGTCTTTTCTCTCCCCTATCCAGCTGAGGAAGCGGAGTGATAGGGCAGCTTTGGTGGGCACCTGGCATCCAACCGGGGTCAACCCACCACAACTGCAAGTAAATAATGTCCTCAAATTTTGTATGCAGCACATTCCACTCTACCTGTAAAGAACTGTTTCATGCAGAGAAAGCACAAGCACAACTTTTTATAGACAGTTGTACATACTAGCAAGAAAAAAATAAAATCTTCTTGCAAAGCAAAGCCATCTGCTATTTTCAGAAGGAGTGTACCTTTGCCTTAAAAAGATGGAAACAATTTGTAATTTAGTCAAATTTTTTAATTAATTTATTTGGTTTTTAGAGAATAGTTTGAGGTAGTTTTATGTACAATGTTTGCCCTTGGCTCCTCCTGACAGGGGTTCCTCATTTTGAAAATTCCCACTTTCTTTTTTTGATAAATACTTCTGTCTCCTACATCACCACACGAAAGATACGCAAAAAACCCACAGAGGGCTCAACGACATAAAGGGCAAATAGCAACACTGCCTATACACTGAATTCTGTCAAACACAAAAAGTGGGAAGAAAACACGTCCTCCAGATGCAGTGAACTCGAAGAAAAGACTAAGGAAGTGCATAAATGTGGAAGGAGAGCTGTTCAGAGATGAAGACAGAAGAGGAAAAGCAGTAATAAAACAAAAGCAAAGATAATTCTAGGCAATTTCATCCTTTTTGGGGGTAACCAGAGAAAAAGCAAAATATTTATCTCAAAAAATAAAATATACCAACTATTTCTTCCACAATACACAAGGTGTTTAAGTATTTTGCAACATGGGAAATGTAGTTAGCAGAAGGAAGATGTAAAACAACAAAATGTCAGCTTTCATGAGATTTCAAAATATTTGTTATTTTCAGTAGAAGCATTTGGAGGCAAGGGAGTGGAAGCTTTTTCTTTTTTTTTTTCTTTTTTTTTCTTCTTTTTCTTTTTTTTAAAGAAAGGAATATGTGAAACAGGTTACTCCACAATTGTTTTTACTCTTCCAACAAAGTGGTTTTACTGAAAATAATTTTTCCAGTGCCAATCTAAAACTTCAGTTCATTGATTTTAAGCTGAGTTTTAGAGTTCTTCCTTAAAGATTTCACCCTGTCCCAAGAAAAGAGGCAGATCTGCATGAAGGCAAAATTTATTCCCATGTACCAATTCTGTTCCCACCAAAGTCCAACTAAATGGAAAAATACAGATCAATGAATATAAGTACTCAACATCGCAAGTAAGGATCATAAAATGTAGCCTTGTGTGCATTACCACACACTTACAAAGAAATTTTACTGAAATGTTGACACCTGTTCCATTTATAGCTGTAAGTTTAAAAAGTGCTTCATTTTTGTATAGGCTACACAGTAGGGTATATGCACGTTAATGATGAAATGAAACTCTTCCAATGCAAAAAAAGAAAGGGGCTTCAGAAGTGCTTTGGGAGAAGACTCCTTGTTCTATTGGTGTTGACTGCAAGACAACTCTTGTTTTGACAACAACCGAAATAATCCACACAAAAAATACTCAGATAAAAATGAAATCACTTGAGAGTGTGTGTTTCTGTGCTCACACAGCTGCATCTCAAACTCTTTCAGTACCAAGTTAGCCAAGGGAGAAGAGGATACAGGGCGCGCCTGCTTGCTGTAAGGCAGCCCAAAGCCCTTCACTCAGTACAGGCAATTGCCATTGCAGGTTTCTTTCCAGATGAATGCAACACAGTTAACACACAGGACTTTTGGAAGAAAATTTCTCAGCATTTCTGGTCATTCATGGTTTTGGTCTACTAGAGTCTAGAAGAGCTCCCTTTCTCCAGTGCTGAAAAAAAATAACACATTATCCTACTAGCTACCCAGAACTACGTCAGGAATATTAACTTGTCTAATGGTTCTGTAATATATTAAGATAGATACAGAAGCAAGGCAATCTTAGTGAGGAAACTATGAACTAATGTTCGAAAGCCATCTCCCAGGACTCAGTGTAATATTACTTCTTTCAATTCCCACCTTTAATTTCATCTTCCTACATAACTTAAAGGAAAACACTTAACCCTTCTTTGTCTCAGTTTCACCATCTGTAAAATAGTAGTATTAGTACGCTATTCTCTGTACTTAGAGGTGTTGCACAACTTTTCACATCAGCATTTGTGAAAGTGCTTTCCTGTTCCTTAGAGTGTATCAGCTGAAAAGAGGAGAAAATCATACTGAAAATATGAAGATATTTTTACTGATGTCTTTGGAAAGTGGCAAGCAGGGCCACAAATGCATAAATGTAGATTTAACATAGATAAAAATATAAAATTAGCACAGACTGAAATACAAACACCTGCCAAACTGTCCTGGTTTCTAGTAGGGACGGGGTTAATTCTCCCCTGACTCTGTCAGGGCACAGCTATTCCACCCCATGTACACCAGGCCCAGGGGCAGCAGGGAGCTGGCCGGGCAGGGGAGGGATGACAACAGGAAATGGGGGGGTGGTGGCGGCATCGGGATATATATATCGGAGGGGCCGGGCTGGGGGCGTGCGACATCGGTGGTGGTCAGGATGGTGCGGGCTGCAGTCGGTATCGTATTCGTGTTTGTATCCCCCCCCATCGGTGTTATTGTTTCCCTGTAATACTTGTTGTTCTGTTAAACAGTTTTCTTTTGTCCCAACCCACAAGTCTGCCTTTTTTCTTCCTTCCAGTTCTCTCCCATTGCTGTGGGAAAATCGGAGCGAGCGGGCTGCCATGTTGCTCTTTGTTGCCGCTGAGGCCAAACCACGACACAAACAGACAAATACAGCATACAATAGCTACTGGGGCACTAGTAATCTACAGAAAAGAAAATTTTCCATGGTAATTAAAAAAAACCCCAACCAACCAAAAAAACAACAAAACCCCCACACCTCGTAAGGGTCAGTCAAATTTTGAAGGTGACCAAATTTTTTTCAAAAGCTTGTCAGTCTGTCTCCCAGTCCAAAAACAATATCCCTCTGTTGTCCATATGTAACAAGAGCTCTAATGTGGTAATTCATTTACTGCTGTTGTTCCACCTGAAGACAAGACAAGTGGGACTTGGTGCAAATTGAACTAATCGGCAACACTTGATCAACTCAATTAGCTCAAATCAACCCAAGTGTGTCTCTGTCTACAGTTACAGCTCAACACAGATGCAGTCAGGCTATAACAGCAAATTACATGCAAAGAAATGCAGACTTGCTCTGCCTGCCTTCCAAGATGGTCAGAGGTTAGCTGGTTTCAAGCTCCACAGCTGTGTTAGCAAAACACCGTGTCCTGCTGAGGTGGCCTACCTAAATTTGTGCCTATGTCAACATAAACTGGGAATAGTTCCAAGGAAGATGTTTTGTTCATAACTAAACAAAACAAGCAGGAATGGCACAGTCAACACCAATATTCTAAGAACAATTTACGCATAAGACTAGACAGTATGCATACCTTACATAGGTTTCAATTATTTCAACACAACAAGATAGGACCACTTTGTAGGTTAAGAGAATTGTGTCTTACATGACAACATTGAATTACTCCTGAGATTCCAAGGTGCCTCTATGCAGAGGAAGCAACAGAAAACAAAAGGAACCTTAACCAGCTTTCCCACTTCGCTCTCCTTTCTCTGCTGCCAAGAAATCACACTGGCCACTGAGACACGGACAGATTACTGCACTGAAGCATATTGGTGATCTTATTGATGAGACTCTCAAATCATTACTAAAATAAAATAAGTCGTTCATGTCTCAGCTAGAGTCAAATGGACTGATGACTACTATCTCAATCTAGGCTGATGATAAATGAAGCTACTTTACCAACGCAGGTCATTGACCCAAATTTACAGTTAGTCCAGTGACCTAGCCAAAACCATTGAGATAACAATGTCTACCAATGCTTGTCTCTATTCAAACAACTTCCTGGCAACTGCAGTTGCAACTCATATGCCAAAACAGATATTTTTCAATAATCAACACAGCTGCCACAGCACTTCATGAAAGTCAGTACTTCCTCTTGCTCTCCCTTGTCTGTCCTCCATAGTTAAAACACAATTCTTTGTAGATCTACTGAGTGCCTCAATCTTTTCTTTTTTGGATGACAGGAGGAGGTGCTACTTCATACAAACTCTTAAAAAAAAAAAAATCACTGTTTTCAGTTAATTGCTTATAACAGCAACTCAGTGCCTATCTGAAATTATAATTTTACTGCAAAAGGGCACTGTACAGAAGTAAAGATGGCAGAGATTCAGAGTCTGAGGACACCCAAACTGCACATAAAACTGGCACAGTATTGCTAGTTTTGAGGAGTGAGGTCAGGGAGACATGAGGATAAGATTCCTGCTAAACATACAAAGAACTTTACCTACAAAATAAAGTGCTTTCTACATATAAGGTCTGGGTAGACTGCTGTTTGGGGAGGTGGGGGTTTTGGTTTGGTTTTTTGGGGTCTATTTTTGTTGGTGTTCGTTGTTTTTTTTTTCCTTTGAAGAGAAGGAAGCTTTGGTGAGGGTTTGGGTTTCTTAATGAATATTTCCTTGCACAGCTGTGGCAGACTGACTGCGGCAGGACTACTCACTTGCATAAAAACTACATTTGTGCTCAGCCTTTAGGGACAAATGAGTCAATATTCTGCATTAGAAGCAAAGGTGCTCATGGGAAGCAAACATCTAATGCACTCTGGTGAGTTGACTATTTGACTTCCAAGAGTCATGTACTAACACAGTAACTGTGCAACCCTCAAGCAGAGGGTGCGCAAGAAGCCAGGAAGGAGCAGAGTCAGAACAGCTGACCACAACTGACCAAAGGGATATGTCATACCGTATGACATCAAGCTTAGTAACAAAATCTGGAAGAAAAATAGAAGGAAAAGAGATGATGTTCAGAGATACAACATTTGTTTTCCCAAGCAACCATTACACATGATGAAATCCTGCTTTCCCAGAGATGGATGAACACTTGCCTGACAATACAAAGCAGTGAATTAATCCCTTACTTTGCTTTATGAATTGTTCATGCAGCTTTTTTTCACTTATTAAACTGTCTTTATCTCAATCCACAAGCTCTCTCACTTTTACCCTTCTGATTATCTCCTCCATCCAGCTGGCTCAAAGCGAGAGGGCAGCTGTGTGGGGCTTAGCTGCCGGCTAGGGTTAAACTGTAACAAATACCTCCCTCATTGTTTGCCTACCCATCATTTCATTTTTCTCATTAAAATCTTTGCCCAGCCACACTTTCAACTATTACAACTCACACATTTACTGTAATGTAGGGTTATGTCTGCATAATAAGCTGGTATTTCCTAGAAACTGAAAAAATGCTAAGAGCCAGAGCTAACTGTTACCATCATCCATCATCAATTTTCAAGGAAGATACTTCCATGCTTTCAAATTCCTCTTTATTCTTAACAAAAAAATAAATAAATAAAACCCAACAGCCTCTAAAAGAATATTTATAATTAATAATAATGACTAGATTCCACAATTGCAGCATTTTTATTTTTCTGACTTATTACCGGAGCAATGCAAACAATCATTAGCCTTAGCCAAGAATTAGACCATATATATCTTCCAAAACCAACATTTCGGCATTATCTTTGACACTAATCATTAGAGCTAAACCAGATACAAAGTTTAACAAAGGAAGTTTGTTTAAAAAAATATATTAAAAAAATAAAAACACACACAAAAACAAACCAGCAACCACACATACAGTATACTACTTTAGTGTTTATTAATATTCAAGCCACATATTATCATCCTCCACATAGTCACCCAAGCAGAAACAAACAGATATACCTTACAGGGGTGTTATGAGATTAATTAGTTAATAACTATAAACAATTTGAAGGTGTAAAGCCATGTTACAGAAATGCTAAATGCTGTAACATTACATATGTAGAAACAAAGGTGAGCTTGCCAGAAATTCCAACTGCATGCAAAATAATTACAGGAGCAGTTCAAGTTATTTTCTTGTTTAATATAATAAACCATGTCCCAGCCCATCAAACTGTTGTTTCCAAGGAGTGAATATTGAGTGGAACTAACAGCTCACAATAATGGAACTGTTCTCCCGAGAACACAATACATATCACTACCTCATAAGAAATAAAACTGGAACAAAGCAAACTCAGGATGAGCACAGGAACCAGGGTGATGCATTTATCCATGCAAAGACTAGAGGCATTCTAAGAGAAGCTTATGAAAGAACATCTCACAATAATAGTTTTAATCATTTTGTGCCAACGCTGTGCCTATTAACCTTACTTTACCAAGGGAGTACAGCATTAACAGCAATGCCTCAAAACCTGCTGTAGGAATATGCACACACATATACACACACTAAAAGTCAAGGCCAGATTCAAGTCTGGTCTTCAGTAGATTTAACTCAAGGAATGACAGCAACTTCAGATGAGTGACTCCACACTTTTCAAGAAATGAAACCATCACCGTTTGTCTATTTCTGAGCATGGCAGTCTTCAGAGCAGTACACATCTCCAGATCAAGCCAGTATTACTGCATGAACAGAGTTAACAAAGTAACACAATGAGTGAACCTTGAGAACTGAAAAATACAGTGACAGGACAAACTAAAAATGCAAACAAAGCAAAACAAAAAATAACGTCAGTGCTACTTTGAATTTCGACATTCCTGCAGTATTATCCAGCCATTTCGAAGTTAGAGCTTCCTGTGAAACTGTCCTCTTGTATGTCACATGACATTACTGTGTAACTGGCAGCTGACATGCTGCTTCCCAAACGTGCATACTTATTTAGTCACACTGATCAACCAGCTGACCTTTAATTAAAAAGAAAAAAAAACTTCAGCCTTTATCAAATGCTCACATACCACAATCCTAACTACACAGCCTCACAAAATGGGTGACTTTTGAGGAAGTGCTGGGTCTACTTGAAAACACCAGCCTGTGGCTCTCCAATAGAAAACACACGTGTACAGAGACATACACACGTGAGAATAAATGTCTCACAGAATACAGTCAGCATCCCCTACACGGATAGGATTGATTGTAACCAAATACTCTGTAATCCATGAGAGAGACACAAAAGTGATGATATTACAATGGGAGTAACCAGGGGAAAAAGACCAAGAGCTCACCTAGTGGCCAGTGCAAGAAACGAGTGACAGCCTCCTCATTTCAAATGACAAAGGGGCCGGCTAAGATGCAAAGCTCCTTGCTGGGCACGTCCCTTGATAGAAAGCAGCTATGCATTCTAAAACTCACATTCTAATGCTCACATTCTAAGAATGCTGTAGGAGTTGAGATAACATCTTTTTGTCATGCCACATACACTAAGATCCAGCGACATAGTTCTAGGCTACAACCAGTACCCTACTGCAGCTGTCTGCAGTTTTGTCTGCACTAGCCCTAAATTAAGCGTCTGCAGAGATTTCTGTGCACGTTGTATCACCATTCCTAAGGCTTCACCTGAAACCAAACCTGATGTGACAGCAGTAAAAAATAATTGCATTACATTTTATTTAGTTTTAACTTCCCTCAGTACTTTCTCAAGTGCTTATCATTTTCTTTACCATTCAGTTTACAACACTAAATTCAGGATATTGTCAAACAATCTTTGCAAAGCCTCCTCATATTAACCAGCTTTACCAAGTTGTGCTGCACTGATCTTTTGTCAACTCCATGACTAATGTGGGAAACGTTCTCTTGAAGCTGAGGAGAGGATAGTAGAGGTTCAAACCATGAAGAAGTAATGGGCAGAAGACAATCTCTCAGAGATTACTTTCCATAAAATTGAATTGGCAACATCTGCTCAATCTACTGTAGATAAACAGTGAACTATTTTCCAACTCATTAACTCAGAGGATAAGATATTAAATAAATCCCAGGGGCCTCATGCTTTTTTATCACATTTAAAGCTTGTCCCAAGCTCACCAAATTAGTTGCTCTGTGCAAGAGAGAACCTGAGAATGGAGTTGCAGTTACATAGCAAACACATACCCATTTAAATCCCTGAATAAACAACAACAACAAAAAGTGTCCCTGCTTCATCTGACTGTGTTTCTAATTACTAGTCACTTAGCCTAAATTATTAACCGTGTCCTAGGCAGTGATGTATGGTACATGTAAATCTCCAAACAGGATTCTAATAGAATTATCTAACTCTATTAAACCACAAACAACTACCCATTAAATATTTATTAGAAAGCTTGCATTCACTTAAAATAGATTGGAATGTCAGCAAAACCCTTTGCTAATCCTTTCTTGATTTCAGCTTTTTATGCTAGGAGTTCAAAATCAGTTAAATCGGAATCACACTTATTGATTAAGTACAAATTAGTTAGCTAATCAAAATCAATAAAAATAAAAAGATCTGAAAGGAATTTACGAAGTAGACTATGGATTTATGTAAAAAATACACTCTGTTTAAATAAACATGTTTGTTAAATTCAAGATTATTTGATTATATAAAGCTTTTTAGCTTACTCTACTATGGGGCAGGTGTGATAAACGCCAACTAATTAAATTTTCTTTGTAGTGTCAATGAGCTACACTTCTTAAAAATAAAGAACTGTTTTACAGCACTTAACAGATTCAATAGCATTTTAAGTTCTCAGTGCAGTTGTTGGGTTGGATTTTCTACAGCTTACAGTCTAACCTGATGTTGTCCCAAAGTGGGATCATTTATCCAGAATGCAGACATCAGTATACACACAAAGTAGAGAATTAATTGAAATAATTTCTGCTGAGATGGTGCTTGATGGTGATCCACAAAACTAGTACACCAGCCTATAAACTCTTAGGAATATTTACACGGTTGAAAACACTGAAATACACACTCTTAATTAAAATTATTGGTTAGTACTTTACCTTAAAAATTTCTACTGGTTAGTACAGTCTCTTGCTTGCATTTAAAGTTACAAGTTCCTTTCACTGATGTGCACATGCACCAGGACTGTGGAGGGGCGGTAGTCCAGTTCAGCTCTGAGGTGGTGGTCACAATGTCCCACTGCCACCTTTACCTTTCCCCCAGTTACTGCAAGTCTTTGTTGACTTTATACGTTATCCAGGAGCTGTCTGGTTTTCAGCTGTTTTGGCACCTCCTGTGGAAGAATATTCCCTTGTTACAAGCCTTCTGTTTTCCAAGGATATACATTAGCAAGGCATTTATTGTTTACACCGAGAATCCAGTTTCACAGGGCCTTTTACTAGCTCTTTGTTCTTAGTAAGATCCTCTACCCCCTAAAATATATCTTACCTTTTTTAAAATTACATTCTATCTTCTTTAAGTGCATCGCTGGCAGCAGAGCAAAGATAGTATTTTAAAAAACAAAGGGACAAATGTTCCAAGATAATCAACATCTTGCACAACAGCAACCATTCACCTTCCAAAAGAAGAAATGCTGAGGACAAGTAGAAAGAACACAGGAGGCAAGAAACCAAAAGCCACATTCTACAGTAGTTGGAGGTGAGTTTTGCAGAGCCAATCCTTAGGCCATTACATATTGTGGAAGGTCCTGCCTTTGATCAGCACAGTTTTACATATATTCACATACACATTTGAGTCATTCGAACAAAACCCAGGCTGCTTACTGTTGAAGTGTAACCAGCCCTCTATTGACAAACATCCTCTTGAGTCACCCCTCAGGAAAATACAGGTCTACATCACCTGAAAGAGAAAAATTAAAACGATTCCCATGCAAGTACCAGAATGTCTCTGTGACCAAAGTCGACAGAGTTATCTGTTCTTAAGCCCACGAATAACATGAAATAAAGCCAGTCTCTTTCTCCCTGCTTACTGCCTCAAAGAGATGTATTTTTCAATGCCTCTCATGCAACTTGGAGTTTTTATCTACAGAAATCATCTTTGTGGCAAACTCCATTCCACATTTGATGCCACCGTTGTAAGCACTACTACCATCCTGCAGGTGACACTGGACACTGCTCAAGATGTTNTGGAACAGGTTGTGCCAAGAAGCTGTTGATGCTCCATCCCTGGGAGTGTTTAAGGCCAGGCTGGATGGGGCTTGGAGCAACCTGCTCTAGTGAGAGGTGTCCCTGCACATGGCAGAGGGGTTGGAACTTGAGGATCTTTAAGGTCCCTTCCAACTCTAACCATTCCGTGATTCTATGATTCTATGTTGTTCTGAAGACACACACTTTGCATGGGAAGAGGCAGCAGAAATTATGGAACTTTTCCATGCTTAGACAAATTGTATACCTATGCTGAACAACTCAGAGAAAAGTAAGTCAAATCAGGCAAATAATGTGGCACATATCTCCTAAACTTACTGGGACTCTGAATTCTATTTTATTTCTCAAAATGGTGTCTGTCCACACACAATCAGAATAAAAGTAATTGCATTTTAACTTACCTGGTTTATTTTAAATTGCCTGTAATGGCATTAAAAAATCAGATTAAAATAATTTCATTTAGAAATGCTAATGTATACTAAGCTAGTGTTTCTTCTTAGTAGAAATTCTAACAAATTAATTCATAACTATGAACATAAAGGAACTGAAATTGACATCAGAGAGCAAAGTCAACGCATACAGAAAAGTCAACAAAGGTAACCCTTGCAAGAAAACCAGTGACTAGCTGGTCAGACTGTCAATTTTAAGAGAAAAAACAAGCTTGTGTTAACATTGCAAAGCAGAAGTAAAACCTCCACTTTTCAAGGGCATTTGTTTAAAACCAAACAATTCACATGACGTACCTTAGATGTGGATGGCCATGCCATTAGCTTACTCTTTTCCATTCCGCTTTGGTTTACAATGCTGTTCAAAGGCAAGACAGCAGCTTCCCCTGTAGGGTGTTTCTGGTTGTCCAGCACAGAAGTATTCCTACTTCTTTTCTGTCTCTGCTAATTCTGAGGATCAAGAAACACTGTTTTACTGAGTTGGTTGAAAGGGTTTTATTAGGTTTCTGTTGCCGTTTTTTTGGTGGGGACGGTTGCAGGGTTTGGGTTCTTCTTCTGTTTTTCCACACACCCACCCAAGCAACTACTCCGCATTAACCTACATCCTCCTATCTCCTTTGCAGAGACTGCAACAAAAATGTCAGGCTGTTGCATGTTGCCTCAAAACACCACCCCTCACCCCCTTAAACAGTGCAGAAGGAATCGAATGCTGACATTACTCTAGACCAATTACTAACAACAACTAAATCAATAACTAAAACTTCCTACACCTAATACTCCATAGACATATGAAAGGTGCTCATTTATGTTCAAGTCTTCTAACTGAAGACTCCACGCAGAGTCTGACTGCCCAAGCAAAATGCAGATCAGTCTGCTAGCAATATCTCCCTGAAATGTCCGGTGAAAGGAAAGCAACCTGCTACCGTTTTATCTTTTCTTTCCTCTTTGGAATTCTTAGGGTATGAGTCTTTTAGGGAGTTGCCCAACGTTCTTACTGTTTTCATATATTTTTCTGTGTGTCTTTGTTATCAAGTACAATGCCTTAGGTGGTAAGAAAAGCGGGCCTGATTCTGCACTGCATGTTACTTTGTAGTCTTTTAGACAGGGAACAAGGTGAGACAAAATTCTATCAGCTCATAAATAGTAGCAATTTACAACCACTTCGCACAGATATAATAGACTGCAGAGAGCACAAGATGGGGAGAAGCAGGCCTGATGAGATTTTGTAAGTGAGCAAGGCAAGCAGAAATTGGCCTTAATTTTTGTACAATAGCCAGCACTTCAGCTCTTCACTTGGAAACTTCACAGCTGTGAAACATTTACAGAAAGGCAAAGCAATTACAGAGCACTGCCACTGGAGGAGCTTAAATAATTTAATGTTCACCCTGTCTCTGATTCATTTTTTCATTTTTTCCTCAAGTCCAGATGCTGCTCATTTTAACACTCTTAATTTCCACTTATTGAGCTGGGGTTCTCTTTTCATCTAAAGGTGTATACACTACATAGGCTTCCACAAAAATACAGGGTGATTATTTCCAGAATTGGTTCCTTTCCATATCTGAATCCTGGAAAGACCCCCTTTTTGGTCTCCAAGCAAGATCTTCAGAACCCGTGCTAATTTATATGGCACTATTGGCACATCTGCAGGGAACTGCAATGTCATTTTAGAAGTTCAACTAGTGCATGTAGCAAAACATACTGTCAACATGAACTGACTTGTATACATGTGTAAGTATGAACTCATGTCAGACAGAGTGTAAATCTTAAGCCTTTTGTTTGTGCAGTATTATGCTCCTTACAGTCTTGCTTTATTACTAATCATCACTTTTAGAGGCAGAATTGGAAGAGACTTAAAATAAACATTCTCTGCTAGGCCCTGATCATTCCTTAGAGAATATACCCATTAGAATCTTGTTCTAAATCCGAACACTTCAAAATTTCATGTTAATGCAAGACTGAGTTTTTCACTCAAAGAAAACTTTAGCATTAAAAAAAAATAAAATAGCTAATCACACATGCAAAATACACACATTAAAATCCACAGTGGCCAGTGCTGGTGTATGTCTGGCCAAGTCACTTGCGTTTGCAAAAACCAGGGCAGCAAGGTAGCTAGTGGATTTTCTGTTCCAGATACCTTTCCCTCCTCAGTTCTATTCCAAGCCTACTACCCTCTGATGCAGTTATGCTACTAAATCCAAATTTCACTCCTATAAGGTTAGCAGACACAAGAACACACAAACCTGTCAACTTTAACAAAGATAACCCTGAAAGCCTAACCTAAATAGGTGATTTGGGGGCAAAGAGGCAGGAGTGTTGTGGGGAGTTTTGTTCGTTTGTTTGAAATTATGTTTGTTTCCAAGACAAGTCCTTATTCAGGCAAAAGGGTACTTTAGGATGGGAGGGAGAGAGGTGGGGGGGATCAGGGCTTAGGGATTGGTTTTGGTTGTTTTGAGTACATAAATGTAATGTCATTTTTAATTCCAATCAATTGTGATGACAACCATGGAGCAGGAACACAGTACGTACACAATATATTAATTTACCAGGACATAAGTAGGTAACATGACAGTAACCAAAAAGTTGTTCTGCTACTGACAATCAAAACTCTGCTGTTCAAGCAACAATATTCCTAATATAGAGTAGTAATTCAAGTAAACAGCTGCTGGCAAGATGGCTGAGCTCCCATGTCTTCTCTGTTACTGGATTTCTGGCACATTTCTCAGCATTGTTTACCTGTCGGCCTTCCTCAACACCTTCAGAGGTGTCCTACTTAAGGACTGTAACTGTTTCCTAGGAGACTTGTCTTTTTGCTAAGGGGCACTAATTTGTTTGAAATAGCCTTCTATTTAAAAGTCTGTCACAAAAGCTTGGTTTTAGAACCAGCAATACAACTCTCATACACCCAAGTGTTTTACTTCATCCACTTAGTCTGTGCTATGCAAACCGTGAAGAAGAAAAACATCTAATTAGACCTTCACAAGGAGAACACTATCAGCATTCCAGGTGGTTTTGCTGCTTAATACTTTAATACTAATTCAGAACAGGAGCTAGTAACAATGGCATCATGAGGCACAGACTGCACACCCTCCTCACACATTGGCAAAGCCTAACTTGACCGATCTACAGAACATTATACTTGATCTCATCTCTGACTCTTACTGATTTTTTCTTAACAACAAAAGAAGAGATTCAATCTCAAGCCGTATATTCTACTAACTATTCTGCCAAACCTTTTCAGAGAGATTTTGTGTTACATACTAGTACCAGAGGAAGAGTGGCAAACAAGTCAGAGACACAACAGTATAGATATTTATGTTAATTTTCCAGTCCTATTTTCAAACAAGAAAATATGCACAAACTTGCAAGATTGCAACCATTTCAAATGTACGACGAAAAGGTATTTTACTAATCAAGTATTTCTATAATACCAGAAATACTTACAAAGGTTAAACAAACTCAACTGGAAAGACAACTTGCTCATGAAGTGCCATTAACACGCAGACACACTGTGGACCTCAGTGTCTCAATGTGATAGATCACACAGACTTAAGTCCATATAGACTCGTAATTTACATACCACAGATTTAAGTGATCCCAATCTGAGCAAGCCTGGAAGATGGCTACACATGTTCTAAAAACAGAAGTCTTGAGCGTTTAAGCAAAAAATCCAGTCCCATAACCCTCAGAGCCTCACATTTTCTGACTACCAATGAGGCACAGACTGAGACTGTAACTCCCACGAATCATTTGGAAGGATTTGCATAATATGAGGTTTAATTCTCAAACATCAAAATCTGAACTATTGTCTATTTCATTTATGGAAAAAAGTTTGAAAAGGTATAATGTTTTTGAATGCTCTCTTTTTAAAGGGACCAAGAACCCTAGATGTCCAAGGGAGTGATAACAGGCAATGCCTTGCACAAATCTCAAAAGATGAGTGGAAAAGCTACTAATGACCCACTGGTCACTGAATCCAACTTGTACATTTTTTTAATTCTAGATTGTAACAAGATTCAGGTAATCAATGCTTAGTTTTAATCTGATTTTAAATGAGTAACGTGAAATGTGCCCATTTCAATTCCTTGGGACATAAAATCACCCAAACATCCTCTATGACCCACACTGCCCACCCCAGAAACAATTTAATTAACCCTCTGACACATATCAGCCATCTCACTGTTTGTGAGTACTCAGAGGAATTCCATCCCAATTTTCTTCTAAGGTTTTCTGGCTTCCTTCATAAACCTTAAAGCACTTAAAATCTGGAAGTATTTGATTTCCAAGACAACGTAGTAATAAGCGAAAGATTCATATCACTGTAAATTAACTATAGTTAATAATTTTTAACTCATAAAACGATCATTGACAAGTTCCAAACCACTAACATTTAGAAGGCCTCATAAAGCAGTAGCGTATTCTTTTATGCAGTGTTAAGGAAAGGGGATTAATAATAATCAAGTATACGTAAATCTATTTAGTTCATTTCATTAATGAGTTTCACATCAGAAACTTCCAACACTCGGAAAAACAGCTTATGCCCAGCACAAGGCAGTCCTGCTCCAAGCAAAAGGTAAGAGAGGAGACTCAGAAGGATCCTTATAAACTGAAATGTAATCAAATTGAAAACAGCCCTTGATTTGTCTGAATACAGACAGGGAAATTGTGCAATATCTTTAATATATGGATGGTTGGGTGGACTAAATGACTGTCACAGGGCTTATCTGTAAACACTGCAAAAAGCCATGCAACTTTACCACAATAAATGACTGGTTTCAATCAAATGCTGCTAAAGCAAAAGGCACGACCCACAGGAGTAATTACCAGTCTCTTGACTGAAACAAAGGGCAATTACAACAAGCTGAAGTATGCTCACAATAGTTGAGCACTTGATTATAAACTGCTGCAGCAATCAGCAAGAAAGGGATATAGGGGGGCAGAGTGCCTACATGGTCACCATTTGATATTACTACATAGTGAGGGATGGGCTGCCGTAGAGGCTAACTAGTACAAAGCCTAAATTTTAGCTATTAAAACACAATACAAGTATTCTAAGTATTTTTAAGGAATTTTAAGTATAGAAGAAGAAAAAAATAAATCGCAAAGCAGGAGATGATGGAGGGAACTCAGTGTGGACTTGTCTACAACTGGTTGTGACTATAAAAAGCTGCAGAATTCCTGCTGCAGAAACTAACACTACATTGCAGTACTGCAGTATAAACAGTCCTCTGCCACCAGCCATTCTCTGCATTATCTTTAGGTTTGTGTCCATGGTACAGAGCTGAAGCGGGGCTAGCAGAACTGTGTTACTGCACTGAATCTCACAGCTCCACTGTAATAGCACTAGAAGTAATTTTCATACCTAACATCTCAGGCTACTTTTAAAGCCAAACAAGTTTTGGCATTGCTCCTTTCGCATTTCAAATCAGGATCTCAAAAATGTCTGCCACCTCATTAAACTCCACACTGTGGCAAGACTAGTGGAGAAAACCTAACTAAGATGACAGAAAAAGAGCTCTTCTCTGGCTTGGGTAGTCTGCAATGCAGTACAGCTACCTGGGGAAAGAGATGCATGCTGTACTTGCGGCACAGGGCTTTGCTGGAACACCTATGGCAGTAGAAGTTTCAGAACACAGGAGCGCACTTTAAGTGCCCCCACACATAGAATCTGCCAGTTCCCTTAAATTCTAATACTATCAACTAGCTTATACTACATTACTTATCCTTCACAGACTTTATCTTTAGACTTATCAACATTTTCTTCGAAGCACTGCTCAGACATGAGACTCACAATACAGAACGGACCCAGCCTCTGTTTTAGTTTCACTGTAATCATTTATACTTCCTAGAAGCCAGAAGGCTGGCAGAGACTGAGCAGTTAGTGGACAGGTCCAAGGGTGGCGGTGAGAGTTACAAAACTGTCATAAAACCAATACTATCCTCCAGCAATCAGAAGATGTACCTGGGAGGATCAGACTCCAGTCACAGCTCCAGTGCAAGCTCAGTAGTTTATGCAGTAAGGTCAACAGCAGGGACTGAAAGTCACTTTTCCATATGCACACACGTGGTCAACCCAAGACACTGTCTCACAGATGTGAGTTCCAAAACTCCCATGGCGGAGGAAATTATTGTAAACCTCTGCCCCCTCATACAGAGTGTAATATGCAGCACTTAATGTATTTTTCCCCTTGGCTTCCTCCAACTGCTGCTCATTTTATTTCAAATAACTCCTTATGAGCAAATCATTCCATCTCCACTAGAGCAAATGGAACCACAAAGGTTGCAGTCCTCTACCCCATGAGCCACAGGCTCTACCTGTGAAACTTCTCAAGAAAGAACAGTAGCAGGGGTGGGATGGGGGGGAAATAAATCCAAAAACCCAATTTGTTTTTCTGTGGTTCCTGGCATCAGACATTGAGCCAATTAAAGAGCAAGCATGTATATTCAAATCAGAGGGGACATTATATTTAATATTCTCAACTGTCACAACCTTTCCTGTTTAAGTATATCCCCTGTAAATCCTACGGCAGTTTGAATCGGCTTAGTTATTTAATTCCTTCGGGAACAGTAAGAACAAAAAACAATCAGTAAGNCGGTTTTAGGGAGAAAGAGAGAAAAGAAAAAAAGAAAAAACAACCAAGGCAAGATTTAACACAGTAAAGGTGATCTTTAGTTTCATGCCTGTCCTTTTTGAAATTCAGCATGTTCCTGGGAGGAGGGGTCTTCAGGCAGGAAGGGTAGCATAGTCCACAGTGGTGAGGTGGTGACCATCACAGCCATGTTTGTCTGCAGGCTCCAAAAACACCATTCTGTGTCCGTGAGGCTCAGATGAGGGGACAGAAATATGCTAGGGCTCAGAGATCAGTACAGAACAGACAGAATTCACCTCAGGTCCCATTCTGCCACTCTTAAGCACAAATAGTGGGGGTTTCGAACCCAAAATTTCCTGTGTCAGAAACGGAACCTGCTCTTACAGCAGCGACACAGGATCATTTGCAGCATCTTTGCAGCCCAGGGCCACGTCCACCGAGAGTTGTATGACACAGTGTAATACATTTGGGTCTGCTGGAGATGGGCAGGCATTTCACTGTTAATATAAATTAGTTCAGATGGAAAATTCTCACAAGGAAGGTAATGTTATCCCGAAGACCTGATAGGCTGTTAGTAGGGAAGAGTAATTGCAAGGGCACAGAAATGCCCTGTAATTCATTCCAAAAGCATGTTTTGACACAAGCCCCTATCGCAGCCTTAAGGGCTTGCTGGGACCAACAGCCTGCCCAGGGATTTCCCCACATCCACCCATGGCAGAGAGGCAGAGGCAACACCAGAGCCAGGGGGCAGCCCGTTGGCTCTGACGCCCCACCGCAGATCGGAAGGGAAAGGCAGACTCGTGGGTTGGGACATGAACTGTTGACCAGAACCAGTATTACAGGGAAACAGCAACATGATGGAGGATACAAACACCAGCACGATCCCGACCGAAGCCCGCACCGCCCCAGCCGCTGCCGAACCGCACTCAGACACCACCTGCCCAGAGATAGTCTGCTGCTGTGCCTTCACCACGCCCACTTCCGGTTGTCGCCCCTCCCCTTCCGGCCAGCTCCCTGCTGCCCTCTGGGCCTGGCGCACATGGGGTGGGGTAGCTGTGCCTGCTGGAGCCAGGGGAGAGTCAGCCCTGCCCTGCTGGGAACCAGGACAGATGTTTGTATGTGAAAACTTTCACCTTCAGAGAGGCTGGGGTAAGGGCAAGACCCTGCAAACTAAAAGTCTGTTTTTTAAAAGCTTAAAAGAAAAGGTGAGCTCTTGTCCATCAGCATACCACCAACGCTCCCAAGCTGGAAGGTAGGATAAGCATTGTGCTATTTCTTTTTAGGAAATAAGATGATATTCCTCCTGTCACAGAATTAGTATTTGCTTTCCACCTAATAGTGAAGCTGCAGGATCATTTGTGGCATTTTCAAAATTAACTTAGTATTTCCAAATGCTGATACTCCGTTTTTTACTGTGTTTCTTCAAACACATTGTATGGCATGCCAGCACCACACAATGCCATTTTGCCAAACTGCATCTATTAAAAAGTGAGTGAGAATTACGAACTACAAGAGTACGAGCGACACACACACACCGGAGAAAAACAAGGAAACCACTGGATGTGCATAAAAATGGAGATGGGTGTCAGCTGTATTACAGAAATGGGATTTTTCTCTTTATTTTTGCAAGAGGACACTTCTCTATCTCCTTTCTTATAACACACATTTTTCCTGCTTGGAATATTTTTTTCTTTCAAAGTCAAATTTGCCTACGCATTGATATCAAAGATGTAAAGGTCTAAAGATATAAAACATGAGGTTTGCAAATAGAAAATATTCAGTTAGACCTAGCTGACACAGACCAAGCCAGAAAGCTTAAAAGCAAGAGCATGTAAGGAATCCAAGCTGGTGCAGAGGAGCTGGGAAAAACCTGCCCCATTTTCCCTATCCTAACTGTCTTAACCTTCGCGTTTGGACCAAGTGGCATTTTCAATTTGAAAATTATTTTCCTTCTCCTGGCCAAGGACCGCTCACAGGTCCCAGCTCTCGCCTTGGACCCACCAGGGGCTGGTGCTGGATCTCGAACACTGGGGGTGATATCCCAAACCTTTAAAATAAATAGCTTTCTGGCAGCACACCTTCATCTAAGACACTTCTGCAGGTTTAATCCTAAAAAATATCCTTCCTACTGTAGCACTAATTAAAGGGTGTGTGCAAAACTGCCTTCGTTTTTATGGTAACTATTCTAAGTAATCTGTTAATGGAACACTAATGAGCTCTCAAGAATTAGTCAGGCTTTATCATATCAAACCCATAGCAAACATACTACCCCCATGCTTACATATTACAGAGATGGTCTGGTTTTCACAATTCTTGCCAATTTTGCTGCAAAACTGTTTTCAGTGGTTTACATTCTTCTGATTTTTAATGTCAAATATCTGGTTTTGGAAAAAGTCTAGTGAAAATACACATGGTTCTGCATCTACTAAAACAATCTTGGGCATGTTATAAAAGCTGTGTTTGATAGGGAGCAATCTGAAATTTTGTTGAAAGGAGGATTTAGCAAAGTAAGAGTCTTTTGCTGCACCTGTGAATAAATGCAAAAGCTCAGCAGCAATTTGCGCATTCTCTCTACTACTCCCTAAAATGAGAGTGTAGCCATGGGG
>VXBW01002089.1:5129-25590 GCA_013400375.1 Thinocorus orbignyianus | reverse complement strand
AAGTCACAGGCAATGGGACAAGAGGAAATGTTCTCAGGTTGTGCCAGGGGAAGTTCAGATTGGATATTGGGAGCAATTTTTACATGGAAAGGATTATTAACCATTGGAATCGACTGCCCATGGAAGTGGTTGAGGGACCGTCCCTGGAGGTATTTAAAAGATGGGTTAACAGTGCTTAGTGACATGGTATAGTGATAGGTTTTATCACTTAGGATGATGGTTGGACTTGATGATCTTAAAGGTCCCTTCCAACCCAGACAATTCTATGAATCTATGATTCTGTGAAAAGCCGCGTTCTGCATTCTGCAAGTTATCCGATTAACATACTCCAGTGCTATTATTCTCATATTCCATTAGATTTTCAATGAGATGAGAAAGTAAGGAAGCAGTGAGAAAAATGCTTTTTCCGTCAACCATTTAGTGCCAATTTCTACAGTACTAAGTAGTCCTGTAATTTCCCCCCTTCCACCCTTAAATAATAGGGTTTGACTATCATGTCACTTCCATTCCACATCATTCACCTGGAATTAGTATAGCTAAAACTTTGCAACTATAAACCATGAAAGAAGTATAGGAGTCAGTTTAAACTGAAAACAATAGCAAAGTAAGTAAGAATTAAAGTCAAGAAAAAGTAGTTTTGTAATGCTGATTTCATATATGTTTATACTTTACATTACAACAGAGCATTTAAGCAGTGCACGCATAAAGATGGAATTTGGCACAATGCAAGTAGCATTGAAGATAAAAATAGCATTATTCATTAAACTATTTTATTCTCACTGCATGTGCTGCTCAATCTCTTCAGCTCATCATCTTAAAAATCTACCCGTGTAATCAATGTATGCCAACACACCACAAAACAAAACAAGCTGAAAATAAAAGAGCAAGTTACTCACAGGTGGCTCTAAAGATGTGGCCTATGTATTTCTTTCGCTTATTATAGCCATGCAAATCAGTCCACATCTTTTCAAAAGACACAGATCAAGACATGCACACACACAGAGCCAAAAAACCTGAAAGCTCAAGTTCTTAACTCTTAAAAAGCAAACTTAGGCAACAACAGGACAGCTTCTCAGCTTTCTCGCTTCACAAAAAGCAGGTACACTGAACAAACTCCGGATATAGTTTCAGACCACATATTTTCTTGAGCCCAGCCTAAGTACTGAAACTTTTCAGCCTTCCTCATCATCTATTACTTTTTTTTAATATGTATTTCAGTCATATTGTTGTGCATCAATATAAAGACATTTGAATTTGCATAAGCATATCATAAGTTGGATGCAGCAGGAATAGATTCCTTCCTGTAACAAGGCATTGTCTGTGTGGCTTGGTCATTAATCAGCCTGATTGACTTAACCTAGTTCTGGTCATTTATACACAAAGGATATCTGGTCATATTGAGTCTGTGATCTTTGTACACAAATGCAGAAGTTTCTGTGCCTGAATTAAGAGACCAGGACAGTTATCCCAAAGGCAGTAACAGTCTCTTTCAGGAGTCCACAACCAAGGGTCGGTTAATCTGGGGCATATTTATTATGTGGGTAGGGCCGACATTTTCCAAGCTGCTTAAGGGATCTGAATATCCAAATCACATAACGCAAATAACAATTTTAATAGTAATGCAACACCTGCAGGCTCAATAAATCTTGCTTATTCAGGCAAAACTTCCCATGAAAGTGAGAAAATAGATTTGTATGGAAGCTTGTTCCTATCTGTTGAATTAACCTCCAAATAACTTTCAGTGATACAGCTGTTGATTCATTCTGTCCCCTCAACTGCCTTTGAGTCTTCTGTCTTTCTTTTGCAGTTTAATGCCTTCCCTACAAATGCTTAGCCCAGATTACTCTTAGCATTCCTCTCTTCTACTGCGGGTAGCACACTTTTCTAAATTCCCTTTATGTTTACTGACATGGTCTAGGCTTTAATTTGAAGACCACTGTCCTACCAGTGTCATTATGTTGGCATTAATCCGTAGTTCAGTACTCTAATTTGCTCAGTGTGAGCTATGACACAATAAAAGTTCGCTCTAGAAGATTTTTGGTTTTTAAGTGCTGGAAAAAAGCTGCAGACAGCAAGAGAAACCAAAAGTTCTCCAGTAATCCAAAAGATAGGAACAACATGGGCATGCATGGTGTAAGCCTTCATGTACTGCCTCATCAGCATGCCTGGATGCTGGATGGAAGTGGATCAGCCACTTACAGAAGAGCAGAGGCTTCTTAAGTATTTGAGCATAGGCAGTTTTAGAGTTCCCTGCTGAGTCTGCTAACAATTCAACTATACAGAATGGATCTGCTGTTGAGTCTAAATTAAATGTACTGTTCTTGAGCAGCTGAAGAGCAGTAGGACAGGCAATTTTATCTCATCTTAATAACACTGACACCCGACTTTAAAGCACTTGACCAGTACTTCCAATTGCCTGCCACAAGGCTTTTGCGCTTTTTCTGGACACACACAATTGTGTCTTACCTTAAAGAGTCACACAGTTTCACGAAGTACATGACAGAGAGGAAAAGAGTAACAAACCTTTCACTGAGGGGAATGGTCTCGGGCTAGGTAAAGGGATTAGTTGTTACCGACCATAATTAAATGAAAGGGAGAAGGAGAAGGATACATCTGTGTGTGTTTCCATCAGACAAGACAACATGCACAGGGGTTCAACATCACATACAATTAGTGTTGTCACTAGAGCACTAATTAATCACTTCAGACACCTTATCTGTCTCCCACACCTCTGTGCCTCAATAGTGTCATCATTTACATTATACAATGCGGCTAACTAAAAACAACCTAGAGGTTTAATGGACCACAGAGCCCCAAGTTTTAAGTGTTAGAGCTGTTTCCCTGCCCTCTTCCTCTTTTACATAACATATAAATATGGTTATTAAAACACCAAACACTTTGTATGGATTTGGTAGAGTCTTGTCTTCAAGACACACAAACACATACATTGCCAGCTATAAAAGGGGGCCAGAAGAAAAATGGTTAGTGATAGCTGCAGCCACTCACCTCATGGCATCTCTGATAAGGTAGACAGAGATACCCACACTGACTTTCCACTAGATTTCCATCTGCAACTTTTTAACAACAAAGGTGGCTGTGACTGAAAGTCCAATAGTCAATAAGCAGATCTGTACATCTGCTGATAGAAAGGAACTGGCTAACACCTCTTCCAGTACTTCTGAATTTAATAGTAAAGCAATTTTTAACTTTACCTCAAAAATCACATTCATTTTTTTTTTCCTTTCCAAACCCAGACAATTCTATCACAAAACAAACAAACAAACAAACAAACAACAACAACAAAAAAAAAACAAAACAACAAAAAAAAACCAACAAACAAAAAAACAACCAAGAATAGTTAGTTGTTCTATGTCCAGGAAGGTAAAGAAAAAGGTGGTAACAAAGTTTGGCTTGAAGAATCCGTAGTTTCCACCATACGCTAGAAAGCCTAGAAATTGTAAAAGTCCTGATCAGTCAACCTATTCAACAGCTACCTGGCCCAGGCTATGTGGTCAGCAGCTACCCTGCTCTACCTATTAAGGTAGGTTATTAAGAAGGGAGAGAAAAATTAGCCTACTTTCCTGTGACACATCTCACTACTGAATATTATTCGGAAGAGAGATGTTGCTTCAAAATGTTTAACTTAAAGTTAACTGGTATTCTTCCAGTGGAAGTACAGTGGGAAATTCTGCAACCTACTCTAGTTAGGAGACAGGAATTTTTATGGTTTTTATGGTCATCTCCATCAAAGATTTGTTTACTCATCTGAACATAACCAATCCTATAGTGTCGTGAAAATCTTCCACAGGTGTCTAGCTCTAACCTAATCAAAACCTTCACAATGACAGAAAACTCTGACTTATGTTAACACCCAAAGAATGAACACATGGATTACCTTTCAAGAACTGAAATTGGGAGTCCATAGTATTTTAATATCTTTTCTAAAATCTATTTAATTTAAAGAATTCTGCCTGGATCTCACAAACACTATGAATGGAGAGCAATAGCTGCATGAGTAGATGTCGCTAATGAAGAAAAGAAAAAAAAAATAAAAAATTCTGGTAGGACTGCTGAGGTATCATAAATCTAAATTATCACATTAATGCATTTAACATATATTAACAACATGTATTAAAGAAACACATAATATTACAAGTGAGGAAGGAAAATGAGATCTATACAGCAAGAAAAAAAAATTATAAAAAAGAAAAGTTTATAATCATATCACTAAACACATGAATTTTAAACCAAATATAACTGAAATCAGTAAGTTGCTTTAAAGTCCAAATTGGTATGCTCCATATCACATGAGCAAAAGTTACACAATAGCTTCACAGACAAGTAAAACACTGTAGGTTATCTAGGCTTGGTACATCACACTCAACATCACTCTTGTTTCTTGATACTGTATCTAGTTGATGCTCCTCTTTTAATTTTTTTTCCAAATGTCAAATACAAAGATTATTTTTAGAACACTATTTAGCATGTTCACTTGTCAGCTAAAGTTCCTAAATTCCCTTTCGCAAATGACTTCATAGCCTTGACACTGCTACAAACACCATTCTGAAGTCGATTGGTATGAAGAAGCAGAACAGATTCAGATAGACAAGTTTTGTTACGCCCAGACTATTAAGCTTTTACTCTCCATACATAGTTTGAGAGCAACCCTTCAAAACTCAGAGATATTTCTCCAAGATTAATAAATCTGAACAAGATATTTGTTCTTTTTCCCATGCAATACAAGTACCTCAGCTATCAAAGGGTCCATCTGCATGGAGAGATAAAAATGAACTAGACGTTTTTGAAATGTCAGGTATTCTTTGACTCTAACAGCTATTTTAGAAATCTTACAGATTATCTATTTTCTATCAACAAATACCTAGGCCAAACAAAGTTTAAGTCATCTGGCTCAACAGCATCAGTAGTACTACATTGATAACAGTCACACAGTACCAAAGTAGTAAGAAGTCCGGAAAAATGAACAATGCAAGAAAAAGATCCAGAAGGGTGGGAAATTCAGTAAGAAATGGAATTATTTCAACAAAAAGCAATTATACCTTGAAGACAGGAGGAGATGTTTTTTGGAACAACTGCCACAATGCTACAAAGAAGATTAAAGATTTCTGCCCCTATTTAAAACAGTTTCTGGAACTCAAGAACCGTTCAGTTTTGATATTTAATAAGGTTTCTCAAACATTTCTCACTTGAAAGAAGTTAAAGAAAAATGGGAGAGAGATAACAAGTAAGTTCACTCACAACTTTGATCTCAAGTCATTTACATTCGTTGTTATTGTAGAATCAGGCAGACTGTTTTCACTGTGGGTTCTGTGCTCTACGGTATCTATCAGTGACAGAAAACAAATTTGGAAGCAACAAATTATTGCAAGCAAATGTGTAAAGTTATAGCTCCATTCCACTTCCTGGAAAAAAATCACCAAAAAGTTCTGATCAAAAAGAAAGAATCTTTTCCCAGTCAGAATAACTTCACATACCTCAAAAAACACAGAATAAAATAAACAAACAAAAAAGTAAACTCATTTGTAATTGAAAATTTCAGCAAAATGCTTTCTGGAATGCTGCTTGGATAAACAACTATTTCAATCACGTTTAGAAACCTATTCTGGAAACACATTGTTAGTGGGGCATAAAGCATATTGCAGTGTATTACAATTCAGGGCTTCACCCTAGTTCATACTTGGGTGTATGAAAATACCTAAGAGATTTAAGTCTTCTTAGAGAATTTCTATTCTCCTTGTTCAGACATTGCAACTTTGAAGGATATTCCTCATAAGCATCTAAAAAGGAAAAAGGCAAGCTTATGGCTTACAGCAGACCACTATCTCACCATAGCTGGCACGGCAGCATAGTTATATTTCACTATATCCAAATTGTCAGAGAAAACGCTAACTTGTGGAGTTACTCCTCTAATTTCTTTTTTACCCCCAGATTAATGTTTATATGCCAGCACACAGAAGTAACACAGAACCAAAGAAAACAGTTCATAGCTTTAAATATGACACTGTCAGTCATAAAAACACCAAACATTTAAAAAAAAGTTCCCATGGACTTTGATTACATTTACTTGCTGGTCTGAGATAACCGCTACTTGATCCACATTAGTCTGGTCCTGCATTCAAATTCCATATGCCAGCTTGCTGCAATAGTGACCGCCAACAGGTGTGTTAACATAGCCTGTCCAAGAAGATTAAACACAACAGTAAAAGTCACTTGTAAGGCTTTGCTGACAAGTGAGTGAAGAAAAACATATTTAGTAGTAAAGAACATAATCTACTTGCTTCTGTAGAACTACAGAAATAGGCTTGAGTATGGTTACACATTTTAAGTAGTTGTGGGGAAAACGAAAATACTAAATGGGTCAAATGGCTGAGATCATGTCACGTCACTGAACTTCCAGCTGCTGAGTCAACAGCTCTGAAGATAGAGCCTGTCAGGAAAAAAAAGGCTATCATCAAACCACAGCTACTTGCAGACTTATTTTTTTGCATTCAAACATGGGACCACTAAGCAAAAGAAGACAAGTGTAGGTGGTTTTTTGATTTCTGCTAACTCTTTCTAGATGACTTCATTTGGTGCCATGGAAACTTTTACCTGCTGAATGTTTGTCCTTCCCTTGCTTCTGTAACAATTCTTCTAATCACACACTCATATATGAGTATAAATAATATATAAATATATATTATATATAAATAGCAGCTACTAGTATTGCACCTACCAAGAAAAAGTCATACCACTAAGGAGAAGCTGAGCCCATTACAAAGAAAAAGAAAACAAAACAAACAACAATCTGAAAAGTAAGCACAAAACAAAATGCATTGTAAAAGCTAACAGACTTGAACTCTGTCAAAACATGCCTAAACAACCATAGGCAAAAACTGCCAGAAGCAGCCAGATATTTGGAGGCTCGTTCCTCTTGTAAACAACAGTCAACAGAAACCTCAATAGGGTACTCTAAACAATCCCTGCTACCAAATAGCACCCAGCCCAGAGAAAGAAGTAACATTTTTCTTTCAGTAAGCATCATGATCCAGGGTAAGATCTAGAAAAGTCTATTCAGACTACGATATTTGTAGCCTTGTTGTTAGAACTAGAAGTCAGGCTCTTGGATCTCTCTTTCNAGGTGTGTTAACATAGCCTGTCCAAGAAGATTAAACACAACAGTAAAAGTCACTTGTAAGGCTTTGCTGACAAGTGAGTGAAGAAAAACATATTTAGTAGTAAAGAACATAATCTACTTGCTTCTGTAGAACTACAGAAATAGGCTTGAGTATGGTTACACATTTTAAGTAGTTGTGGGGAAAACGAAAATACTAAATGGGTCAAATGGCTGAGATCATGTCACGTCACTGAACTTCCAGCTGCTGAGTCAACAGCTCTGAAGATAGAGCCTGTCAGGAAAAAAAAGGCTATCATCAAACCACAGCTACTTGCAGACTTATTTTTTTGCATTCAAACATGGGACCACTAAGCAAAAGAAGACAAGTGTAGGTGGTTTTTTGATTTCTGCTAACTCTTTCTAGATGACTTCATTTGGTGCCATGGAAACTTTTACCTGCTGAATGTTTGTCCTTCCCTTGCTTCTGTAACAATTCTTCTAATCACACACTCATATATGAGTATAAATAATATATAAATATATATTATATATAAATAGCAGCTACTAGTATTGCACCTACCAAGAAAAAGTCATACCACTAAGGAGAAGCTGAGCCCATTACAAAGAAAAAGAAAACAAAACAAACAACAATCTGAAAAGTAAGCACAAAACAAAATGCATTGTAAAAGCTAACAGACNAGAAAAGAAGAAAAAAAAAAAAAAAAAAAAAGTTTTTCCACTCTTTGACCTTGACCCACACTTTAAACTATCACTCAGGGTACCTTCCTATCTCCACCTCCTTCGGATATGAATGTGCTATTCTGACAAATACCCTAAGCATCTGTAAGGGAGTGCACTGATTCAGCTATCCCAAAAATCTGTAAGTTCTTCCTACCCTGCAAAAAAGATTCCTGCTTGAAGCAGGACTCACAGTGAGGCATAACACCAGTGTAACCGCATTTGTATTCTGCAGCATCATGCTATGTTTTATTAATTCTGTGGTATGTTTGCATCCATGTCACATTATTTGAAGTGTTCTTCCTTCTCACGTTGTTTTCTTTCTTTCTGCCCACATCACTAATTGTGGCACTCTTCTCAGCCCAGCAGACTATTCCTAGGCAATCACTTATCCATGGAATCAAAGACATCTCAGGAGCCTGCTTCCTAACAGATTTTAGCAGCTATTTGTCTTCCGTGTGTCTTAACGTTAATTCCCTGAAAGTATTAGCAACTAATTATCACTGAGATCTAAAGAAACCGGGTGGTTAAATATCTCTGAGTGCAAGAGCAACTAGTCACTTTGTAGACAGTAGACAGCCATGTATAAAACCTTATGTCCAGTATCGTTCAGGGAAAAAAAAAAAAGAAAGAAAGAAAAGAAAACCATCAACAAACAAAAAAACACCAACCTAAACAACCCCCCAAAATCCCACTATATCATATATGTGAACTCTTCAAAATAATCACTAAAAATGAATCTCCAGTCCTATAATTTTATTTATGAAAACGTCATCCAGTTGAGTTACCTAAATTGTGCCTTCAGGTTGTCTGTTATCCAAGATTTGGCTGCTTTCATATTCAGGCTGCCTAAAGCATTTTAAGCTGTGAGAGTCCACCACTTAGAAGATCAGGAATACTCACATGCTATCAGTTCAACTCAATGCAAAAACAATGTTATGAAGAAAATAAAAACAGATGCTTGTTTTACTGTCATATGCACCAGGAGCCTTTTTATGGTATGTACAGTGAGGACTATGTAACTATAGGGATAAATCTGAAGAAGGCATAAACACTCAAGTACTGTTCAGCTCAGAGACATTTGGATTCAGCTTATGTTAGAAATTGGTTTGACCACTTAATTAGTTATAAACTCCGGTAAGAACTTCTACTTTGACATACGCTGCAGTGGTAGGACCTGAGGTTAACGGATATTTAGTGTAAGACTACCTTTCTCTGCTGAGGGCAGGCAGCCTAGTGCATGGAAAGCTTGATTCCACATACTAGGATGTTTGACTAACCACTGCTTGAAACCATTTGTTTCAAGCTCCACTGAGGAGCACATTGGGTTACTTCTGCTCAGTCTAGTATCTAAAATATTTTAAGGGTGAAAGACTAACTAAAAGCAATATTCTATTCTCCCATCCCCACACAGGGACATACTAATATCTGTCTTACAGAATAATCCAATTCAGACATTTCCGCAAATGTCAGAAGCAATGACATGCTGTGGCCTTCACTATTTTCCCTTCCTTAGGCCTGGATTCCTAGTGGATTAAGTTCTACTGAATGATTTAGATATCACAAATAAAGGTATTTTTACTTCTCCTTTGGGAGACTACCTAGGAGTATCCTAACTGACAGGGTACTGTTTTGGTAGCCCATTTTATTATCATAATGGCCACATAAGAATTGCATGACAGAAGCTACATCCAGATACAAACTCTATCTAGCTGAGTACCAATTAGTCTCTTACTGTTTGCTTGATTAATGATTCCTATTGCTTTCTTCACATCGGTTATCGTTCCTCACTTAGAAAACGCACCTCTCACACTTACTGTCTTCCCTTTTCTGCTTGTAGGTGTGGCACTGAGCAGGCTACCCCATTCCAAGCTTTAAAACATTCTCAATTCCCAACATTGTGCCAGGTGATGGATTTCAAATCTCAAAGGAACAAATTCATTTAATCACATTCCACAGCATTTCAGTTTTCCTTGGATCCTCTCAGTCAAGCCTTTGAAAACAAGCCAGATTTATCTAAGGCAATCGTGCTGCAACATCTGCATTCTCTTGTGAACTGCCACTTGTTTTCTGTGTTCTCTATAAAATCAATTCATGAGTTTCTGCAACACAGCACAAGGAATACTTAGACCTCATGAGTCATGGAATAAATAATGATCTGACCTATTTTTCTTTAAAATGGGTATGGGAGAGCGTAAAATCATCCTCTTTTCCTCCTCCTTCCCACTATCTGCTGGAACACCATCTGTTGATAAGCCCGGCTGCACCACACATCAGTCAATTGGTCTCAAATTCAGATTTGAATAGCCTTAACAAAAAGGCCTACAAACAAGTGAAAATTAAGTTCTAGCTATTCCTTTATTTAGAGGAGTAGCTTGCCACTCCAAAGGAAGAATACTCTAAGCATGTTGGTAGCATAGCATTGTAGGAAGCCTGGGACATCACTGCTTGCTCCATAGCTAATTAAGCCATCCACTTGTATTGCTGTCAATCTAGGAACCTCCCACTAGAATCAAAAGGGAAAATGTAAGAGATTGCCCATGGTTTATAGGCGTTTCATTAATGCCTATCTTTGGTCATAAATTACTGTTTACCTGTCAGCTGGGTTCAGAACACCCACAAGGTGTTCTTTGAAGTTAACCTCTTGGATTTAATGATTTTTAAAAAGCTGTTGAAGGACTGTTTGATCTGAAAATCTGAGTCTTTTGAAGTTGAGAGCTAATGGAAGATTATTTTTTTTTTCTACAGTGATCAAGCAGTTAATGAGATCAAGTGACGGGTAGACAGACTTAATAGACTATGCAGATGCATCTCGTGTTATTCTTCGGGTAAGGATTAACAGGAAACCCAGACGAAGTCAGGGCCACAGGAGTCAAAATCATAATGAAGAAGATAATTAACTTTAGCCAGACACAGCTCTTTACCAGAATCAAAACTGTTTTGGGACTGTAGTCTAAACCCCTTCATCAATACATACGAAACAGGAAAATGAAGGTATTAGGTATTTGGCATCTGCTGTTTTTGCATGCTAAGATAGCTAGTCCCCTGACACGTGGCTAATACACCAAGAAAAAGGCATGGCTAAACAAAATGAAGATCTGATAGAAATGAACTATACAAATGCTCTTAATGTTCCTTAAAATCCATCAGGCACAAAGTCTTTATAACTCCCCAAACATTCAAAGGAATGCACCTTTTGAACTTCATTATTAAAATTAAAATAATATTTACTGTTAGGGAAATAATAAGGCATTAATGTTTTGAGATACAGAAATTTCCTGCTCTTGTCAAACAAAATCCTCTGTTGACAGAGGATAACCCTAGTATCATGTACCAGTACCTTTAGTTCAGAGCCAGCCCTAGCTGCTCTAATTCACATGGAATACAGCACAAGAAAAAAGAAAAATTAAGACACATGAAGAGGAGTCAGACAGTTGAAGGACAAACTTTAAACTGTGGACAGTAAGTCTAAGAACTTAAAAATTAGATAGTGGGTTCATTTTCTTATATTACAAATAGAGTAAGTTCAGAGCATAATCTATTGTGAAATCAAATAAATCCACTTGCCAGTTGTATCTGACTTGGCCTTCACTAGGTCTGACACAAGTCATTTGCCTAAGTCAGTATAAGATGTCTAAAACCACAGAAAAGTATTTTTACTACATTTCTTTAAATAGGGTCATATTCTAAAAAGGAAGGATAATAACAACATGCATTTGTAGTGAGAAAAAAAGAATGTTTTCCCCTCAATTTTTGCTACTTTTACAGAAGAGTAGCAAGACTACTTTGAATATTAATTTTAAAGGTAAGGCTACAGATACAAGCCACATCTATTTTTGTCCTTCTTTAGATCAAGCATTCCCCTTGAAATCAACACCTGAAGACGATGAATCAGTCAAAACAGTAGGTGAGCAAATAAAACGTTGAAATATAAAGAAAACAGCCCCATAAAAGAACTTGCAATCTGGCTTGATAGCTTTGCGCACTCTACTTTAGCCTTCATAAGTCACAGTAAAATGGCAGAGGATTTCAGTCCTGCATTCTCTAAAGCTGCAATATAACAGTGACAGAAATGGCAAATATAAGCCACAGGAGAAAAAGGGTGAAAAGGGAAAAAAAAAAAAAAAAGAAAGAAAAAAGAAAAAAAAAAAGATACTTACATTTATTTTCTTTAGCACATTGTGTGCTAGTGCGGGAGTGCCAAGGACACTTGTAGCAGAACTGTTACATGACCTGAGCAAACTAGATAAAATGTAAATAAAATACCCACAAAAATTAGAAAAGAATAAAACCACATTAAACAGCTAATATAGAAATCATGTTACAAAATGTAGATACAATCTCTGCTGAGCAAAAGAAAGTAGTTTTTACTGTCCTTCTATTACTGCCTACCAACAACCTAATAATTATTAACTACATTTGTATATGTTCTTAGAAATCTTCGCTAATGAGATTAGTTAATAATGCAAAACCTCAGCCCAGGACATGTGTGTTTCTAGTCTTTACTATACTTGCACATCTTGTGTACTTCATTTGTTGCTAATATTTTCCAGAATGGAAAAAAAAACACACAACACACTTAAAAACAGAGAAGCCACAAACCAAACCCCACAACTATCGAATTGTCATCTAAACTAGCATCTCTTCTCTGACAGCAGCAACTACCAGATGTTTCAGGAAATACAGAAACTCCAAGGTGAGTCCATCGTAACATGTAAGGAAAGGTGCTTCTTTTTTTCCTTTAGGTTAAAACAAGTTTATGTTCAGTCTTCTCCAATGACCATTATTAGCTTGAAATGGAGAACTGAGGATAGAGTAGTTGGACTATCAAATATTACATTCAAAATAATTAATTTCAAAGTTGCTATCTCCAATGCCTCACCTAGAGCATAAAGCAACCACTTCAGCATTCTCTGTACAAAGGAGATATAATACTGTCTGAGATGTGGTGGGAAAACAGGAATAAAGATTGGAAGACTTCCAAGTCACCCAACCAACAGCTGCATTTGTGGCAGTGCAAGGAGTAAGAGCTAGGACATGGAATCACCTTTCTCCAATTTTTTGTTCCAGTTGCAGTAGCAAAATTCACAGTCCTATTTAGAAGTATTATTCATGTTAAAGGGAAATATTATCTCTCAACTCAAGCCACTTCCGAGCAGAGCAGTCACATCATAAATTAAGGAAGAAATTCTGCCAGTACATCTGATTAGAGCCTCTTTTGAGCCACCTTTTTCTTTTTTTTTTTTTTGGTCTTCTATCATACTACAATATCAACTCCAATCTTCAGCTAGTCCTCTTCCTCAGTCATGTAATGCACATTACAGAGGGTAATGACAAACACTGGAGAAATGCAAAAACTGCAGCCTACAGATATCTGTAGGTCTGAAGAAGGAAGTGGTAGGCAGGAATCTGGTCTCACCTAGTGCAACCTGGAAGGTAACAAAGAAAGAAAGAAAAGAAAATACAGGAATACAAAACCAACACGAGGGACAGAGCTTTGTAGTGGCAGACGACAAGGGCAGTTCAACCTTGCCAGATAATACATGCAACTGCTGACGTTTTAAAATACAGGGCCTTGGTCTAACACCCACTTCTGATATATAAGGACCGTAAGAAGATACCCAGCTACATCTAGGTTACATCTAGGGCTTTTTTCAGCAGCTTAAGCAAGAAAGACATGATGAGTTTCATGCTCATAAATGGCAGGGTTGCAAGCATGTCTGAACAATTAGCTAGCAAATATTGCCAAACACCAGTTCTCCTGTGTGGGGGAGAAAAAAAAAATAATAAAAAAAAATAATCCTACGTCCAGCATCATCCCTTGTGAAATTTCACTACTTTCTGATCCCTAGACAGAAAGTCAGAAAGTTAAAAACCTTGCATAGCTGGTTTTTAGTTTTGCATAGTGTAAAAATAAAATAAAAAATAATAAAAAAAGCAATTTTACCCTTCATTTAGGGTAAAGCGTACCACTGTGCAGTAAAACAATTTGAGCCTTATACAATGCTTAAGTCTCACCCAAGCCTACAACATTTCACTGTTTTCAGTGATACACAGACCTTGTACATAAAGTTAAGAGTCACCGAACCCGTTTACTATAAATATATTTTTTCTTACTATGACTGACCTTGGCTTTTCATTTCATCTTAATCAGATTACCTGGTGAAGCCTTTTACATAGTTACCTATAAGTAAATATTCTTTCCCAACCAATTTAGTTTCTCTTTCAGAAGCTAACTTGGAGAAATTCAACTGGAACTAACAGCAGTTGTAGAAGCCAATTTTATAGACAATTTTTCTCTCCTCATACAGACAAGTCTCAACTTCCTTCACATGAAAGGAATATATACAGCATTATCGGAAGAAAGAAAAAAAAAAATAAATCCAGAAAACAATGAAATAATAGAATCCATTCCAGTCTTAAAAATGCCAGAATGCAGAGCACACTTATCAAATAGCTCATAAACAGAGAAAGATGCTCTGTCATTAAGTCCAGATAGAGTTTAAATACAACAGCATGCTATATCATGTCCCCAAAATCAAGACTAGGACTCTACGTATTTTGAGGAAACGAGCTCAAGACTTCAAGTCAACACATCTTGCATATACTAGCCACAGAAGCTAATTTCCATACTAAAATAGCACATACGAACAAACCAGAAGAATTATTTTAGCTCAGTGTGGATAGGTCAGCATCCAAGACTACATCTTAGTCACATCTTTTGCAAATTCTTGCTAGATAAGGAATGATTATTTTTTAAGACTCCTATTTTAAAACAACTCTTTTTAGCTTTCTCCCAGCATGCTCATCACTGGTCATTTTAGACAACCTGAAACTAAAAGAAAAGAAAGATAAAACAAACCCTGAAGTATAGAGAGGTACTGTGATGCTATTAACTATTAATCACAACAAGGGGGCTGGAAGCCAATAAAGCTCATCTACTTCATTCACAGTGTATCACTGAAGCAATTCAGTTGGTTCAGATTTTTAAGGCACACTTTCTGTCTTTTCCAAATGACTTAATTAAGCCTCCAATACATCCTGAATTCAAAACAGCTTCCTTTAAGTTCAAAGTGAAAACTGGTGCACCTTGGTCAGACTGATCTGTTTTAAGCATCTGCAAGAACTGGTTTGCGATGAACTCTGGCAACCCAGTTACAATCATGAAAGTTGTCAGTGAGAAAGCAAGTGGTGGGGAGAAACATTCATGAATGTGCATGCAAACTAAAGCTGAATTTTGATTTGGCTGCATTCATAACACATTTACGTTCATTTCTGTGGATGATCAGATGCTAGAGATTTATTCACAAAAATGAACTGAGCACTCAGTCACCAAAAGGGAATTCTAAGCTGCATTTTCAATGGCAAAGTCTGCCAGTGCTGGTGAGCTACACAAGTCATCTAATCACACCAGGGAAATAAGCAACAACATAAAACAAAAAACAAAACAACAACAACGATGACCACCACACACACACAAACACCAAACAAACAAACAAAAACAACCAAGCGCCCACAAGCCACCCAAAACCAAAACAAAAAATCCAAAACCAACCAACAAACAAAAAACCCCACAACAAACCAGTAATATATGTAAATCTCGCACAAATTACAAATAGTCACAGTGAGGTGTCCACAAACGAGCTCCTCATCACTACTAATTGATAGAGGAGCTGAAGTTCAATGGTCTGGGTTCTGCCCTGTATCTATCTGCAGGCTATGTAAAGTAGTAATAACCATTCCTGTATCAAAGTATGTGGAAAGCTACAAGCAAAACGCATGAGAGAGGAAAGCCAGCTATCAATAATATACCAGGGAACTGTACAACCGTTCGCTATTCTTTCACAAATAAAATAATAATAAAGAAAAAGATAAAATAGATGATTATTTGATATAACAACTTGAACAACCCTACATGACAAGCTAGACAAGGACTCAAATTAAATCCACTATGATTTCAGGTTTACTGAAAATCCATGCAGTGCTAAGGCATAGCCTAACTGCCTAAATGAAGATATTATCTCCTCTGTCCTCTCATATAAGGACCCTCTTCGCGCATTGGACAGTTCCCTAAAGCTACATAGTACATAAGATTTTAGGAGGGCAAATTGGAACTTGGCTTAATCTGAAGCCATCAGGAGAGCTGTGTTGCACCACTTTCTTCTTCAGATTACGTGAAAATCCAAGAACTGTGTTACAGGAGATTAAAGTTAGAGCAGAACAGAGCCTCAACTGTAAGACTCTTACATTTCGGACTTCCGAATTCTTAAATTTGCCCTTTACTCAAAAAAGTCAGTGATTTCACCAAGAAAGTTTGATTAGTTTCTTTTACTTTCGGTAATGAAGTGCCATCCTTTTTACACTTGAAAGGATCTTTGTAATAATGCAACATTGATCTTTTGAATACAGATGAGCTAACCCAGATAATAAGATTTGGTACCCGAAATAAAGGGCTTCTGAGCATAGATATCTAAGGCTCCAGTGCCATCAAGAGGATTTTGAAGATAAGGCACCACCTATTCATGAGCAAACGTTTGGATTTGGCATTGCAGCAATACTCTTTCATTTCCATTATATTTCTAAGTGATCTTTCAGTACAAAGAAAAATACAACAACATAACTGAGAATATAATATGCACACACAAGCAAGCAACGATGCAGAACCAGGCATAAAGAAGTAATACAAAGAAAGAAGCAGTCAGCAGCAGCTTCCATGGAAAAGAATTTTGGAGCTTTCCATCTTTTTGGTAGTTCTTACCACACCACGGTGCCTACTTTATTAACCATAACAAGATCTTCTGGAAAGAGGGATCAGTGAGAAAAACCACGAACAGCATTTTCCTAAACAGAAAAGGAAATTAGGAACCTTTATTTCTTTGTAATGTATCTGTTTCTATGATTAAAACAGAGCTTCACAATAGAAACTGCACCAAAAACAGTGCCCAGTGGAAAACCAACAAGTTACCCGCTTTCTTAAAAAATAACCACCACTTACCATTTCCTTTGAGTGCCTAAAGACAAATTCATGATTTCCAGCAAATAAAGCACAGAACTGGGCATCAAAATTTCTTTCCAATTGTACTACAAGCTTGTTACAGTCACTTTCTAGCCAGTGTAACAAATCTGCACCTTTATTTCTTCATCATCTTCTTCCTTCTTTTCATTTACTTTCACAACCACCACATGACAGGAGCAATTTCTTGTTATATGCTTATAACATGCTTGTATTGCTAGGTCTGTTGCATAATCTAGAATCATTCCATTTATCTCCGCTCCTTGCAAATACAGATCAGCTCTATTCTGATAAGGAAAGCCATGCTGAATACAGTCTTAAAAGCAATTCAAGATGGATTCCACATCATCCGTGACAGAGGAAAAACATTTAGCACAAAAATCAGCCATATTAAAAACAGAACAAATAAATTAAACAAATTAGAAGTACCTGTGCCAGACAGCACTTTGTTTAAATATAATAAAAGTAAACACCTTCCCATCCTCCTCCAAAAGAAAAACATGGCTTCTAACATCTCATCCACGCTCTTGCCAGGCTGCCAAATCATTGTCGTAATGGAACAGCAATAGCTGAACTCAAACTGTGCCTCAACACCATTTTCAAATACAACTCTATTCCATGCATAGGCACAGCCTTTGAGGAAGATAACATAAAGTCATTTCAACTGATCTTTTTGAAATCTTTTTATGATATAGCCCATTAATAGGCTTATTGGGAATGCATTTTGCACCAGAAAGATTTATATTAGTCTGGATAACTTCAATTGAACTTTTCCTATGCAGTGCAATCAGATTTTGCTGGTGACAGCATGCATGTACCATCATTTCAGCTTCAGCTCTCCAGGCTTTCAGACTACTGAAACACAATCATTCTATATTCAGAACATCAAGCGCTTCTGTTAAACCATGATAGCAGCAGGATATCTCCCAATTTTTTTCTTTGCAAGTGCCTTCAGGCAGCACCTATAGATTGGTAGTTTAAGAAGACAGACAGACTGAACCATGGATTTAACTTGTAAACAGGGTCTTTGAAAGAGCAAAGGTGTGAGTTTGTCTCCAGTAAAGCAAACTTACTTTGCCGTTTGCTTTAGGCATTTTTGTGATAAATCTATAGAGTAGGAATGGATTTCCTGTCTGTCTCTGCAAACTTGCCTTTTACTGAACCAAGCAAAACTGCCAGAATTTTATTTCCAATGTCAACAAGTGTGTAAGGGTCAAAGACAAGGGGTCAAAAGTGCACTTCAGGATTAGGTGCACTTCTTTTCAGTGCTTATACAATCTGCTGTGCCAAGAGAAAATTAAACACTAGGATTTCCGAAGTGTCAAGAGGCAGAATGAGAAAGCTCTGGTATTTTGTTCCTGGCTTCTTTATTGATGCACTTCTGTCATCATGTGTAACTGGCACTTCCAAATGAAGCAGACGAACATCCCATTTAAAACAGAAAGTTTTCTCACATTATTAAAATGAGATTGTTTATATTTTAATTAGATAAACTATATTAAATCCTGTGTAGTGTTTTCACACCAAGATCTCTGTATATTTTACAAAAAAAATCCTAAACCAATTGTGATGATGACTTTATTATTATCAGTTGAGACAAGCACAACACAACAATCTGCTTGAAGTCACAACTATTTCCAGACTTTGGGCCATTGATATTGCTTCCCAGCTATACTGCACAAAAGGAGCAAACAGACGCATTTCTATTCACACATCCCAAAAACAATCTTATTGACTCCAGCCATTTGAACCTCCACGTAGAAAAACACACCTGAAATCTTAATGACAGGCTTGGCAGACAGCATCTAGCAACTGATGCATACACACTACCAAATAAATATCATCTATTCTACAAATGTTACATCAGAGGGGAAACGAACGTCCTACTCGCACCACTAGCATGTGTCCATCAAATTGACAAATGAAGATAAATCAGCTACTTCGCTGTTGCCATCAATGTAAACACATAAAAGAAATAATAAACATTGTAAGTTTTTAACTACCTATCTGCTTCTACCTGCAAACATGAACTTCCCTCACGCTCCAATAAATGAAAAAATATACTCAATGAAGTTTAACAAATGTGCCATCTGGTCTGAAAAAGCTGATGAAGGAGAGCAGCAGTTACATGGGACAACACTGACCTCCTGAGGCAGCTTTGCAAAGAAACAGCTCCAGGAGCAAATTGCTCGCTTCTGAAAATGCGGGCAATTTCCTCTATGCTATCTTCATCATATATCACTGTTGTTGCAGCAACACAAGAAAGCCATAGTCACTGGCAGGGGCTTTAGGCCTCAAACACACACTTTACAGTCAAAGCAAACACCACAACTCCCAAGGACAGACCAAACAAGTTTGCAATGCTCAAAGAGGAAAGGCTGTTATAAATAATCTTTGCTGTCTTGCTCCTGTCTAAGTCTATTATATCTATTCTCTTCGGCAATGCACACAAAGGTTTAAGTTAAACAAATCAACGACACCTCCCTTCCCCCTAAAAAAAAACTAAACAAGAGATACAAAACCCACCACAACATACACACACAAAAACCCCCTCCAACAACCTCTCACAATAGAATGTTTCAGCAAAAGAACAAATCATTTTCACTGGTGAACAATGGTACACCTTCCATAACGGGCTGGTCTCAGGAACAGAGCTGGTGAACTCCTCCAGGAATAGCTGTGCTTGCTCTTGCACTGGGACTAAACAGCAGAATAGATTTCTTTCTGAGCCAGCATCTGTACCTCATTCATCCTGAAAAACACTTACACAAATTCCACCCTACAGTAGTTCATTGGCTATTCACAATATTCTGACATATTAAGCTGCATTACTTGACACGTTACTCAAATCCACTAGCATCCAGCCTGCCTTCCTTGTTCCTTTTGTAGAGAAAAAGAGCATGCTCAAAGAGCAGCTATTGTTTTTGTAGGCATCAAGAGGATTGCTAGCTGCACTTACCTTGGAGAACAAAGCCAAGGTAAAAAGGTGCATTTTTTCCCCCAACCTGAAGGCGAAGATGATCATAACTCTCCATTCTGTAACCTCTTCCCAGCACAAAATCAAAACAAACATGTGTTCCGGAGATTTGGCCTTAATTTATAACAGGAGTGTAACTACCACCTAGAAATGTCACCTGCAGTTTTCACACGCATCACCCACTGCAAGAAGAACCTTTGTACTTAGAATCATAGAATCATAGAATGGTTAGAGTTGGAAGGGACCTTAAAGATCATCAAGTTCCAACCCCCCTGCCGTGGGCAGGGACACCTCTCCCTAGAGCAGGTTGCTCAAAGCCCCATCCAACCTGGCCTTAAACACTTCCAGGGATGGGGCATCAACAACTTCCCTGGACAACCTGTTCCAGTGCCTCACCACCCTCACACCAAAGAACTTCTTCCTAATATCTAATCTAAATCTGTTCCAACAGGTCCGTGTCCTTTCTACGTTGAGGACTCCAGAACTGAACACAGTACTTCAGGTTGGGTCTCACAAGTGCAGAGTAGAGGGGGAGAATCCCCTCCCGTGGCCTGCTGCTCACACTTCTTTTGATGCAGCCCAGGATGGGGTTGGTTTCTGGGCTGCCAGCGTGTACTGC
>VXBW01002084.1:109315-207794 GCA_013400375.1 Thinocorus orbignyianus | reverse complement strand
TATTGATATTTCCTTAAAGTAGTCTAGTTTTATCCTAAACTCATAATTCTCTCTCTTCTTTCTCTCCTTGGAGCAAGAGATGGGGGAGAGCACCTGTTGTCTTGTCATTGGCCAACCCCACCAAAACCATGACAGCTGAGGGAAAACACCTTAATTTCTCCTAAGAACTTTTTTTTTTAGCTGACAGTGTTTCTGCCCCTCCATTGTGTACTGTCTCTGCTCAGTGGGGAGGTGAGGGCTGGAGAAAGGAGGTGCTCAGGAATCCCACACAAAGAGCATTTATTATGGCTCACCTTGGATGGCACGGAAACACAAATCTCCCAGCACTGCACTAAAGTGAGCAGTCTGAACCCAGCCACACAAGCAGAAGCACCTCATTTATTACTTATTTAGATAATTATCGCTGCAGTGCAGTAGAAATGATAACTCCATGGGATGAGTGATTTAACTTCAGTGCAAGCCCATTAGTCACAAAGGAACAGGCTGCTCACATTACATCCCGCAGGCATCACCCGGACTAATCCTCTATAGCTTATGAGAAGACAGCACGTGAGCGAATAAGGGTTTGTCTTCACTGTACTTGATTCTGCAAGCTGGAGAGAGAGAAATTTCTTTGCTGTGAAGCACAGGCGCTGAATGTGCCTTCCTGACAGCTACATGAGAAACCAGCTGCTTGCTGCTCTGCTTGCTTCCACCCAGTGGAAGCTGTAACCCGGGCTGTGCATGCTTTCCCAGACGGGTGGGAAAAGCTGATGCCGCAGCTCTTGAGGAAGCCTGGTTTAAAATGCATGATTCTGTGACTTGTTCTCAAAAGGTGGAAACCCAGTCACGCTCACATAGGTTCCTTTTCCTTTTCATATTAAGAAATAAGGCATGAATAGAGCAGAGATAAACAAGTCGTCTCCAGAAACAGTAGCGTAGACACACCATTTTAAAGATGTCAAGAACTTCCTGTTTCATACTAGACAATACCAGCTGGACATCATTATTTGTATGGAGATAGTTTAGGTGTCTGTTAGCTATGTCTGCATTGACAGAGCTGAAATCCAGTGAGCAAACCAGTTTGTGATGCAGACTAATATCCAGGGATTTTATTTCACAGTAGCTCCAGTATTGTCCTTCTACCAGCTGCTCAATCACAGCTGGATCACTTTAGGTACTTTTCTGGGGTTCATATTCCAACTTGAGAGGTCATTTTGCTATTTCATCCAAGAGGAATCCAGACCGTGCACCACAAGAGCACTGCACCATGTGAACCACAGTATGGCAAGTGGGTATAGTCAGGAAATACACTTCACTTCTATGATTCTTTAAAAACATACTCATGATCTGAGCTAAAACACTGTTGTTGATGCAATATCTAACACAGAGGTGATGACTTACAGGTCCTATTGCAAACCACTGTATTAAAGACAGCAGGTTAAGGTGAACTTCCATTAATGTTTAGTATTTGTTCTCTAACTATTAAAACTTCAGGTGTAGTGCTTTCAGATAAAGTTTTTTCATTATGTTACCATTAGAAACACTAGGCAGAGGGAAATTTTGTGGTCAAGATTTTACTGGAAAAGTTTTAAATGAGGACATTTATTGTAATTCAGTTTATGATGTGTTTTTTTACTAAGACTATTAATTCTTCTACGTGGAAAGCATTGCTAAAGATTCTCAGGTGTTTGGTTGTCATACTTTAATTTTAGTCACATTTAAATAAATGAGTACATAAATTATATAAATTAATCTCTTCCTTCTTGTTATCTCATCACAAGTAGGCAGACTGTCAGTTAGTGTCTATTTTTCCTTAATAATATGAGTTGGATTGGTTTCTCATGTATGTGTTTCCCTACTTATTCTATTCTCAGTCAAATTTAAAAGAAAATGCAAAAAAAAAAATTAATAAAAAAAAAAAGACAGAGTACATATATAGACCAAAACCATTTATGGCTGAAACATTTAAAAAATTTCAGCTTTCAGGTTCTTGAAGGATTGAGAGGGGATAATGTGAAGGCTATGATAATTCTTTGTGTCAAGGAGATGGTTTCATGAAAAACCAGGAAAAGAATTGTACCTTTGTAGAAAAGCTAGAATTTGAAATCCAGAAAACACGGCTTTAAAGCAAGAGCTCCAAACTGTCAACAGTTTATGGAGCACTTCCCACAGTCACAGTCAAATGTATTAGTTGTTAACTCAACTTGTTTACACATTATAAACAATTCAAATTGCTTATAAATTAAAACTGCTTATAAAGTGCTTGCTACACTTTTAGTTTCAAGAGTATTTATAACATTTACAAACACTGTAGCCTCATACAGTCTGTGTAATACTACGTTGTTATTGTCTTTATCTGCTAAAACCTTCACTAAATTTCTAAAAGTCATTAAAGCAGAAATAGAAACACAAACACTTATAAACTTTGAAACCTTGTTAGCACAAAATGTATTGAAAGTCTTATGAGGGGAGGAAGCTCCATAAACCAGCTGATGCCATTTACTTTAACACCCACTCAATAGTAAAAAAAGTCATAATAATAATAATAATAATAATAAAGAATTCTTGTTTTCTGAAAATGTTTACCTTATATTTAACACATGTGCAAAACACTTTAAAGTCATTCCAAAGTATATTCAGAGATCTCCAAACAAAAAAAAATTGGTTATTTGAGCTTCTTTTAAAAAAATAGACTCTCTTTTTCCAAAACTGAAACTTTACAAACTGTATTTTAAAAGTAACAAGTATCAATGACTGTGTATCATCACTCTAAAAACTATTGTAAAAGGAATTTTCATTTAATAAATCTTTTACTTTGTTATTCTTCATTCCTTCTGCTAGTGCTTTAAATTATTAACACTGTGGTAAAAAAGTCTATTTAAAAAGTGGACTAGCAAAGTGTACTTTTAAAATTGTAGTAATCTGAAAAGGAAGACAGGGATTTCAGCAATGTATTATTTTACAAAGTAAACTAATTAGTTTACAAAGCTTTTAGCCAAACTGCTTCCTACCAGCTGCACCATCCAGCTCCAGAGTCCTTTCTAAGTGTGTATTCTTTGCTCAGTGCTCTTTAAATTCCTCTTTGGAATGAACACAGTTATTTTTATCCCCATCATTCCTATGTCAGTGGGGCAAAACTAAGAGCAAACCTTCATCTAAATTAACCCTTAATCCCTCCAGGGACATCCTCTGCCAAGGTCATTATGGCTTATTACCTGAACAAAAGAAAGCAAGTAAATAAAGCCAAATTGGAAGTGTAAGAGGTTTGCTTCCTCGTTCCTTTCTAAACCTATTTGAGGATTGTGGGTGGCATGAATTAAGAACTGCAGAGAAAGTAAGATATGGCCTACCACCTTATTTTGCCTGGTATTTGTGCCATTTTGTTTGATGACTGTTTCCCACACCATCCAGACTTGTTACATGTGGTTAACCTCCAACTTTTCCCCATGGCTAATTCCTCTCCTCTTGCCCTGGCAAGTGCATCCCCTGTCTGCATCTTTCTCAGTGTCACTACTGCAATCCACTCATTTCAGAGCTTCCCACAATCTAACCCCGAGCCTCTTTCATCACCAGCTTGTTCAAAGTGCTGGTTTAATTTTGACTCTTCCTCAATGCCTCTATTTGAGTGATTTATCTTTCTCACTTGCTACCTCAACCCAGTCACTGCCAGACATACACAGACTCACATACACACCCCCTCTGACAAATCTCTCTAGCTTCCCAATATGCTTTACAACAAATTCAAAATTGTTCCTTTCAAAAGCTGCCACTACTGATCACATGCAGGAGATTAACACTTTCTCCAGGCTCAGTAGAGAAACAGAGGAACAGAAAGCTGTCACATATGCACTACCCAAGTGATCCGGTTTCTTTGACATCCTCTTTCTAAAGTAATAACTTGTCTCTCTTTGTATTATTTTTTGGAGAATGGAAGTGTCTAGATTAGTTTACGTTTTCCTCAAAACTACAATTCCTCCACTAAAATGTCTAACTAAGCTGGTTTTTAAAAGCGAAAACCTGTAGGGCTCAGTCGTGTGCCTGTTCAAATAAATATGAGCACCTCTGTTGACTTCCTCCAATGCTGCCAGCAGCGAAGAGAATGAATCCTGGTATCCCAGAGTATATATCCCTGGCTTGCCCACAGAATACAATAGAGGTCTTCTGAGATACCAGATCCTTTGTGCTCTTTTTGGTTCTCCAAACACTTAATTCTCAAAAATGAGGTCAGATCCAAAAAAACAAGTAAAATCAAGGGTACACTTTTCATTACTATAACGGCTTTTGAATTAGAGACAGGAGGAGACAGGGCTACAGATTGTGTGGAAGGTCATGTTTTCTGAGGTTCCCAATACAACGATTGCCACTAGAATGTCAATATTTAGCATCAGTCACAATGAAACTGCATCCAGTCCACCACATTTCCGCTGCAGCCTCAGAACAGAAATATATTGGGAGTTTCAGAACTGCTCGATATTGGTTTAGTTCTGCTGCCATTGAAACTGTTGGTAAGATTTCCATTAATTTCAACAGAACAAAGTTAAACTCGTTGTAAAAACTACATCATCCATTGTGTCAATGTGGCATTTTAATTCATGTTAATGATAATATATAAAAAAAATTTTAAAAGCAGTTCATCTTGCACTATTATGGAAATAAAGGAAGAAAGTACTGTGAGGTGCAATGCAGATGATATATATGACTTTTTACCAGGGTTCAGCTAACCTTTGATCACCTTTAAAAATTAAAATGATTTTAGGGCTGAAAAATGCTCATAATAAAAGACTTAAAGAGCTCAATCTGCTCATCAAAGAAGATCAATAGTTACTTAATTGTAATGTAGAAATGCCTTCATGGAGAGAAAATATCATGTAGTAAAGGACCCAATCTATCATGTAAAAGCACAACAAGAACTAATGGCTTCACCTTACACCAGGTAAAATCTGCATAGAAAGAAGACTTTTTTTTTTTAATAAAATACCCCGATTGAGTTTGCACATTATAATAGCTTCAGACAAGGACTAAAGCTAAAGTCCTAAAAGTGATGTGATGGTCAAACACATGCTATCAGTCTCATTAACAGGCAAACTGGGAAAAGAAAGGAAAAAAAGAAGAAAAAAAAATGATACTATTGTTATGTAGAATATTAGAAATACTTAAAATTTCGGTTTTGTGGAGTATCTTCACAATTGTCCCACACTTCCAACAAATAAAACAGAGGAAAATATGGGGGGGGGAGGGAAGGAAGAAAACAAAAAAGAGTGGAGAGTATACTCCCAGTGCGGATCAGTTGACCAGATGAGGGTCTAGACAACAAACTGCAGGAGTTGAGCAACAGTTGAGGGTTTGGCATTGTTTTGGTTTGTTTAATTTGAAAAGATATCATTCATGTGACTGACTAAAGACTCAGATTGAGTGGTACTTTAAAATACAGACCTTTGTTTACTTTGTAGACAAAAGGCTTGTTTATTGTGTTTGGTATTACTCTTTGTCCCTTTGTGTTTGTCTCACCGTATCGTGACTTTATATTACCAGTAAAATTAAAAATAACCTATATTTGATACATTTACTGTGTTACCTCAGGAGCTGTTATGTGATTTTTTAAAATTATTTAAAAAGATACATGCTCTTATTTCTTATTCTCCTGGTTTAGTAATATTACCAGCTGTACTTTCCACTTCACATGAATTCAGGTCTATTCCAATTTTCCACTTCCCTGCCTTTAATCCCAGTTTTAAAATGGAATCCCAAGTTACACTAATATCTCTTACTCACTGGCATAGAAGAGATCAATATTTCAAAATGCCATATGTTTTATAGATCAACTGCCTTGTGCATAACAGTCCAATGGTATCTGAACCATTACACAATATTTGTAAGTTACACAAGCTCAGGACTGTGAATCCTGTCTTTGCACACAACATCAGATCCTAAAATGTCTGTACTCATCTGTGAAAGGTTTTAGTATTTCTATGAAACTTGACTAAATTACTCAAACCCTTAATGTCCTCTCACCATAAACCATTCTCTGTGGCCTATAGGCACAGTAGAGACTTTAATAGTGTGAACATTTTGTCTTTCACAACCATACAAAGATCTTAGGTAACTTTGAGTAAGGTTTTACAGCAGTCCAGCAAAACTTGGCTGAGCATTAGAGCTTGTACAAGCAGAGGTTAAGTCAGTGGCTGAAAGATACACATTTGGCATGTGTTTGATAGCTGAGGTTAATTTTGCCAACCCTTCATGATGAGTCACCTCCAGGTAGAGATTCAGAATTAGTCTAAGGATGAGCCACTGGACCCACACAGACCTTTGAGGAAACCACAGGGCACTTTGAATTTCAAGGTGCACTTACTACTGCTGCATGCACTCCAACTTGATTTCCTGACCCAGGCAACAACTCTGAATGTGACATCATATATTTTGTGGAACCATTTTCATTTGACAGGTTTGTGACAAAACACAGGCTCAGATCAATTTCCAAACTGGAACTCCAGACCGGGTTCCTTGGGAGAGATACTGTGTTCTGCTCTTTGGGAAGTTTTCCTGGTTTACTGTCAGACCATCTCTCAGCTCCCCAACAGTGAAAATGCTGAATTTCTCCAGGGTTGACAACCCCATGACTTCCAGACACCAAAGCCCACTGTGCAGACTGTCCCAAACAACTGCCTCTGCTCCCTTTCCCAGAAGATCCTGGTGTTAGGTCTCTTCTCCAACAAGAAGGTAAAAAGAAGCTTTTTAAGNTCTCAACTCCCTAAAAAAAAAAAAAAAAAAAAAAAAAAAAAAAAAAAGGCAAACAAAACAAGTGCGACGACCTTAGTTTATCTGTCTGCTCCAAGCATGTTGGCACTGAGGATGGTGACAAGTCAGAGATGAAGAGAAAAAAGTGTCCCTGCTTAAGAGCATTTCTTGCTTTTGCCCTTCACTAACGTAAAGTATGTATGTGTGAACTGTCTTTGAAAAAGTCCAGAACAAAACACTATTGAATACACTTTTCCCAAAGGAGAGAGGATTAGAGAACAAGCATATGTGATGCTAGATGTGCTGCTTTATGCATCACTGACATTCAGAGTAATGACTGGAATGGAATGGAATAGAATAGAATAGAATAGAATAGAATAGAATAGAATAGAATAGAATAGAATAGAATAGAATAGAAGCCAGACAAAAGAACTTTAACTCCTTCCAAGGAATTTTAAGCAAAAAGAATAGTCAAGTGGTGAAAAATGAGTTGGAAGTGAAACTTAGGTGGTAACTTCCAGTCTTCAGAGATGTGGGTTTTTTCTGCATGTGGCATTGTATCTTCATGGTGCTGTTTACATGAAAATTAGTTTAAATAGCAGTCTGAGGCCCTGGAGAAGACTCTGAGCTAGTAATCTGGATTTTAATAATGCTACTGTATTTTTTCACTGTATTATAGCAAATTTGTTTAATGAGTAGTTTTCCTCTAAGGAAATGGCCAAGATAGTAGTACTTGAGGGAAGATCTTTAAAGACTATTAAAATATTGTTATTACAAGGTTTTGATAACAACTTGGAGGAAGACCTTACCAGTGAGGGTCAGCTGGGAACCATAAATAAGACTACAGATTTTATATCCATTTATAATGTGTACAGGCAGAGTACATCTGGTCACACAGATTTTAGATTAGTGTGTCTAGGTGAAGTTGTTTGGATTCAGCCTGGCATGCCTTTGTAAAACCCTTTTCTTCTGCTCAATGTAGGAATATGTAAAAAGAGGACTTTGATCTGGGTATTCTTTCTGTCCAGAAAGAATTTCTGGGAACAGAGAATGGAAGCAATAGGCAAAACTACTGAAAACGTTTTACTTAAATAAACAAACTCGCTACAGATTTTCTCCTTAAAGCTAAGTACTTTAAAATATCTCCATATTTCCTTATTTTCATTGAAATTTTTGATCCTGGAGGGTATATTTATTTATCTATCTCAATGGCTGACTGATCTCAATATTACTCCAAATAGTACATAATAATAGTAATTCCAAAACTCTCCCTGTATGTTGTTTGTGTAGGGAAGGACATTTCATTTCATACATCATTTACAAATCCCTGCTATAATTCTAGAAAGTCAGAAAGCTTTTAAAATTTAATGAGTAAAAATTTTATGCTTTTGCAACATCCAAAATTGGGATATACCAAGCACTTGCATGTAGGAGATTTTCTCTTGACATTGGTTTCATTTCTTTCCACTACACCAATAAGAATTCATCTACTCTGAAGTTAATTAAGCTGAATAGGAAGAAAGACATTTATGTGAATCATCTCCAACATCCTAATCCATTTGTGTATATATTTTTCCTCTAAGATGCTCCCAGCTACTATATTTCATAAACAAATTGCATGTAGAAGTTGCAATTTTCTTACCTCTTTAACAGAACGATCCTTTAAAGGAGCTCTGAAATATCTCTGTATCCTAGAGGATAAATTTTCAATCGCACTGAAGAAGCATGCACTTTTCTATGTGATGCTTTGCCTGGCAGCATTGCACTCTGAGCACATTAATGCTGGGTTATTACACTGCCATAAATAAGTTAATTTATAATAAGTGCTTTGTATCCATATGCAGTGTCTTTCTTAATTATTTAGTGTGTTTGGGAACAGTAGTTAATCTTATTCGGAACAGATATTTCTTAAGTTTGAAATGGATATGTTCACCTCAACCTCTTCAGTATGTTTCCCTAACTTAGCCAGGATCAGAAATGGACTAAGAAAGTAGTGTGTCAGTGAAATGCCACTTCCTTAAACCTGATATTTTTGGTTCAGAGCACCACAGATTGGGTAAATGTTTATGGAGTCTGTCTTGGAACTTTTGGAATCAGGGATAGCGAACCAGAAATCACGTGGGAACTCATGTCTGTATGGCATGGGTCCAACCAACAAATCTGGAGGCATGCACGTACACAAGATGATACCCAGAAATATGTGGCTTCCATTTTTAGGAGGTAATTTTTAGGAAAGAAAAGCAATGGGGCATGGGGTGCTGGGTGACTACCAATGGTGGCAAAAGGATTTCAGCTCCCTGCCTCATTACTAGCTGGACAAGTGCCTCTGGGAAAACCAACCCTCCTTCCTCATCTTCAAAAAGAGCAAATGCTGGCCTACTTTAAAAAGCACTAGGAGATCAATCAATGAGTAATGCTGCAAAAGAGCCTCATATTCTCATTCACATGTGAGAACAAATCACTTGGTTTTCAAAGATCCACTGAGAAAGGAATCAATCATCCTGGATTTAAAGCCTGGAATCCACCTTGTCTTGCAGTCACAGCCACGGGGTGAAGCCCTTCAGTCTGGTGGAATGAATTGCAACAGATGCACTCCATCATGCAATTCCTATTTTTGAGTTTGCAGAAGCAGGGAGAAGAGGATGGAAGCATGGAGGGGCTTTCATTCTGCTTTTCTTTTAATGACACTCCACATCTGGCATGATACTCCTGCTTAGTGACAAGGATTCTATATATTTAAAGTGAAATCAAAATGCCCTGCCTGAAAAAGGGTGTCAAGCAATCCAATGAGAAGTTCAGCTGTTGTCATAGCCTGTGACTGCAGGACTGTTTCTGACTGTGTCCTTGACTACCGTCCTCTCTTCTCTGAAAAAATGCTGGAGAGTTGGCACATACTCTCAAAACTTTCTTGCAGGCATTATTCCCAGCCCTGCTGCAATGTACCCAGACACCTCTGTGCTCAGCCCATCTGTGCCTTTGAGGATGTAGTCATCTTTTCACCTCTGCTGTGGAAAAAATTATTTTCTTTTCCTTATTTTCCACTGAGATTGTTTGAATCATGTCCAGGGTTTCAAAAAGTCTAGAGCAGTGATTGAGGTAATTAATTTTCTCCTCTGAAAATTATCTATGTTTTATGCTCAAACCTCTGCCCTTCTGCAGCAGTAGTACTATATTTGAAATCATACATACTGGTCAGAACTCAGATATAGGAAAAGCAGGGCAAGGCCACCCAATTTTGAGTTACAAAAAGGGTGTGTGGAGATGCAAAACTTTCAGCACTTCAGCACACACACACAATTCTGACATTTCAAATAAAGTTAAAAAAATTGTCCTGAATCATTTGAAATATTGATTTCAACTGTGATTTCAGAATGTATCACTTTAAAGTATTTCTAAATACACATAATCATTGATTACACTTTTATTTTAGAATATGTGGTTTGAAGAATTTTTAAAAGGTGAAATAAAACATATAGGAGAATCCTCTGTTAAATGGTAGCCATCTAGAGTTAACAAAATTGAAATGAAATAATCTTTTCCAGTATAAAATGAAACAGATTTTCCTTGTTCAAATATTAAAGAGAAAAATACCATTATTTTGGCAAGTTGACATGCTCCAATGAGCCAATTGGTTTTTTTCCAGAACTTACAGCTTCCCAATTTATATACACACTCTTCTGGATTACCTTTTCCTTTCTGTTTCATTCTATGAAAGTTGCAATTAAAAAAAAAAAAAAAGAAAGAAAGAAATCAAATTGCAACTGTACTGGATGGGTTTTCACTGCCTTCCCTAGGAGCACAGCCCTTTACTTGTTAATTATCTGTAAACCAAATTAGCTCTCATTCAGGTGCAGTTAAACCTCACCTGTACTGTTCTTTATAGAAGTAGTTTCACTGCCTCCATAAAGTAGCCTCAGAGTCTGCTCCTGGGGACAGGGATGGAGTCCCCCATGGCTTGGTATATTTGACTTTTGCCACTTCTTTTCTCAGGTTTGTTCAGAGCTTGTGTAGCTGTAGAGGCAGAACACTGTGTGGATTGAGAAACCTTCAGCCAAAGTAACAGCTCTTTAGAAATCTTGCCAGGTGACCGTGAATGCCAACAGTCCTGCAGTGACTGGTTTATCTTGCTCTCAGAATAATTGCTACCGTCTCTGCCACAGCTAATAGAAATGCGAAGTGATCAAAAGGAAGAGATTTGCTTGTTTCTGTTTGATTTCCTCAGCAAATACCAAATTCAGCAAGTGTATTAATGTTGAATTAAATGAACTCAAGTGATCATGTTTTTCACTGGAGGTAGGACAACAGGAGCATCTTTGAGGAAGACCCAGGTGATTAGTAGTGCCATTTTCAAAATTAAATCTATCAACTTTTGATTCTAAACCATTTAGCTTTATTTTGATATCTAATACTGCTTTTAAAAGGTTAAGTCTTGTTAAATGGATGCTTAATATCTTTCTTGTTTTCCTTTAAATTTTCTACACCTCTCTGGGTATTGCTGTACTTTCCCCCAACTCCTTTGCAGTGGAGGTCAGTTAGCCCCAAGGCCACAAGCCCTTTGATATTGCTGGTGGTTCTCTGGTATGAGAAAATAAAATCTGATCCATCATTAATACTGCTTTCTGCTGAAGATTTTATGCCAGTCACTAAGAATGGCACAGATACTGCAGAAACAATAGTGCATACACCCTTATGCATTTTGTGAAGAATGTTTGTTTCTTTTCTTCTGAAAGAATAACACTTAAAATGCTGTGGTTCGTTTATTCTAATGTCCTTTAGGCAGCATCAGTTCCTTACAGACAATTTAAAATTCTTTCACACTCCAGAAATACCATAGGCAGTAACAAGTTAGATAAGTCATTCTTAAAGCTATTAGTTGATAATGATGATAACTTCAGTTCATCTGAAAAATTATTGCTCATAAAATTACTGTATCATAAGCAAACTGCACCTTTTACAGATTTGTTTATCTTTGCAACACTTTCAGCTTGGATAACACTTTTTTTATTAATATTGCTATTATTTATTTTCCCCCATCAGTTCCATAAGATATCTCATAAAATATACCATATACTTTCCAGTATTAAGAGAATTACTAACTTTCAATGAAGCTGAAGTTGGATCTTTCTAGTATTGTTACAGGGAGGGAGAGAAAGTGAAAAGAAACTCTCAAAGCCCAATTTGGATACTTTTTGGATATTTTCCATAGCCCAAGTGATGAACAAAATTAAAAAAAAAAAAAAACAAAAACAAAAAACAAAAAACAAACATTATCATACACCAGAACTACTTTAGACTGTATCTCTTGGGGAGTGGATGGAAAAGTTTGTAAGTTAAGGGGGGAAAAAATACCATCACATACTCCAAAGCAATCTTCAGGAAGACTTCAATGATTGCTCTCCTGGGGAACACCTGTATAAGTCCCAGTATATTCTGTGGGCACTTAAATACTAGGTACATATTAAACTCTGCTTGAAAATTTGAGCTGCAACCCTTTAAATTGAGTATAGAAATTAGTTGTAGACTGTGTCATCGTGCCCTTACTAAGAAATCTTGCTCCTGGTTGGATTTGTTAGACTGAACAAAGCACTGGTGCTGATGTTGCTGCAACTTCTCCATGCCTGGGCAGTAGCAGACTGTTCCTGAACATATGGACATAGTGAGGAGGACTGACTCTGTTCTCCATTCCTAACCCTCCTTTCACCTTGGTTGGTCCCCACCGCAGCAGACAGACTCCCCTTCATTGTTTAACTGTGAAAGGTGAAGTCCTCAGCTGTTGCACATGAAGAACTGTTCTTGGGTCAGGTCACCAAACCCTTCCCTCTCTGCAGAGCCAGGGTTTGGACACCTGCGTCCTCTCTTGTCAGGGCAAGGAACAATAGCACTGGTGATCGCCAACATTTAGTAGCCAGAAGAAAATACTAGAATTAAGTGATTTCTAAAAGAGCACGGATCCTATATGAAGATTTCCAATCATCTAATAATACACTTTCCCTCCAGCTTAGTCCCAAAAGCTTTTCCTGTTCAAATTACAGGAGTATGGTAGATTTTTTCTGGAGGAAAAAAAAAAAAAAAGTCTAAGGTAAATTCCCAGAGACTACCTGCTTCGTCTGTTCAAGAACCAGCTCTCCTCTTCCCAGTGCTCTTCAGGACTCACATGTGATAACTTGTGCAACTGATCCAAGAAGCAGTGCCTCCCTTGCACTGCTAGCTGCCTTTGCACCTCTCAGTCCAGAGGAATGTCTGAGAGGCATGAGAGTGAACTGGGACAGTTCACTGCTGCCCCAAACATGAGGTGTTTAGGCATATTCGCAAGATCCTGCCACTTAACGATGTATCCTAGGCCAACTGAGCCATCGTAAACAATTAAATGAGCGCTCTTAAGATGTTATATTGATTTTTAAGCTAACTCATTTTACCAGAGATTTGTGGCAGGCTTAAGTGTGCACGTCTACTCAGTTATGGACAGTTACTACGTCTGAGCCATCATTCTGTGTACGCCTACATCCATTCAGTCTTAAAGGCTTGTCATCACTCATTTAGCAGCTGTATCTGCACGTGGGAGACTGGGCTATAAAGGTCTGCTTTCCCCTTGCTGTATTTCAGCACAAAAATGTAAGACATAAACCATATTTTGGGACACTGATCAATACGCATTACTGTATGGCCCATCTCCGTCCCTGATGAGGTAAAAGGCTCAGCACGGTCAGGCAGCTGTAAATTCTCCAAAGTTGCATCTGGCCATAACAAGAGCATTGCAGTGAGTAGTAGAGAGCAGGATGGCTGCTGTGATTCTCTATCACTTTTCTCACAGATATCACAGAGCAAATATCTTGCCCCAGCTCTGGGGACTCTCCTCCTAAATGCCAACCTAAAACACCATTTGCAATGTGCTCAGAAACTGTCATAAGAGCAGCAGAGAACTGGAGAGTTTCTTGCAAGTTGCGTATTGCCAGTAAGCTGCAGGGGCTTGTTTTGCTTTGCACTGTTTGTCTTTTCTATTGCTCCCCAGACTTCTTGTTTCCTAGGTTTTTCAGGACTATCCTATTTTACTGGCCAGAAGATAGTATAGTCTTGCTGGGAATCTCTTGGTGCAAGAGGTGTTCGAATAGTTACCATCACGTAATAACAAATAGTTTCAATTAAATAAAAGGAGGAATTGCGTGGTTTTGCAGAAGCAGAGTTTCAGAAGCTTCCAAGGACAGGATGTCATTAAAATCTTTTTGTTCCTGTTTCTGAAGCAGCTGTGCTTTGCAAACAAACCAGGAACTCTTCAGGTTTTCAAATACACAGAAATTAAAGCATCTGTCACACCTGTCATCTTGAATCTGTAATGTCAATTTGGTTGCATGGAAATATCACTTCTTTGTGGTGATGAAACTGCTTACTGAGGACCGTGCTAACCCAGGGAGGAAGCCAGCTAGATTTTTCACAGATAGCAGTGGCTAGCAGAAGTGAGCATGAGTAACTTATGAATAGAATTCTAAAATTGCTGAGTCCTCAGTGACTCCATTGAATCTCACGGTTTAAAGGAAAATTGCACTGTTTCAATGTCCAGCAATCAACAAGATTACATGGTAAGAGTTGTTTCGCATAAACTGTGAAATATGTTTGGAAATAATCTCCTTCCCTTCTACCTGATGCTTGTGCTGAATATTCAACATGCTTGACAGCTTTAGCTAATTTATTACCAAACAAAAAGTCTGTATAGGAGGGGGAAACTGAGGCAAATGGAGGTAATGTGATTTGCTAAAGCACATGAAAGAAACCTTGAGGGAACACAAGGCAGCTTCTGGGGATTGGAGTCCCTTAATTCTTGTCTCTGCCACACACCTCTGGTGTGAATGCTGGCAGTCAGCCAGCGATGCAAATTAAGCAACTTTACTGGTTGTGAGGAAGGCCTTGATTTCCCTCTTTTTGTCTGATCTCCACAGCCTTATCATAGTACCACTTGCCAAATTAGATTTGCTTTTTCTTCCTCTGAAGTTCAGCTGCAGTTTCTTTCTCTTGTTCTTTCCAGATCTGGTCCAATCCTCCTCATTATGATCCCTGCTTCCCACTCCCAGTCCTTGAAGCAAATTGCCTCTCTGAAGGCCACTTAACTTATTTAAAATGACAGGAAAGTTTCAACACTAAAACTCAACCTAAGCTTTCTGTGCAGCCAGTGCAGTGAGAGCCAGGACTGCAAATCTCTTTTGCCAAGCTGCTTTGAGAATTCAAAGGGGAAAAAAAAAAAGTGTGAAAGCAGCAGCCCAGGCTAGAACTGTAGAGGGAAATCAATTTAAATGTAGACCACAAAGAGGCTGGATAACACAGACCTCATCAGCTCAGTGCCGCTTATGAAACAGCTGCACTCAAGTCTCAAAAAGTCATTCTTCCAGAGCTTTAATACAAAAGGTAACTCCATCAAATATTCCACTAAACGCGGCAATAGCAGCCAGCTAGTTCTAGCACAGCCCTTCCACACTGTCATATAAACCCTTTATGCTCAATTGCTGCAACTATCTCACTACCCCAACACTGCATAAATAGAGTCCTCTGTTCTCATGTCTGGTTTCACAAAGCCACTTCAAACCCCCAGTAAAATTGAAGGTTTTATGATGAACGCTACTGGGAGTGGGAGGGGAAAGGTCTGGTAATAAGACAACTTGTGGGTGAGTTTGGTAACAACTTAGAGGGGTTTTAATTTAAACTCTTAGTCCTTTTATTTGAGAAAGTGAAAACCTTGATTTTGGGAATTATCAAAAGTAATAGATTTCGTTATGTCCTTTCTAGAGAACATATAATTACACTCGTAGACTGAGTGACCAAGTACGGAACTGCAGCCAATGCAAACAGACCAGCTTGATGCCTTCCATCTGGAAAAAAAAAAAAAAATAATAAAAAAAGAGGCTATTTTACATGCATTTTTTTTCTATATGTACCTGGTTTAGCATCTTAAATTTCATGTGATCATAGCCATAAGACTGTCAATATCCCTGCATCTTACATATTTATTGTGCATTTTGTCTCCTATTTATGGGTGTCTTACCTGTCCTGAAAATTCGAAGACTGCTTCCACACTTAAAATTCACTCTGTTTCACCCTGGCATTCACAGAGAATTACATGCCCCAAAAGTTACATCATTGGACCTAAAGCCCTCTGCATGTGCTGAGCTGCTCTGCCCATGTGGAGTTGGGTTGGAGGGACTAACCCTCAGTCAGGACACACAGCACCAGACGCACAGCCCATGGAATGCAATGCACCCCATTTCTCACAAACCCTCTCTGTCACTTGTCCATTTGTGCACACGATAACTACACACAGTCCTTGACTGAAGCTGTGGAATAATATTGCTCAGGTGCTGCACAACAGTAACGGCATGGAGGTTAGACAGTTGTACCTTGGCTCACTAACTCTAGAGTGCTTATTACCTTGTCGTTGCTTCTCATCTCTTCTCCACCACTGTTAAACCATGACTTTGCTCCTAGTTCATCTTCCTTCCCTACCTTCCTAAGTACATCTTATCATTTCTCTTTTTGTCATTTTGGTTTCATGCTTTGGGTCTCTTGCTCAGAGCGCTATGTATCACCTACTGCTACAGTGGTGGTGTTTAAGACCACTGTTTATCAACCTTCTCTTTCTCCTTCTCTCAGGCCTCTTATTTGGAAAAATACCTTTTCCTATCATCCCCCAACAAGAGCTCTTTACTCCAGTAATTTTATTATTACAATTATATGTAGTAATAATAAACAATATTAGCGTGTACAGTAACAGAAACTGCAGCTCCCCAACATGACTGAGTGGGATTGCAGAGTGAATAAGAAGCTAAGACACTTGGAGAGAAGGGATCCACTACAGATAGACAGGGCAAGATAGTGCCTAAACAAAGTGACTTAATATTCTTGCAAACAGCAGGCTCCAGCTTTACCAGTTTGTAACTATGATATGTGTTAAAACAGTAAACTCTAAATTCAGGAAAACATTTACTCGATTTCCGTGTTAATCAATAGGTTAAGTATGTTAATTATAAGTTTCCAGAAGTCCTATGATTTCTTTTGCCTCTAGGTGACTGACATTTTGCTACCTCATTGCTGTTTTTTTCTCCAACTTCTTGCATTGTAGTACATGACATTTAGAACAACTTGGTGAAACATGAAGCTGGCTTTCAGCCGCTTTGTTATGTTTGAACTCCCAGACTTGTATTAATTTCACTCTTCATGATTAAGTAAATACCTCTTTATGGGAGAAAAATTAACTAAAGCAAAGATATAATTGGGTTTTTTTCATGAGGCTATTCAGTTAAAATGCTCAGTTTCTGCTCATTTAAACTTGAAAGGATATACATTCCAGGCAGCATTCTGACTGAGCTGAAAATATTATAAATTAGGGTATTATAATGGGTCTAATTGTGTGGTTTAATTATTAGATTATACAGGAGAATACAAAGTGGGTATTTTGTTAGATGAAGATGGTGTCATCTGTCTGCCCAAGGTCTTTGGGTAAAAACTGCAGGCTTTAAAAAGACTTTTGTTTTGGTGGTATAATTTTTCAAGGCTGGACAACTACTAAAATCACTAATTATATACATTAATAATCATAACTACCCAAACATTATTTGCATATATGAATAATAAAACTCCCAAACAAGCCATCAGGTTACCAATAAGGACAGCAGACAGCAGACATCCTACTTGTAAAACATAAGAGCCAAATATGTAGCGTATAATTTTACCCTTTGCTATACCTCTCATTCCTTCCCCAAGTTAACAGAAAAGCTACTGCAGGACTGTGTGTGGTCAAGTGGTACTAGCAAGCATTTGTGTATGAAAGCTGCCTCTGGATCAGACATACTGGCTGATACTTGTCTTCCTACAGGAGCTCATCTAATCAAACTAGTTTACCAGTGTGTTCAGAAACTAATAGAGGGTCATAAATATCCTGTAGACAAGTGAAATGAGAACTCTGAAGGTATTCTGCAGTAATGCAAATTGATGTCCCTTTATCTTACAAGTAAATTTGTGATTTTAGTAGTACTCAGTTGCTCAATGAATGAACAATTCTTCTAACATTGAGATTCATTTTTTTTCTTCAATGGAAACGTGTTGCCTAGAGATTTTTAGCTGTTTGATTCTACTGTCATAGAGAATGCTTTTTTGTCCTCATCTTTCTTCTAGAATTGAACCATTTAAAACTTGTAAGGATTTGAGGCTAACCCAACTGCAGCCATTGTGAGTCTGCTACTTCCCTCTCGTTTTAACCATTCTAAACTCCAGCTGTAGAGTTTTCTTTTCCGTCTTTTATGGCACTGCTCTATTCTCACAGACTTGATATTGTGAGATGCTGAGAAGCTCCAGAAAAGCTAAAAATATTGCTTTAAGAAATACCCTTCTTTCTAATGAATAAAAGTCTAAACTGGCTTGCTATATGTGCAACTTTGTCCACTTATGAAGTATGAAGTTCGGCATATATTAATATTAATATTTTTTCTTTAAAAGATACCAGCCTTCTGATGACTCTGAGTGGACTTTCATTCAAGCAGCACAAATAAGGTCAAAGACAATCTCTTCTTAATTAAAGGGAGCACGTAACATTGATTTAATAAAATTTTAACATTACTTAATGACAGCTAGATATTATGTTCAGAGCAGAAAGACTGACGTTTTAGTGTAATCAATATGTATTTTATTAAAATCAATGTACTCCATGAACTGTTCTACAAAGCCTTAATAGCATCTAATCTGCCACATTGCAGAAATGGAGAGTTTATCATCTGAAGGTAGAATTGTTTGACAGAGGAATTGTAATGTATATAATTCACAAGTTTCGATTTTTCTCAGAGGCCAATGAATGTGATTTGTAACAGTAAAAATGGTAAGTGTTTAACCCCAGCTAATTTCAGGTAGCCAAGAGAAGTAAGGTCCTGGAGAAATACTACTACTAATAAAACATAATAGCAACAACTGAAATAATGGTATGGCCAGTATTTGCCTGCCACCTTTAAATTCAGCTCTGCTCCAACCTGTGCATAGCAAGGGAGAGGTTTCCAGATAGGTCAGCCCTCAGTCCCTGTATCATCCCAGTCTGATGTACTCCCCCAAAATACGGCCCGAACCCAAAGCTGCTTCCTTGGTCAACACCTTCTGAGTGTCTGTGTATGCTCCAAGACCTGAAGGATGTCCCAGTTCTACCAATGCTCACTGAAGGCCAAGGCCCCAGTATGCAAAGCAGGATGTGTTTGCAATCCGACCAGCTTCGTGCTGTCAAATAAATCAGTAGCTGCATGCTTGCTCCATCCCCAGTGCCTGGAACACACAGAGAGACTTCACCACCTGCTATAGCTGCTAACTGGCTCCCCATTATCTCAGGTGAAGGAGGGATGTGCTTTGGATCTGAAGGGTCAGGTTTGGTCTTTTTTAACAGTATGAGGTGATCACACTTGCAACTGTTACTGTCACTGATCACAGTGTAGACCACACTAGCATCAATGCTTTCCTCAGTAGTCCCCTAAACTGTCCTAGTGCTTTGGTAAAGGGGGATGTGATTCTCCTTTACTTCTTTATCACTTTCTTTAACCTCAGTAATTTATCTCATAATTGCTTTAAAGAGCATTTCTTACCCTAAAAGCTAATGGGCAAATGACCCAAATCTGCTTTTGTGATTAATTTTATTTATTTCTTTTTGGGGCAGCTTTATTCAGAGAATAAAAGGAAGAAAAGCTGGCAGTCTTGTTAACCAGTGCTTTAGCTGTCTCCTTTCAACCTTTTCGTTCAGTTCTCTTCATTATCTTGCACACAGGATCAAGAGAGAAGCCAAGTGTAGCAACTTTGAGAGATCTCTTAATATGTTATTTTACATGGTGTACATTGAGCATACAGTAGCACCAGGATCTGTTATCTGTCATTCAAAGAGAGATAAAGATTTCTTTCACTACTTCTATGGTGTTTCACCACAAGAGGGGCAGAATTTGTAACATCAGCCAGTCACTATCACCCACTGCTCCCACTATATCTTCAGTGATGCTATTAAAGAGAAAAGGAGAAAGTGTTGATATGCTGCAGTGGAACACTATCCTGTTCACCCAGTTTGGGGATGGTTGAGTAAATAGAGAGCAGTTTCAGTGTATATTGTCCTTATGAATTGAGAAAACCCATAGCAATTTATTGTCATTCAGACAATTATTCAATCACCCGAGGACCCTTCCCCACCCAGGAAAGGGGAATCAGGGAACATAAAGAAACACGAGGTAAATAGATTTAATAGAAAAAGACTAAATAATTAACAATAATACTAAAGAACCAGTATTAATCCTGATACTGGTATAAGATATACAAGAATTACACTCAGCCGATTCTATCAGCAGGAAGCTGTGCACTCCCAGCAGTGGATGGCAAATTTTGGGCAATGCGAGTGCAATGGTTTTGGAAGGAAAGGGAGGCCTCAGGGGTTTGGTACCTGGGCAAGGAGTTGTCTGGATTGCCACCAAGGGAGAGAGAACTTTTCTAGCTTATATTGAATGTGATGTTTATGGTATGAAATAATCCTGTTGGCCAGCTTGGGTCAAATGCCCAGGCCTTGCTCCTCCTCATTCCTGTACTCAGCAAGGCTCGAAAACACTGAGAGGTTGAATCTCACAGAACCTGGCTCAGCTTCAAAAGAACCAGCTAATCAGATAAATGCACTACACTGCATCACATAGTCCTTGAGCAGTCAAGCTTCCAGAAAAAATCATTGAATAAGACAACGGGAATAAGGCTTTTATGACTACACATTGTATTTATCACAAAGCATGGCCAACATTCACACTGAGGTTGTAAGATTATTACATGGTTACCTGTGCCCTATAAAATAGAGATATCATGTTGAACAGATTATAAAATGGTACTGCAATATTAGATATTATTAGCATGTTACTTTTATTGTTAATTATTATTACCTATCACCAAAACATTAGTACTTCAATGCAAACACTGCAAAATATATGTATGATTTAACAGATTGAATATTGACAGATTCAAACGATTTGGATCTGTTATCTATCCACAACATCTAGAAATAAGGCATATGGTCAGCAGATCAGGAGAGTTTAAAAAAAACAGACGAGTGCTTTGCTTTCCTCCCACACCTTAACTCTGTCAGTTATGCTGCTGGATTCCTCACAGCAAATCTCATGTCTGAGGAGGTCATAGCTGAGGAAGGCTGTTACGCATTTACTTTATAGCCATAAAGTAAATATTTTAACTAATTCAGACACTGGAATCTTCTAAAAGTGCAGGTTTCCCCAACATTAGAAGATATGTTAGTCCCATGTCTCTCAACCCAGAATAGTTGTCCAGAATGACAAAACATGGCATGTGGATCCATGGTGAGCGCTTTCATTCTCTTCCTTTCAGGTGAGCTTCGATCATTTGGGTGTGCACAAAGGGTGCACAAAGGTTGGTGAAAACCTGCTGTCACCCAGAGAGATCTGCAGAAAAAGCCTTTCTTATAGCTCTAGCTCAAGCTATGGACATGCCACTCGGTTTACAGGCTGTGCTCCTGATTTTAACGAAGTTTATATTCACCAGCTTGTGATTCACCTTGAAGACTTACTTCTAATTACCTGACACAGAAATAAGCACAGTTTGTGCCTGTAATGATCATGAAACCTGGTGAGAATTTATTTGAGTCTTCATACCTCCACCAAAGAGAATTTAATAGTACAGTGTTTTCTGAACAGGGCTGTACAAAATTCTGGGGTAAAAATATTAATACAAATTAAGAAACAGTGGAAAGGTGTTCCCATTATCTGCTAATATTTAAGACAAAAAGTCAAGATATACTGACACCAGCAGTAAATTGTAGCTAAATTGTATGCTAGCTTACCTTTCAAAAAAAAAAAAAGCAAACAAAACAAACTTTGTTCTGGGTGTAAAGTCTGCCCATCTATATGCATTTTATGCCTCATTTACCCATAACTTTTCACACTTTGACAAGGTCAGGAAAAATCAGGATTGGACCTGGCCCCTAAGACAATCTCCACTGAATTGTATGGCTCTTCTGTGCTTACAATACCCACATGTACATATGTCTTGTAAAGAACATATTTACTGTCCAGAATATGCACTTTCTGATTCTGGTCTAGCCATTAACTTAAATCCTATTGTACATATCTTGATTTCTAGACAAGTATTTTTTCATTCATTACAAAGCGAAGTGAAGGAAAACAAATTTAGACCAAATAAAAACAGAACACTGAAAAAAGAAATATAATCAGTACAAATTTGCTTTCCAGAAGGAATCGCAGAAGATGCAGCCCAAAAGACTATTATACAAGAGTTAGAAAATTAGTAACATGGGGAAGCCTTTAACCTAATTGTGATTTTCTTATAATTTTATTGGCACTATCAAATTTTCATGGCTGAGCCAGCACAACTGCTGTAGCCTTGCCTGCTGTCATTACTCAATGTTATCTTTTATTTATACCAAATTATAAAGTGTGTGTGTGGCACTCTGCAAACAAACAAGAGATGCAGCCTGTGCTTCCTAACTAAATTTTATCGGTGCTATAGTTTATACATAGCTTAGATGGCACTTTCTTCAAGGTCCTCCCACTGCTAAAATCTCCTAAGACCCACAGAGCTAGTCATAAATTTGTGCCCATAAGAAGCAACTAATTGCCTGCCTTCAGTTGCTGAACCTTACCTCCCATAGCTATCTAATCACTGAGAAGCTGCTCAACTTTTCAACAGTTAAGTTTTGCAAGCATGTAAGGCAGCTCTTTTGTGCTTTTCATGCTGACAGTGAAAATCATTACAGATGGCCTCCTACTTCATGTTTTCCTGGAACAAGATTTTCATTGAACAAGATCTACCTTCCTCTTGTTTTCAAGAAAGCAACAAGGCATGACACCAGCCAGCAGCTTGACAGCAAGTTGTCCTCTACTGTGGTCAGTCATGGGCAGGACTCAACAACACTGCTCAGTCACTGAAGTTATACCTCTGTAAAGGCATGTTGGGTGAGAAAGCCACACACAGACAATAACATACACTAGAAAGCTTAACCCTTTGGCCTCAGCATGGATATTACAATTGCATGATTCAGACCTTTGCATCTTCTTGGAGAAGAGACCTGAAAGGGCTACTAAACATCTGCATCATTGCCTGCCCAGAGCCACCTGCATCCTCACAAGGCCGAGCCCTTGCCACCAACTCCAAAGCAGACACAAGGCATCTCTTTGTCTGCCTCACCCACAGGGCCCTAATAGATGCTCCCACCTACCTCCAGAAAGGCCAGACCCTGCACAAAACTGGAGTTAACAAAAAAAAAAAAAAAAAAAAAAAGAGCTGGCTTGTTCTTTTATTCAAGCATCAGCCAATAAGTGGAAGAGCACTGAGCTATTTTATAATGATTAGCAGAGGAGGTGTCTGGAAAGCTGTATTAGGGTCTTTAACCCAAGTGCCCCAACCATAGCCATGCCCAATCAACCTCTCTTTTTCCAGACCAGTGAATAGAGAATTGCTCTGCACAGACTGGAACAACTTCAGCAGGAATGATTAAAAGTACCTCAATGAGCCCCAAGATGCAAGGAACGTATTCTAAAAGGCATATCATTGATATCTGAACTCAGCTGGAGCCTATGCAGCCAACATCATATAGGATTTGGGATTAAGCTTAAGCAGGGTATGATAAGGGATGGTAAGAGACATTATATGTGATGGGCTATGATTTACTGAACTCAGCATTTATGGTCCATTTGCATAGCAACACACCCCTGGAGGGCTCCATGTATTACTTTGTATAAAAATACTGGTTTTACTGCATATCCAGATACCTAGGATTTATGGTAGAGCATGCCAAAAGATAGAAATAAAAAATAAAGCACATTTTTAAATGTTATTTTTAGGGAACAAAAGGGCTAAACTCAGTATAACATGAATATAGCACTTGGTACATGACAGGCAACAAATATTTGTGAAAGAAAATGTGTAAATTACCATAGGGTAAAATACACTTCTCCATTTTATAAGTAATTAATATACATTTTTCATTATTCATTATTTTCTGATCTTTTCAAAGAGTTCCAGAAGGAATTCTGCCCATAGAATTACATTTATTCCTATGGATAGAATTAAACCTATTTAATTTAACGACACAAAATGTAGGTGTCTCATTGACACTGGTCATTTCATCTTCTTCTGTAGTCATTGGAGGGACAGAGGAACTCCTCCATGCCTGGATGAGAGACAAGCGTGGAACTGTTTTCTGGCAATAGAGTAATGTCACTGCTGATGACAGAAGAGAGCTGGGCAACTGATTTAAACAGTGTTTCTAATGTCATGTAGTTGGATCACGTAAATCACATCTAATGTGATTTTTGGAGACTGACTCTCTGCATAAAAAAATGATGCTTAAATGAAAAATGTGTCATAAAACTCAGGCATGGGCTTGTTGAAAATTGAAAAAAAATGTATGCACAATAAGCATAAAGGAGAGGAATAAATATGGATTAAGCAGCCATTAACTAATCAAAATCTTTAAAACACATATTATTCATAATATATATTCCAGCCTTTTCCACAGAGAAGGAACATTTGCTCTCTTATTTTTATGACTGTACTAAGCTATGGGTTAAAATGCAACATCTTAGATACCTCAACAAAGTTGGTATTAACTTACAGCACAATTTGCAAGATGGCGAGAGCTATAAGGGCTCCTGCCAAATGCCTGACCTCAACCAATTTTAACTGAGTTTAAGACTATTCGCACCCCAAATCCTCTAGGTCACCAATTCACATTCATTTCAATTGGAATCAGTCATCTAAGAAGTATTTTGCAGGTTTAAGTCTAACTGCTTTGTGATCTTGAAGGAAAAAGTCATTATTGCTTTAGGATCCAAGCCTTGATTAAGGAAAGGTTTTAAGCAAATCCTTACATTTCATTTTTTTATGGTCAGAGACACTGAATTTTTCTAAGAAAGGATATTTTCTTGTGTGAGTACTGCAAAACTTAACCCTCTTCATTTTAAAAAAATGTCAAAACCTAAAGAAAATAAATTTTATCCTAAAAATGAGAATTGCTAGTATGGTATATAACATATTTGTGGGAATGCAATTGTGTTCTTTGAAAAGGAATAGAAAATATAACCAAGAAATATAGATACTTAGATACACCAAGAAATATATTGACTTTCAGCACATTCACTCTTGAGTAATCTTAATTTAAAATTATATTGATGTCCATTCACAAACTCCCCTGTTGCACACATGTAGCCTGTCAAGCCCAGATAAAAGGCCAAAGTGAATTTTTTAACTGGGAAAATGTCTTGCAGAAAATTGCACACCTTCCTCTTTTATTTTTTTCAAGTGGTTGCTGAATAAACAACTTTTCAATAAAACAACATAATGAATTGTAAGCTTGCCAAAATCCAATTATTAATCTGATATTCAGATATTTATTTCATTCCTTGCAAGAATTCTGCAAGATCAGCTCTGAATAATTGCACTTTCTGGGAGGTTTCCATGCTAGCCCCAATTTAAAAGAGCAATCTTTAATACAGTACTCCTTCAATGCCATGAGGATACAAGCACATTTGGTGGATATTCAATAGCTGTCTGCACGAATGAAAAGTCATTGAGTTATATCTAATGAATGGGATGCTGGCAAAGGGGTCCATTTTCAGTATTCAGGTGTGCTATGCATTATATTTAATTGAATTTAATTAAACAGGCAATGATGGGAATTCTACCATGGAAATTGGGTACATTGACATTAAATCCTGTTTTTCATAATTAGAAAACAACTTTCGTAGAAACTTAATACTGCACTGCTCTTCCACAAACACTTCAGTCTCACAGAGGCCAGGGGTATTGCTCAGAAGGGTTATAATGCTTTTACTCTTCAATCTGACACCTGTTTCCCCCTCACATCTCCACTTTCTCTTCTGCTACAGGGGTAACTTTGGTTCAAAAATGCTATGGCAACAAATATATAACATTGGTTTTAAGTTCACCATTTTCCCACTCTGATTCCCTGTGTGTCTGTATAATCTCTATCATCAGTGAAAAGAAAGGGGAAAAAGTAAGACAGGACTGTGCTTTTTGGCAGCTTCACTAAGAAACGATATACTAAATTGACTGTGAAAATATGACAGAGAGATCAATGCAGAAGAGAGAGTTTCCATGAAAAAACCCACTTGCTTAGAAAGCACCTTACTTCCCAAAGGCGGTAGATGTTATTTATTAGTGTATGGCAATTGAATATTTCACTAACTTTCCCACATTTCTCTTTTTAATGTATTTGAAATCTGACATGTAAGGAAAGCTTTACCTTTTAAATATTAAGGATTTCTTGACGTATCATGAAACAGATTATGACCATAATTTCTAAATAACTAGGAAACAGAAATAGAAAGGAAACATTTGTTCATTAAGATCCAACCTCAACTCTACCAGATATTTTGTCACATTAACCCCTTTCCCACATTTTCCATAGTTGTGGTTTGTAAATGAGCTAAAACTTTACACTGTTTTTCTCTCTCAGCTCTGTTGATGGATGAACGACCGTGAATATGATGCTTGGTGAGAAGACAAACATTTGCTTTTTCCTCCTTCCTGAGTTTTGGATGAGCTAAATATCATGAGCTAATGTGGAATAATGAATAGAGTACATCGTCACTCCCACCAAGCTTCATTAAAACTGGTGCTGCACTAGAGATGAGGCTACTGACAGCTGTGTCTCAGTGGGAAGTGCTGCACAGAACAGTGTCGTTGCTCTCTTCTACCCTCTGTGCTGGTTTTGACTGGAAATCCTACCTGGAACCTAAGAAAATTGTGGTTTTTTCTGTCCAGAGTTGATTGAAATCTATGAATCTGAAAGACTGGAGCTTTAAAGGGAGCACTAAGACAACTATAAGGAAGAACACTAGAAGAAAACAAGCTTTCTATTCCTTAAAATGTATGAACCATTCACCTGAGCCACTGTAGGAACTTTTGAGATGCAGAGAGTTCTGATTTTCTCTGGCAATAGACAGTGGTCTACCTGCATAATACATGCTACTCAAAGTCATTACCTAACCTGGGGTGTTCAGTAAGTAAGTAATAAAAAACTTTGCTTTGCTTTCTACTGTATGACGACCTTTGATATAATTTATCCTGCAAGCAAAATGAAACAATCAGCTACAAAAGCTATTCAGCTACTATGAATAATTGAAATGACCACCAGATCCATAGTTCAGACCCATCCTAACATTTTCACAGAGGAAAAAAAAAAAAAAAAAAAAACTAANAAAAAAAAAAAAAAGGTATCAAAGGAATAATTGCTTGCATTGCATAAAATCAATGATTTTTGCTGTTCTGATTCTATACATAGGTAATTCAGAAATTTATTACCAGCTAGCTTATATCATAGAAGGTAGGCTTTTTTTAACCAGATATTAGAATCATAGACTCATAGAATGGTCAGAGGTGGAAGTGTCCTATCACTATGCTTCTTGACAAAGAGTCCCTCTCCAGTTCTCCTGTAGGCTCCCTTCAGATACTGAAAGGTTGCTATAAAGTCTCCCTGGAGCCTTCTCTTCTCCAGGCTGAACAGTTCCAGCTCTCTCAGCCTGTCTTCATAGGAGACGTGCTCCATCCCTCTGATCATCTTCATGGCTCTCCGCTGGACTGATTCCAGATGTTATTCCACAGACTTTAATACTACTGTAAAGACATCCTCTGAAAGGCAGAAAGCTGGAGAAATAACACCAGTAAAGCCAGGCCAGGCAGACAATAGGCCTTGCTGTCTGGATTGATATACTTGATGTGACTTGATGAACTCATACTTGACAAGCAGGACTCTTTATCAAAACATTACTCCTCTGAGGAATCCAAGCAGACTCCTTCAAAAAGCAATTGTGGTGTACTTCAAAAAGAGTCAGTATTGAGAGATGTTCCCAACAAATGGAGATTTATCCTATATGAAAAAAAAGTAATTAACATGGCTGCTATGTTGCATTTGTCTTTATTTGAAGGGAATAGTCAAGAAACTATGACTATGTATGGAGGCCATACTGTGTAAATATGAAAATAAAAATCCACTCCATTTTGTGAAGTTTGTCATATTTTACAGTACTTATTTACTTACATCCTCTTCCACTATCAGCTAGCTTTTATGATCATTATATCGAGAACGTTATATTAATCATAGCTAATAAAGTCTCTCTACTCCCCTGTATCATGTCACCAATTTTTTGCTTTGGTAGAACAAAGGGCAAAAATATGAGTGAGATAAAGTTGATATCCCAGTTTTTCAAGTGTGGATACCATATAAATTTATGGCTGGTCAACTCATTTGTCTGCCTTTGACTTAAAGTGGGATGGCCAGTCTGGCTAGTGAGAGGTGCTGAGCCTGTGCTGATACAGGGAGTGGGCAGGTAGCCTGAATATCTAGCTGCGGAATGTGACCAGCATTGCAGGGTCAGTTTGCAACACAAAAGAAAACACCAAAGCAGGGACCTGGGAGCTCTATTACTTGCACCAGTTTCAGTAAGTCTCTTTTCTCTTGTTTCTCTGAGGTATGTGGTGCATTCCTAATCAATATACAAATGTGACTCTCAAAGTCATGCCTGGCCCATCGTACTTTGCACCTACTTTACTGCACTTCACTTGGGTGGATGCACAAAGTAGGTAAAAATCTGAAGCTGGCATATTTGCAATGTACAGGAGCTTTTTTCTGCAAGAAGAATTATTTTGTAACCATTTGAGACTAACTTCTTATCCCTTCCACTGTTTGAGTAGCGAGGGAGGAGGTATGCCAACAAGCAATGCAGCCGTATGGTTTGCCTTACCCTGGAAATGTCAGCCAGAAAGACTTGGAGGATACTCTTGCCTACTGCCTAAACATTCATCATAGCTGAGGTGATAGGAAAGGACAAAACTAGTTGTCTGCATGCTTGAATTCATGCATGACCAAGTTGGACACCAGGGACTGCAGTAACCTGTACTGCTTGACTCTGAACTGGAGGTATTCTCCTCTGACACACCTGTGTAGAAATACTGCATTGCTTCCTTTGGCTGATGCACAGGGACAATTTCAGAAAAAAAAAAGTCCTGGTCAAGAAATTTCAGAGCTTTTCTTACAGGTCTGGGAGAATACTGGGTCCTGGGAGCCCAACTGCAATAAAAAAGAAATGCACAACTTAGCTTATTAACTCATGGGGGAAGAGTATACGTGCTCACTGCATGAGCACCTGCTGCCATGGGCCTCTGATCAGGATAGTATGACTACCATACAATTTCTTTCCTCTGCTCTCTCCCAGGAGCAGCCCAGCCCCAGAGTGTGAAGAAGCACAGTTTGTTTGCATTCATATTTGATAAGTTTTGTATTATAATGGAAATTAAAAAATTGTCTGAGCATGTTCAACCTTCCTGATCTCTTTGTAATTCCATGGATTCCCATCTGTATTCTCACAGCGGTCAGGATCCACCAAGGCAGAATCCATGCAAGGACGGGATATGGGTGCATAAGTGTAGTTACTTCAGTGGTTAGATACACACCAAAGAGACCCTAAAATAGGAAAGCTTTCATTGCCAGAAGTTAAAGTGCCTTTAATATTTATTATACAGTTAATATGCCTCTTCATAAAATCCTTTGAGGGGAGTAACAAAGATCAATAGAGGCCTGATGAATCCTAAATGGAGGAACTAAAAGAACTATTTATTTTTCTGCCTATGTTTCTCCTAGGGATGACAGCAAATCTTCAGGCGTATTACAGCAATGGCCCAGGGTATTCTGTGGAATTAAGGGAAGGGTAAGGCATTTTTAAGCACAAAGACTGTGGACTACCACAATGTTAATTACCATGCAAAGCGTCAAACCATATATCTGCCCTTCCAGAAGCAATGTGCTCACAGAAATAATGAATAAAATACAAGATTATTTATCAAAATACTGTGCATAAAATTCACCCAGAAGATGACATCTTTGAGAAAACATCAACCGTCTTCTGCAGACAAAGATGATCCATAATTTTTTGACTGTGTCAATATTAAGCTAAGTTTATTTCTTAGGATCACATTTAATAATGAGAAGAAGAAGAAGAACAACAACAACAACAACAAAACAAAATCAAAAAAACAAAATCAAAAACAAGCAAAAAAAAAAACCAACACAGGAAGCCCTGGGAAAATGATCAAATTGTTAATAAAAAGTTTGGATGCACTGTATAATTGCAACCCCTCGAGGAGTGAAAAATTCTCTGCTTCTTTATTGACATATATAAAGATGCTCGGTGTTTGACACTCATTTGTTATAAATGTCATTGAAATTACAGTTGATGTAAAATTTCAGCCATATCAATACCACACAGTAAGCATGACAGTAAGGACAAATGCGGTGGTATTTGCCTGAGAACCATAATCATTAGTGTCCCAAATGGACACTACACTACTGATAAATACAATTCACTGATAAGCAGTCCTTAGTACCCTTGTATGATTAAACTTGCCACCTGCACTGCGCAAGCTCCACTTAGCATTTCAAATTGGAACTCACAGACATTATGCCTGCACAAGGCGTTTTTGTACAATATTATTAAGTTATCTTTTTATAATACCACACTGAAAATACAAGGCAAATAGAATACATCATCCATGTTACTGGAGGATTTATCTCATGGCTTGCTGCTTCTAAGAAATTAAAACCTTTAAACATGGACATTTTCTTCCTCCACCAGTACCAATTTACCCAAATTTACTGATATTGCAGTCAAACTCTTCCAGCTTCCCCTGACTTACATAATTTCTGGAAATTAACACTCTAGACATTTTAAGTATAAACTCTATTTAAGCTTCAGAGGGATCAAATATAACTTGGTATCTTCAGCTGGCAGCTTGAATCAGAATATGTATGTGCCATCAGGTTGCTTGTCCCCTTTCAATGCTTGACTGGAAACAGAAGGGTTTTCAAGTTGATAGAAAATCTTTTTTACTAAATTCATTATTGACTAGAGTGGTTCCACTAGGCATCCATCTGGATCCGGAATGCTTCCCAACACCACCCACTTCTATCTTACAATCTGAAGTTAGATATTAAATTAAATAAGCTGAAGACTAGTGGAAGAAATGTCATCTCATTCCTCGAGGCTATTTAACAAAGTTTATATGGTCCCTATATTTGAATACAAACAATATGAATATCCACACTTTATGTCTTTGGTGTCTAAAACACTAAGATATCTTTATTTGGAAAAAGATCACACACTGAAAATTTCTGAGAACTTTCATAGAATCATAGAATGGTTTGGGTTCAAAGGGACTTTAAAGATCTAGTTCCAAGCCCCCTACCATGGGCGGGGACACCTCCCCCTAGAGCAGGTTGCTCAAAGCCCCATCCAGCCTGGTCTTCAACACTTCCAGCAATGGGGCCTCTACAGTTTCCCTGGGCAACCTGTTCCAGTTTCTCACCACCCTCACAATAAACAATTTCTTTCTCGTATCTAATCTGAATCTCCCCTCTTTCAGTTAAAAACCATTATCCCCCCTCCAATCATTACACTCCCTGATAAAGAGTCCCTTCTCATCTTACCTGTAGGTCTCCTTTAAGTACTGGAAAGCTTCTATAAGGTCTCCCCAGAGCCTTCTCTTCTCCAGGCTGAAAAACCCCAACTGCCTGTCTTCGTAGTAGAAGTGCTCCAGCCCTCTGATCATCTCCGTAGCCCTCCTCCGGACTTGCTCGAACAGGTTGATCAGGACTATAAGAGCTGGACAAAGAGGTTCAGGTTAAGCCTCATGAGAACACAGTAGAGCAGTGGAATCACCTCCCTTGGCGGGCTGGCCACACTTCTTTTGATGCAACCCAGGATATGTTTGGTTTTCTGGGCTGCGAGTGCACACTGTTGGCTGATGTTGAGCTTTTCATCAACCAATACCCCCAAATCCTTCTCCTCAGAGCTGCTCTCAGTCCATTCTCTGCCCAGCCTGTATTTGAGCTTGGGATTGCCCTAACCCATGTGGCCCAATTGAACTTCGTGAGGTTTGCACAGGCCCATCTCTCAAGACTATCCATGTCTCCCTGAGTGGTATCCTTTCTAGCCAGTGTGTTGAATACACCACACAGCTTGGTGCCACTGGCAAACTTGCTGAGGGTGCACTTAGTCCCACTGTCCATGTCACTGACAAGGATATTAAACAGTGCCTGTCCTACTGTCCAGCCCTGAGGAATGTTGCACATCACTGGTCTCCACTTGGATATCAAGCCATAGACCTCAACTCTTTGAGTGCAACCATCCAGTCAACTCCTTAACCAACAAGCAGTTTATCTGTAAAATCTGTATCTTGCCAATTAAAAGGCAAAGATGTCGTGTGGGACAGTGTCAAATGCTTTGCACAAGCCCAGGCAGATGACATCAGTAGCTCTTCACTTATCACCAATACTGCGACACCATCATAGAAGGCATCCAAATTTGTCAGGCTCAATTTGCCCTTAGTAAGACTGTGTTGGCTGCCACCAATCACCCTCTTGTTTTCCATGTGCCATAGCATAGCTTCCAGGAGGATCTGCTCCACGATCTTAGGGAGGCACAAAAGAAAGACTGGCTGGTGTGTAGTTCCTCAAGTTCTCCTTTTTTCTCTTTTTAAAAATGAGAGTTGTGTTTCCCCTTTCCCTTTAACCTTATCATAACTAGGGTAACATCAGTATATCAACGTTAAGCAAATTACGGCCAAATTTATTAACATGCCCATTTCTGGAGAAGTTGGAGGCTGAAGTATTTCTTATAATAGAAGTGCTTTGTGATGAATATGTCTTGATAGGATAGTCTATTAACTTAAGGCAGTGTCGTTAAAAGAACTGTTGAATTGGCCATCTGACAAAATGGCAGGAAATGCATATTTGTTTATTTTTAGCTACATAATTGTTTAAAAGAGCAACAAGTTGTTAAAATAATTTTAAAAATGCACTGCAGATACAAAATGAAACTAAAGCAATTTGTTTGTAGTGTATATTTGGCACCAAAGTGAGAGTTAATCATTCAAAACTCTGGATTTAAATGGCCTTTTGAAAACCTGTCCTTCAGTCACTGATTTAGATTTTCAATTTTTTACCATTTTGTAAAAACATCATGTGCTTCATGTGCTCTGCCACCTACCTCCCATATTCTATCTTTTATTCAAAACACCCTGTTCAGATTAGGAAGAATCAACAGATGATTATCTGCCCATTAAATCAAATCACTTGGCACCAAGAAACTCTAGCTTCTTGGCAGCAGGTTATTTACACAGAAGAAAGTTGGCAATAAAGAATATCCAACCATTACATTTTTTGCCTCTGAAATATCTGTAATAACTCTTGATATGAAATATTAAGAATGGATGTTGGCTTTATTTATTGAAGTACCCCCTTGCTGGGGAAATAGTCTTGAAAATTATTGTTTAACGCAGTGCATTAATTAAGTTCTACCTAAAAATCCCATATTCTAGATCTCATGATTTATTTATCTTGGTTGTAAGATTTATTGTAGCAATTCAATACAGTTGGATGCCTTTCCTTCTCATTTCATCCCAGCAGTGTTTTTACTGTATTCTTCATTCAGTATGTAAACCTGTAAAGTAATCCCTGTTGATTTAAAGACAATGGTAGACCTATGCTTGTTCATATAAAAAAATAACTTCTTTAAGAAAAACAAAATGATAAATGGTTTTGTTTGAAGTATTTGTTCTATGAATATAAAAAGTTTTAATGTAAAAGTGGAGTTAATAGAGTTCTGCTAAGTTTCGAAAGATTTTGGAAACTCACAGACACAGTAACAAACCAAACTTAAGCATATTACGTTGGCAAATCCTCTCATTAACAAGATACCTAGCTATCCTTTAAAGCACAAAATAGGCAGTAGGTATCTCAAGTAACTAGAAATTAAGCAAACTGCTTCATGATCTAGGGGCACTGTAATGAAAGGAAAGGTGTAAGGAAGAAAGCTATGTGAAGATAAGAAAAGGGACACTTATTAACATACAGTATTGCAGAGCTATGTGAGAAGAGCAGAGAAAAAGTAATAATGTATGATGAAGCTACTATTAACATAAATATATTATTTTTTGCAGTGATTTAGCAAAAAGTGATTCAGAACTGTCAAAAATGCAGCCAGGAAGCAGTGATATCTTAGAGGATGGCTGGGAAAAGAGTCCTGGCTTATGTTCAGGCAAAAATGTCAGGAAAGCCTTTGATCTTCGTAAGACTTTCCAACAGAGCGGTGGTTCAAAAGGAAAGTGTGGGAAACAGAAAAAGAATGTAAAAGCAACAGCTGAGTTCATCTGAAACAATGGAGCAGTCAAGCGCAAGGTGGGAAAGAGACCGAGGGAGAAGGAAAGAGAAGGGAGAGAGAGAGAAAGAGCAAGAGAAAGAGCAAGACTGTTTCCCCAGATAGAAAGAAGAGTTTCTCAGTAGTGCAACTGGCACTAAGTCCTAATGGATCACAGTGGAATAGGCATATCTCCCTGTCTTCAAAATAAAATTTAAAATGGCCTAACTGAAATAACAAATCCATGAGAGGAATAATGTAAGATAAATTACTGTGCTTACAAGTTGCTGGTTTATATTCCTCTGAAAAAGGGCATGTTTGCAAGCCAGAACTGTGGTATCTTTTACTGGACTTTCAGCTCCAGGTTGTAACCCTCCTACTTCAACAAGTTTGAAGTTTCAACGATACAACAAGAAAAATTAAACAGAAGATAAGAAGCACTAGAGTGGGTATTTTAAGAAAGTTTAAAAAAATCAATAGAATCATAGAGTCATAGAATTGTCTAGGTTGGAAGGGACCTTTAAGATCATCTAGTCCAACCATCAACCTGATTCTGATTTTAAAAAACCCCAACCAACCAACCAAACAAACAAAAAAAAATAAATAAAAAAAAAAACCACAACCAAACAACCAAACAAAACAGACCCATCACTAAACCATCTCACTATGCACTGTGTCAACCTGTCTTTTTAATACCTCCAGGGATAGTGCCCAACCACTTCTCTGGGTAGCTCATTCCAAGGCTTAATAACCCTTTCAGAATAAAATTTTTTCCTAATATCCAATCTGAACCTCCCCTGGTGCAACTTGAAACCATTTCCTCTTGTCCTATTGTCTGTGACTTGGAAGAAGAGACTAACCCCTGCCTCTCTACAACCTTCTTTTAGGTTATTGTAGAGAGCAATAAGGTCTCCCCTCAGCCTACTTTTCTCTAGGCTGAATAACCCCATCTCCCTCAACCCTTCTTCATAAGACTTACTCTCTAGACCACTCACCATCTTCATTGCCATTCTCTGGACCTGCTTCAGCACCTCAATGTCTTTTTTGTGGTAAGGGGGCCAAAACTGGACACAGTACTCGAAGTGGGGCATCACCAGGGTTGAGTAGAGTGGGACGAGTCCTACTCACCATGCTGTTCCTGATACAGGCCAGGATGCCATTGACCTTCTTGGCCACCTGGGCACGCTGCTGGTTCATGTTCAGCTAACAGTCAACGAACCCCCCCAGGTCCCTTTCTGCCAGGCAACCCTCCAGCCACTCTTCCCCAAGTCTGTAGTATAGCATGGGGTTGTTGTGACCCAAGTATAGAACCCAGCACTTGGCCTTGTTGAATCTCATCCTATCAGCTGTGACCCGTCAATTCATCCTGTCCAGATCTCTTTTCAAAGCCTTTCTACACTCGACACTGCCACCTAGTTTAGTGTCATCTGCAAACTTACTGAGGGTGCACTTGATCTCTTTGTCCAATTCCTTGAAAAAGATGTTAAAGAGAAATGGCCCAAATAGCGAGCCCTGGGGGACACCACTCATGACCTGCCACCCACTGAATCCAGTAGTGCCATTCATTACCACTTTCTGGGCTCAGCCCTCCAAACAGTTTTTAACCCAGAGGAGAGTACTTCCATCCAAGTCATGGGCAGCCAGTTTCTCCAGGAGGATGCTGAATCGTCTGTCCACATAGATTTCTTTATGCCCTAAAAATAAACTGTATGTTCTCTTTAAATTGTTCCATTGCTTTCATAATTAACATTAGCTTTGAGAACGCCAATAGAGCTTTATTTTGTTGCCATAGCCTCAATGGTATTTGTATTTTAATGTTTTTCAGCTGGTAAATATTTATAGAAGAATTGCAGATTGACCATACATCACTAGTACACATTAATAAAAAACACTTTAATTGAAGCATAGATTAAAGGACAGAAATTGTTAAAACATGTAATATATATTTCATCAAATATTTTAGACACATTTCAAAAAGTAAAAAAGATTATTTTTTATAGTGGGAAGAGAAACATTTTCCATTATACCTATTTCTTTCCATTTTACATGAAAGACTACATTCAGTGTTTATCAGTCCTACTGAAAGGCTCTGTAAAAATATCAAGTATAGTTGATTAATATTGTATAAGATTGAATATAGAAGATAGGCTTACATGGAAGAAGATACAAAGAATTTATATCTAGTTCATTTTCTAATTAAGGACAGAGAAATTGGATTATATTGATCCAATTAGTAGCATTTTTCTCTAATCTTTTTTGATTGTTTGTATGATGCAATAGTGATTGCCATTTACTAAACTACCATCTATGGAAAGGCAGATTTCACTGCTTATTGACTGAGAGAATGAAATATTATTACCATGGATGTCTCTCTTTGAGCACTGATCACTTCTTTATTATTGATCAGAAAGTGACAGAGACATTTTGATGAATCCCTGTTTGCACTCTTACAAGCTAGTGAAGGATTGAAGACGAAAAAGATCTGAGAAAGTTCTCCTTTCCAGATCATATTCAGGCAAGTACTAATTTGAGAAAATGTCATAATAAATTTTCAAAGCTGACCTTAAAGTGCTCTGAAGTTTTGAATATTAATCTTTAAAACATTTTCAGGGAGAATTCTTTCCAGGTAATGTCTCATCAAAATTTCAGAAAACTAGGGACTTTGAAAAAAATCCTGAAGATAGACTCCAGGAAATAAAAAAGCACCCCAAATCATCATGACCTTTTTGAAGATCTCTCTCACTTTCTTGAAGCTATTTTGAACTGTAAAAAGTCGCCTACCCTAGGCACTTTCATGTCTTTAGTCATTTAACATAATGCCAGCTATTTCAACATAATCTTGGAAATATTTGCTCAGCAGACCAGGACCTACAGATGATTCTTCAGTTAATTGCTAAGAGAAAATACGTCCTCTGTAGTTAAGTAATGGAAATCTGGAACATGCTCAGGAAGCACATGATTTAAACTTTCTTGACTTGGAATTTTGGGACAGGAAATTTAATACATCTGAAATCTTTAAAGACAAGCATTGTGTTGCTCATTTCACTTCCACAGTGAAACATATATTCTACCTGTTAGCTCTACTCTGACAATTTATGGCTTTTTAAGTTATAGCCGAGATGTTAAACACCACCCAGAGACCATCATTTGCAGCAGACCTCAGGGTCAAAGACCATGGTGACTCATGATGTTTTACACCAACATCAGTTTACAGGATATAAAGTAAAACTCAGAAAGCAAAAGCCTTTCCAGTTTGTGGCTGTTCCAGAGTGATTATTCAAATACTAGTGATAAGGAAGAAGAAAGAAAAAAAACTGGCATATACTGTAGGTGGTTTTAAAAATGTTTTTATGTTTTGTACTCTTTTATTTAAAAGGCATAGAGAGCAAAAAAACCAAAGTATATTTGTGAGAAAGACAGTACTTAATAAAGTGTATCGTTTGAAATCTGCACATTGTTCAAAGAACTAGAACAGTAGGAAGCAAATATTTCCCTATAGTAATGATTCATGAGTTCAAATCCTTACGGTGGTATGGTACATTCAGAGTTTTTCAGATTTTCTATCATTAAAACAAATATTTTGTCTAAAGTGTATCCCTTGTTTAAAAATCACACACAAAGGAAAGCTTTGAAACACAAATCCTGTTTGAATTTCAAGTTTTCTGAAGTGATTATAATTCTGATGAAAGGAGCATTTAGGAAGAAAAGCAAAATGGGAAAGTAAGAAAATGCTGAGTTTGGCCCCTGCATTCACAGGTTCTTGGGTACAGGGTTTGGGGATTTGGGATCACAACCAGTCTTAAGAAAGATCAGTATCTGTCTAGAACACGAACCATCTATTATCTAAAGAGAGGGGAATAAAGAATAGCATAATTAGATGTTAAACTGATGGAGGTCATGTCAGAGGCAGCGCAAATAGTTTGTTTAGACCTGCAGTAAGATTGATCTCACTGTAAGTTTGAGATTAATTGCATATATTACTGAGGAAGTAGAAAACCAGCATACTTCACTCTAAATATGAGCCTGTTGTCATGAGAAAAGTGTATCATATAATTTTTATAGTTACCATAAGAAACCATCAGTCTTTCTAAAATAAAAGCTGACATAAAATGAAGTGACAGATTACTGGAAAGATAAAAATAAAAACGTTATAGAAGAAAAACTATAATCAAAATTAAAAAAAAATAGGTTACCTAAGTGAAAACTTGAATTTCAGTTGAGTTGACAAAACATACAGAAAGCTCAGAAACTGAAAGAGAAGAACCCCAAATGAGAATGCTAGGAAGGAATAGTTAGCAGAAAATCAACACATGCCTGTCTGCTGAGACGTGATAAGGAGGCATCAACTACATCAGTGAACAGTGAGAGACACTTGAATGAAAAAACAACAGGGACACACCTAGAGATGTTCAATACAGAGGGAGAGAACTCATCGAATACTTGGAGGCAAGAACGGATATGTAAAGTCAAGCACTGTTAAAAGAATATTCTAACAGCATATAAAAGACATTATAATCACCACATCTAATTGCAAAAAGGAATAAAGCTCTAAAATGGCTCAAATGTCTTATGTATAAAGAAGAATAATTAACAATCAAATTGAAAGCTGCTATCTTGACAGGTGATATATATTAGGACAATGAAAATGCAGTCCATAATTTGAATGCTGAAGAGAAGAGAATTTCAGATTATTGTAAGTGTAGAATTCTTATTGTTAAACTTTAACTGATTTTAAATTAAAATTGGTTTAACAAAGTTTTCTTAAAAGTGTGGAACTTGCCTTTTATGTCTTTTTCTGTCTTCAGCTCAGCTCCAACCTGAATTTAAAGAATGAATTGTCAGAGTTGACTCTACCTATGTTTAGGCTACTGAAACCAAGATGTCCTCAGTCAGAAGTGGTCTTTCCTGTTTAAAATTAGACAATTTGTATTTTCTGCAAAAGGGTGCAGAAAGCAGCTTTTAAACCCTGAGGTTAATGCTCTCACTGACAGGACTGGAATCAGAAGCAAGTCTACAATACAATAATCAGACAATGTGTCTAAATGAACAAGTAAATTAATGTAAGAGTAACTTGCCCATAAAGCAAAATGGTGTTCAAGTTCCTGAATCCAGACTGTGCACTTTGGGGTGGAGCGTCAAACCATGTTTTTTGTGGTGTCTTGCAGCAAATGTTCTCAATGTGCATGTTCCATTCAAATAGTTCCAAAATTTCCTTGCATTGGACTTTCTGTCTCCACTGGGGTTGGAGCACATTAGGTGATATCTGAAGATATGGGACTAGTTTCCTTTAAATGGGATCTTGGGATCAGTACTGAGTCCAGTCTTATTCAACATATTCATCAACAACCTGGATGAAGGGACAGAGTATACCCTCAGCAAGGTTGTTGACACAAAACTAGGAAAAGTGGCTGGTACACCAGAAGGCTGTGCTGCCATTCAGTGAGACCTGGACAGGTTGGAGAGCTGGGAGAAGGGGAACTTAAGTAAGTTCAGCAGGGGCACGTGTAGGGTCATGCACTCAGGAAGGAATAACAACATGCACCAGTACAGGCTAGGGGTTGACTGACTGGAAAGCAACTTTGCAGAGAGGGACCTGGGAGTCCTGGTGGACAACAGGATGATCATGAGCCAGCAATGTGATCTTGTGGCTAAGAAGGCAGTGGTCTCCTGGGGTACATTAAAAATAGCATGGCCAGCACGTTGAGGGAGGTCATCTTCCCCCTCTACTTTGACCTGGTGAGGTCCTATCTGGAGTATTGTGTCCAATGCTGGGCTCCACAGATCAGGATAGATGGGGAACTTTTGAAAAAATCCAGTGGAGAGTTACGGAGATGATCAAGGTAATGGAGCACCTCTTTTATGAGGAAAGGTTGAGACACCTGAGTCTGTTTAGCACAAAGGAGACTGAGAGGAGATCTCATCAATGCTTGTAATCATCTAAAGGGCAGGTGTCAAGAGGATGGGGCAAGACCGTTCTCAGAGACAGGACAAGAGATAACAGGCACAAAATGGAAAATTCCATCTGATTATAGGGGAAAACTTTACTTTGAGGGTGACGGAGCACTGGAACAGGCTGCCCAGAGAAATTGTGGAATCTCCTCTCTGGAGATATTCAAAATCTTCCTGGATGCATTCCTGTCCAACCTGCTCTAGGTGGACCTGCTTTGGCAGAGGGGTTGGACTAGGCAATCTCCAAAAGTCCCTTACAACTCCTACCATTCTGTGATTCTGTGAATTTTCTGATTAGTTCAAGACTCCAATATTTTCGTCAACTTTCTCCCTGTCAAAGTACTTACAGACTGAAATCAGGTTCCCTCTGAACCTTTTCTTTGATAAATGTAAATTGATTTATTTTAATTTTCCAGACAGGGGGGAAGTCTGAGACACTTAAATTTAACATTAACAATAATAGTCCGGAAGGATGCCAGTCTCACAAGTGCAGGTTTTTGTTGAATATATGAAGAGTGTGCAGAGCTGAAGAACTGTGTAGTAATGAAACTGGTGTGTCTGCCTTGAAAATGTGAAAAAAATTCTGAATTACAGCTAAGGAGCTATCACAGTTCCCAAACTAAATTCTTCTAAAAGAAATTGCTTTAAAAGAAGGAACACTATCATGAGGATGACATGTCCCGTAGGCAGGCCAATGAGACAAAATGACCAGACAAAATGATGATATAGCATTGTAATATTTTTAATAAGGCTTATTGGTCTGTTTGTGAAAGCTGGCAATGGAGAAAAAAGCTAGCAGAAGTTGTTCACTTATCCTTAACCCCAAAAGTCCCATTTTTTTGTCGTTCAAGCAAAGTACTCCTATGATTCAGAGGAAAACGCCAGTGCTGGCTCATGAAAAGGTACCAGGACACACTGGGTTAAGCAACATAGGATGGCATCTTTCAGCTGAAAGACAATTATAGAATTGACAGAGGACCCAAACCAGGGACATTAGATATACTCTATTGACTACATGAAAGCTTTTGACTTGGCAGGTCAGCTGAGATCATTCAACTCACAGAGCAATAAATAGTTTCTTCTGAAAGCTGGAAAAAGCTGTAATCAATACCTATTCTATTAAAGACTTTTTGGAAAAAAAAATGTCCAGAGGAGGAATATTTCTGCTCTCTCACGTGCCATTATAATTATAAGGCGTTGAAAAAGCACCACAGCTCCGAGACTCGGTAGGCACCTTCAGGTAAGCACAATAAAGACTAACAAAACTCTCTGTTACCATCAGTAAACTTTTGAGTGTCGCTGGATGGGTTGTTCATTGTTCTAGAGTAATAATTACCTACTGAATGATTGCAGGATCAAGCTGACAAATATACTACCCTGGAGACAGAATAAAATGTGCAAGAATGCATTAAATACAGCATAAAAAGTAAGTCTCTTGGTGTTGCACAGACTATCTGTCACGGAAATCACTAGGGCTCTGATGCAAAGTTGACAGCTGCAATGTAAGAAACAAATAGAATAGAACAGAGTAGCTAATCATTTTTTAAAAGATGGCCTTGTGGCCACAGAAATGCTCTGCATCATTACTCATTGTCACTTGATTGCATTCCATTTGCAACCATCTTGTTGCTGTGTTGCTACTACACTTGGCTATGACTAAAGGAGATTTCTAAGGCAGTGAAATAGCTGGGATTTCTCTGTCTGGCTTGAAGAGGCAGGATAATCTGCTTAACAACAGATCACTTCTCAGAAGGGAGGAGTAGAAGTACATGTAGAGACTACACACAAAACCAGGAGTAATACTTTTGTGGGTCCACAAATTGAAAATACCTCCAGTTTTGTGCAGTTCTGTGACACTGCTGCTGACAGTGTTACTGGTGGTATCCCTTCTACATTGTTGTGCTGTACCTTTAAAACCAAATTGCTAAGCTCACTCTTTAAACAACATCATAACCCAGGAACTATTGGGTCTTGAGCAATGTGGAGAATGGATGTTGTCCCAGCAGGCAGTTCCGGTGATGACACGCTAAAAAGCAATAAAGTTGGTTCCCATATTTTTGAACATTTTTCAGAAGCCTCCTGTCTATAGCATTGCCTTGCGAATATGTTTTGATTAGGTATTTCTTAATATCTACTTCTTATTAGGTTTCTTTTCCTTGTGTCTGATTTGCTTTATTCGTTTTATTTATGTATGACCTAATATTGGTGAAATTCTGCTTTCTCTCCTGCCCACATAAACTGAGAACAACTCTGAAACTCAAATTAATACTGTCCCCTTCGAGAGGAAAATTTGATCATTTCTACATAATTTGTGTGTTTAATTGATCCACAGCTGTAGTATGAACACACTAGCAATGGATTTTCAATACTGTTTTGCTATCTAAGGATACAGGTGGAATTTACAGGTTTCTTCTCAAGATGTAGACAGAATTTAAGCAACTAATTAGCATCTGTTTCACTAGATAGTGGACAACCCACTCTCCTAGGCTTCTATAAATCCTTGAAAACTCTTCTACATGTTTTTGACCACCAAAATTAGAATACTGAAATTCTGCCACTCTCACCCTATATTCTTGCTATGTAAGCAGAATGGAAGGATGTTGCATGGCTCAGGCTGTGGGATGGATGTTTTCCCATTCATCAAAAAGAACTTGGCACAGAGTCTGGCTGGAACAGCCAACAGAGTTTACCTCTTCTTATTCTTCTTATGATGAGGAAGCTCAACCTACAGCAAAGCACCTCCAAGAGAACTGTTTAAACAATGCAGTCTCCTGTCCTGCACTGTTATATATGGGTTTCATCTCCATGACTATAGACAAGTCAAAAACATAGGACAAAAGCAGGTTTTTAAGCCTTGAATTCCCCAGCAGACTTTGTGACATGAATTTTAATATCAGAAAGTGAAAATGGACTTACGTTCTGCATACTGCAATAAATTAATGGCCTTTCACACCCCAGTTTGCCTGCTGAGGATGAATGGCAAGGGGCAGGTGTCCCCAGGGGCTACATCCCCACAGAGCAGGACCTCCTTATATTTGGCTTCTGCAAACATCTTTCTTTGTGACCTTCAAATCCTCAAAACGCTCCATGGTTATAAAAGGTTCTTAAAAGGGTCCTTCCCCTCTCCCACATCTTCACAAAGGTTTTATTTCTGTGCTGTGATAGGATTTCAGTTTTATCAGCTCTAGCTTTGTTCCAGCAGTAACTTTTAAAGAGTTATAACTAGGCTATGTTTCCCCAGCTCCTGTAATCCTGTACCACAAAAGAAGTGATATAAATGAGGTACATTATCATTATATATCACCACAAGAACCAACGTTATAATTAGGTACTGTATCCACTTTGTAATCACTATGGCTTTAATTTCCAATCAAAAGCATCAAAGTCTGAAGAGAGTGACCCCGCTATTGAACAATTCCTTTTCATTTTCCTTGACAATGAATTTTCAAAGGTAGAAAGGGGGACAGGGGAAAATATTTTTTTTATTATTATTCTAAAGCTTTTACATAATTATAGCAATTATAGAAACCTTTCATGTGTTTGGTCAGCTTTTACTGCTCACGTTTAGCTGTTGGGTAGAAGTGTCTCTGAAAGTTATAAAGTGTTTGGTGCATCAGAGTCTGTCCCACCATTACAAATACCAGCTTCACAGACTAATAATTGCAGAGCTAAGTGGAAAAGGTGAGTAATAAATATGGAATATGTTAGTACTGGTAACATAAAAGGAATTTAGAAATCTACTTCAGCATATTGCTGTGTGCTATTTTACCCATTTCTTACTCTCTCTTGTTATTAGCCATATTAAAGCGGCACCTAAATGCCACGGTAAAGACTTGGGCTCTGTTGTGCTAGATATTCATCAAATACAAAAGGAAACCTTCTCCAAAAAAGATTTGCTGCCATTCTGCAACCCAAAGATGTACAGCACAGAAGCTATTTAAGTGAGAAAGGCTCTTATGCCATAAACTGCTTCTTTGGTTAGAACGACTTATACCCAAAAACCCAATATTACTATTTTTTCACTAGTATAACTGTGTGTCATCCCCTATCCCAGCACCCTCCTGTCCCTCCATTCCCCCCTCCACCCCAGGCTTTTCCCAATACAGGTATGTTAAGAGCTGAAGAAAAAAGGCCAGATGTCTGAGTTACAGGGAAATGATCAAATTTCACTGTAAATAAATTAAGCAGCCAGAGTGGGTAGGCAGAAGAAATTAGATATGTCACAGACCATAGAGCAGAGGCTTCCCAGCCCTGGCAAGAACAGAAAAGCCGAAACTCACAGAAACTCTTCAGAGGGATTTTTTATTGAATGAAAAATCCATGATATTTTCTTAAGGACTGAAAGCAAATCAGAAAGAGAAGTTTCCACCTGCTCTCCTTTTTGGAGAGGAGAGCAGCTGAATGGAAAGGATGATATATCTAGAATAGCTGCAGTCAGAAAAACATCTGTTGGGGGCTGTGAGTTGATCCAAGTTGTTCAACAAGCAGTGGAATTCACTGATCAATTTGAATGGCTGAGCAAGTTCTGGAGGTGCCTGACTGGGTCCTCTCAGTGTTTTCAAAGTAAAGTGGTTTGTTATCATTATCAATATCTTTCTGTTCTGAAATTTATTTAAAAATTAGTGAAAAGTTAAAAGTCAAAATGTTATGAATGAATACTATCAAACCATTTCCACTGTTTCCAATTGGGTTTCATTTTCCTTCGATTCATCTGTTTATTGACATTTTTAAGATTCAGATTTTCAGTCTCTTTTGAGGCAGAAGTCTTTATTACTCTATGTTCTCACAGGAGAAGAAAATCATTGCTACCTAGTTCTACTCAGAGATTTGTTTACTTAAAGACAACATTTTGCAAGCAAAATTAAAACATGATTATTTAATATCCTTTCCTGATAATTTTATTCATACTTGCTGTTGTTTGATTCCCATGAATATCTATGGTTACCATAAAAGAAACAGGCAATATTTTGAAACCAGATATATAACCTAGTGTTTGATATCCTAGATTATTCTGTCCTACTTTTCTTAGTTTCTTAATATTCTTAATATTATCTAATGATATTCTTAGCAGTATGTCTAGCCTTCTAGGAGGAAGCTAAGGAAGGAAGTCTTGCATGCCACGTGTGCCTGCCCATCATATGCACTATGCCTTATGGATATTAGCTCCATCCACAAAGAATCTTCACTTCCATTTTTCTTTTTATCTCATTCATTTTCCTTCATTGTATTATAACCTCCAGCTCCCTTTTCTTTCGTGAGTATTGTGGAATTCAGATATTTTTTCTGGCCAGTTTCCCTGGTGTTTCATAATAACTTTCATCATACTTTATTTCTTCATAGCATTTTCCCTATCACTGATGCTTTTTTCTTGGAACTGGTTCATTTTCTTAGACTTAAAAATGGAAAATTATCTCAGAAGCCTCCACTAAGGAGCTGTGGGAAGTAAAAACAGGAAAAAAAGGAAAATGTGGGGAGAATCCAGAAAATAGGAAAAAGTGCAGAAAAAGGGAAATGGAAAAGGGAAAAAGGAAAAGGAAATACAGATTGAAAAAAAAACCCTCTTTACATATTTCCTTCATTTTTCCACCAGCTAGCCTTCTGAGTGCAAATACTGCAGAAATCTACTTTCCACATGAGTTCCATATTGATTATCCCTTCCCTTGGCTATTTATTTTTTTTTATAATTTTTCTGGAGTGTTTTCCAAGGGTAGCAATTCTTTCACAGCCTCAGTTTTCCACCACTTTTGACCCGGACAAAAGCAATCTTCTGCACAAGACTGTGGATTGTGCATTTGTGGCCACTTGGGCTGCTTGAGTATAGGGGCTGCCTTAACCCTGTTTTTAAAACCCAAATCTTTCAACATGGAAGAATTTTATGGCTCTGTGTTTTCCATGTTATCACTGTAATCAGTGGTGCAATGATTGGTGGTACACTGCTATGTGTATGTTTCCAAAGACAGAGTATATGTTGACTAACTTTTACTGTCTCATAGCATCTCCCATTATCAAGAATTAGAGAGCAATTCAATGGCAGGGGAGGAAATCCTTCTAAATCTGTCTAGGGAGTATCAGGGTTTCCTTAACAAGTCTCACAGCTCTCAAATCTGTTTCATTCTACCAATAAATCTATTAAACCTTGGGTGAATTAACATTTTATTCTCCTTCCTCATTACAAGAATATATGTGTTATTACCCATGGTGTTTAAAGAGCTTTTTACCACTCTGTGATTTTTTTCCCTTTTTGGGCTTGATCCAGATGCCTTCACAACTTGGCCTTTCTCATACAGAGAGAGATTTACTTTCCCAAACCCAGGTACTAAATCCTTAAATTATGATTTAAGTGGACATTTACTATCATGTTAGATCTCTATTAGGAGCATCATTCTCATTCAAAGCATCCAGGAAAGTACAACTTTAGAAATGAGCCATGCCATTGACTAGAATTATAGACCAGTTTTGTGCTGCTATATATAGCTGTGCAGGCTTCTGAAGTCAGGCTTTATTTAATGTTTCATTCTAAGAAATTCAGAGCCACTCACCCCTCTGTGCAAATGGTTACAATTGCTAAGTGTATGATACAGGCACATGGGAAAAGGGTCTCCTCTTAGCTGTTTGATTGTTAGGTATCTTACTGCTCATCATTTACTGGACACCAACATCATTCCTAATGCTATGCGAATCCGAGACTTATAAAAGAGTGAATCATTAGGCCTATTTTGCCAAACCTTCATGAAGGTGCTCCAGGGATTCACCGAGCCCATTATTTGTTTTCTGTTGTCTTAAAAAGTCAATCTGTAGCAAATTAGTAAGTGTAGAAGCAATAATGAATACATTCTACACCAGAGACCCAGTGCAACAGAGGGAACTGAGGATCTGGAGTCACAGTGCTGACAGTGTCCTGGATCTGAAAATCAAAACGCACTAATCCATAAATTTAATTTTCCCATGTAACATATAATTTTAACAGAGATATTTACAGTGTGGGCACCCATACCCACTACAGAAGATGATAAACATATTTTGATCCAACTCCCACACACCCACCCCCCAAATCATTAGCATTCATTTCAAATTCAGACGCTGCTTTCTTCAAGCCTCAAGACTAGAGTCAAACTGCTCCTCCAATGCGAGAAAAATTTTAGCTAGTCATTAAGACCAACATTTTTAAAATTAATTTGTTTTCTAAAGTTATAGTTTTTCTTTCCAGTAGACTCAGCCTCTGCCCAGTTATTTTATTTTATTTTTTTCAAAACTAATTTCTTCATCTCCCATAAGTGGTACATTTAAAAGCAGAAATAGAGATCTATATGTCAGTATTCCTGTCGTTAGATGAAAGCTGTGCCTCACCAGCAAAAAGACTTATATCACCCTGCCCAGAAATGGTACATAAATAGCAATCACCCAGAGTTTCAGCTTTGTAGCTACTGGACTTTACAAGAACTGCTAAGAAAAGAACAGTCTTTTAAACTCCACACACATTTGTACTGGTTGTAACTTAATAGGTAAGACTGACTTTATCAAAAAAAAAAGTATTTCACAAATAAAACAAACAAACAACAAACAAAAAACAGCAAAACCAGGCTGAGAGTCAGGTTGTACCAGAACCAGAAGTCATGGGGTGGAGGCACGTCATGAAGTCCCATAGCCTGTGCTCTGGGGGTCAGACTGGGATTAACCTGGTTCCAGCTGGCTCTTGTGTTCTTCATCTATGAGGAAGACCACAGTGAGGTTTCCCTGTCATGTAGTTCAACACCAGTGCTCTTACCCATTTTATGTCATTAGTATTGAGAGATCTACTTCTATATTTGTGAATTATTTGTGGTTGTGTTGTGGGTGCAACTTGTCTTCTGTTTTTAAAGCTTTCTTTCCCTCTCTTTTTATTTACATTATAGCACCTCTGATTCTCCCTTACTCAGTAGACCTTGTCTGCACTGAGATTTCTCTGCAATTAGAAGGCCTGGCTGAGTAAAAGGCTCAGTCCTGCAGTAAACAACTCTTGACTGCACCACTCCACATCTGAACAAAATGTGTTTGCTAAAATCTAGCAGATTTTTATAAACTGCTGTGTGTGTGATTTCTGGAGGCTTTTCTGTGAAGTTTCTGCTGGATAATGAAGGGGATGTACTCCTTTCCACTATTCCCCTTTGATACCTCCTCCTATCACAGTGGAGGCTAAACCGTGACACACAGTATTTCAAATTCTTTCCCAACTTTTTCCACCAGTATTGCTCTCACTGATCCATAAATTGTATATTTTTATTCTCAATCCCCAGCCCATTCTTTATCATTCCTTTGGCAATCAACAAAGGTTATGATCGCCATTTTTCAATCTTCAGCTACATCCCTTCAGTTTTTAACATTGTAATATAAGATTGGGATCAGTGGCATAGGATGCTATAAATTCCCAGTAGGGGACTGGCTATTTGGCTGTGAATGCTTTCAGGTCAGACTAAAGGAAGCAGTTATAGAAACACACAGCCAGGGGCACAAGCCAAAAGAACCTGGGAACTGAAAACTTGGGTTTTGGATTCCAAGATAAAATCAGGATCAATTTTCACTAATTTAGTGCTTTGTAAAACCACTCTGAGGTGATTTTAGCAATCTATTCTCAGCAATCTCCTGAATCCTGATACTATCAAATCTCACCATTTTATTGCCAGTTATAAGATTTTTATGTGCTCCCTTAGAAACTTCTTCATCTTCTGAGAATGGTGATAATCTTCGATAATTTCAGCAGACATTTACAAAATAATAGAGCTTCTTATCTCTGATGGAAATGAGATATTCAAAAAGGTGGATTTTAAGGAACACGGCACTGAACGAGAGATAAGCATATATTTTTTTTCCAGAATTTCCTTGCATTATTATTATTTCACAATAATTTTAATGGCCCAGGTCTGTTTTCGAGTGTTTAGGCTGCTAATATTGGAGTATCTTTAAAAAGCTATGAAAACTCAGACAAACCAATCATAAATCAACAATGCCAAGCTGTTACAAACCCCCTGAAAAATTAATATGAGATAGATTGTAACCAGAAAATCACAGGAAATAATATTCCCCCACAGCACTGATGTATACGTGCCTGGAATACTGTATCAAACTTTAGGAGCACAGTGTCAAGATATACATGGAGAAAGTTCAAAGGATGTCAATTCTCTGGGAGGAGTGGGGTTGCTTAGCTAAAGAAATCAGAATGAGGGCATGGATAAATCGCTATCAGCCTGGAATGATGCTGCAAAGATGATAAAAATATTCTATTTCTCATATCTATCACCTGTGGGATAGGAAGCAATTCACTTAAAATTGCAGTAACACGAAGATTAGATATTAAGAAAATTAGTGTTAGAAAGACTAGTAAAATCCTTGACTTGATTACCTGGAGAAGCTGTGGAGATCTTTAAGAACAAATCAGACAGTCATCAACAACAATATGGATAGGACTGTCCTGCCTTGAAGAATGGGGATAGGTCATGTGAGGTCCTTTGCTATTATTATTCTTCATTTCTTCTAGAATATGGTTCTATTTTATGTTTCTCCTGGAAGATTTTAAAACTGACTAAAATATGTTGAAAGAACCAATAGAGAGAAGAAATTTCAAGAGACCTTGGACTTGTAAGAGAGGGAAGGAGGACAATGCTTCTCATGCTCCAGGCAGGGTTGGACCAAGCAGCATTTATGTCTGTATGGTAGGATCAAGGCATACGTACCTCATAGGAAGTTGTTAGCATCACACTTCTTTCTCCATTCTGCAATAACACCGTAAAGATTTCATCTTGTTATCATTCTTTACTTTCTCTTGTATCCCTTGCTTACAATTCAGTCTCTTTATTTATTATTCACTATTCCCTTTGAAATGCTTTGAAACACTGAATTTCCTGAACAAGATGTCATTCATCCTCCTGGTGTCTCTATCAGAAGGCCAAAGGAAAGTAAAAGAAAAATTGTGTTTTCAGACATGGCCTGCTCTCCTTGACTTTAATGGGAATTGCACATGCATTTGAAACGAAGCTGTCTTGTTTAAATAGCAAAAGTGTGTGTGGCTGTTTGCTAAGCAAAGAACCTGGAACTGAGAAGCTGTCTCACTGCATGTCCTCTTCAAGTTTATTGTAAGAGCACATTTGAAAACCAGGCACTGGGGCCTGTCATGTGCCTGACGTTTCAGCCATTGAAGGAAAGTTATCTCCTTCACACCAAAGTATTGCAAAGAGAGTTTCAAAAAAGCCCATGTACCACTAGCTGCTTTCTTGTACATTCCTCCTTCTTAAGATGAAATATTCTGTCCATGCTCTATAACAAGAGATAAAATATAACCTCTTGCAGTGCTTGTGATAATGAAAAACCACGATGAGTTCTTTCAGTGTCTGTGTAGACGTTACACCATAACACTTCCATTGGAACTTACCAGCATTTAATTTCCCAAGAGGAAAGAAGCAGGCATACAAGGCACATTTCAATTAGAACTTGGATATAGCTATGTGTTAAGAGCAACACAGTCAATCTTCTTCAGTTCATGCATGAAAACCTGATACATGTTGACCCACTTTACATGGGGACATTGCAACATGAAAATAATTGAACTATAATTGTTAACACTATGTTAATGAAGACAGTGTTGTTTTCCAGGGCTGCTTGAGTTTCTTCTGACAATTCAATTCAACTAAAGAAAATCTTATGATAACTAAAACTGCATTTAAAAAACATTTTTAACCACTTGTTATGAATGGAGACTTGAGAATTTTATGAGGTTCCAACTGCAATTTTACAACTTTAATTCTAACTATTACTTTTTATTTAATACAAACTACTGGTACAATTTAATTTCCCATTACACAGTTTGAGAAAAATATATACAGACTCTCCCAAAAGAAGTATTTTTAAATTATCTGTTTTCAGAAAGTACTTCCTAGTAATGTAACTGTTCTGTGATTTTCTCCAGCTATCCAATCACCCAACAAATAAACACTATATTGATGCTCAAGGGCACTTCTCAACTTCTAAAATTAATAATTTTAAAAATGCATTGTGTCTCTAATCAAATTTCTCTTTTGCAATAGTATTGCTCAGATTCTGCAGAAAGGAAAAGGCGAAATCATTTTTCTAGCAAGTGCATAAATGTTAATATGGCATGGATATTGCCCCCTTGCTTTTCCATTATGAGTTTTTTCTGCTTTATGCTGCATGCTTCCTTATACACAAACACCTCTCAAATAATTTGCTTCACTTTAGTTCATTCTTCTTTTTTTTTTTTTTTTTTTTTCGCATTACCTGAACAGTATTACTTTGGTTTTGCACTATGACTGAATTATAGGGAGAAAAATACTGAATAATTGAATAATTTGTACTAAAGAAGAAAACACCCATTTTCTAAGATGAATCTTCACAGGAATTTTTTGTTGTTGTTGTTGTTGTTGTTGTTGTAACCCTTAGTGTAACTTAGACAGCTGTTCAGTACCCTATGACCTTTCCACAACTGGAAAATAACACAAAGACAGTCTTGAATACTTTCAATTATATTTATTCCAACAGAACTAATTCTTCTTTTTGGAAATGAGACAAAGGCTGTAAAGTTGAGTGCTTTCAGAAATTTTAGCCATGCATTATTCCAGGAAAAATAAGCCATATACAAAACAGATATTCTGGAAAGTTTAACAGACAGCACTGAGCAGTTTGTGATTAGGTCGGTAAGCTTTGTCATCCCAAGGGATACAGTGCTACCGGTCTCCGGTGTGTAGGGTATTTACTAAAATGATGACCCTTTGGTTATTATACCATTGCCACAGTTCAGACACACATTTCATTATGGAATAAATTTAATTATACTTTTTTTTTTCCTGTTCTATTGTTATACCATCTTCACAGCAACATAAACCAAACAAGAACAAAGAACCATTGTCCTAGAAGAAACACATGGGGGTTTATATCAATATTATAATTTGCAGTGGTATAATTATGGAACTGTATTTCTCAATGGATAAAAGCCTTCACAGTGATTTCTCCCTAGAAATTTGCTTAAAGGATGATTTGAAGGAAAAAACAGGTGGTGGGAAAGATGGGGAAGCCTGTAACTATTGCCTTGAATTCTATGAGCGTGTAAAATCAGTCAGTTTGGCTCACTGAAAAGCTATTCAATTGAGAACACTCCTCATCTGCACTGATTGACGCAAAATGTGAATATTAAACAAGAAGAATTAATTATTATAGAACAGAGGTGAAGATAATCTTATTTTATCAGATAAAAAAAAAAATTGTTTAAACTTGAGCATAAAAATGGATTCATTTTAAGAGCTGATAGCACTAACAAAGTGAAGAAAGGAAAATCATATAGACGAAACCTGTTTTGTAGAAAAGAAACCAGAAACTGTAACCTAGACAATATGGAAATCCAAAATGAAAGATAACAACATGACACAAAAATATGCAACAAAAATGTATCTGTTAAAAATGTTATAATTATGTGTCCATAATAGGCAGATGCTGAATGAAGAAATCTATTTCTACTCTGAATCCTCTGAACCTATGGGATGCCTCTGAACAAAGATTTTAAAGAGATACAATTAATTACAGTAAGAATGTGAAGCTTTGAAGATATTCTTCTAACTAGTATTTTCATAAATTACTTAGTCTAATAATATTGATGTGTTTTGTTGAAAGCAAGAGGACTGTATGTTTTTTAAACAAATTTAGATCTTCTCAAATAACAAATCTTGAAAAAACAACTACTTCTTAGAAAAAAAAAGTGTATCTGTTGATCTGAATCATACATTCCTGCCCTTTTCTAAAGGAGGCAGTAGGCAACAAGCATCACCGCTAGGGGCTACAGGATCTGTAGAATCAACCTTCTTCTGTGAGTTTTGATCTAGCATCATGGTGTTTTGCTTTCTCCTTCTAAGATTTTAGCGAACTTTCAGCTCTGATAAAGAAATGTTTCTGGGTCTGCTGCTGATTTGCTAAAATGATGCTGGGTAGGTCACATAGAGGCCTGGATCCCTGTTTCTTCTTCAGGAGCTAAAAGGAAATAGTGGTCTGCTTGCCTCACACAGGTTCCCCTCCTCAAACTATTTAGCTCATGCATAGTCCCATAAATGTATGGTATGATTCAGTGCAAGCATGGATACTGTGATCTTGTCCTTGGTGTACTTTGAGTCGTGCTGCAGGGATCTAACAGTAACATCAGAAGGGCTGGTGCCACTGAAGTGAATAAAACTCTCGGACTGGGCCCTCTCCAGGGACTCTTGCCTGAGGCTGTGGGTGTTCTCCAAATATGCCAACCAGATTCAGTCTTGCACAGAAGGCGACAGAGCTGATGTGTTTCCTGGAGTTTTTCTCTGTTGTACTTGCCTGAGGATGAGAGTTCAAATGCCCACTCTCCTGCATGGTTCAGAGAAATTAACAGGCTGCAAGGCACTCCAGGGCTGGTCTCACCACCATTCTTGGTGGAGTTGTTTTATCTTTTAAGAAATACTAATCAGTGGAACAGATAGCTGCTCAAATATTAACAACTGTGGAAGTAAATAATTTTTTTAAAGTAGTTAATCTAGATATTTCCAGTGTTAGGTGACGGCTCATTAATATTTTCTTTAGATTTAGATTTTTGATTGAGACAACTCATCTTCACCAGCACTACAATAGGTATTCAAGTGTTGTCCTTGTATCTAGTCCATTATGTTTGGGTGAAAACACCTCTGGTGAGGAAGTGAGTCAATGATGCCATTTTCACAGACAATGCTGGTATCTTGATAGTCACTGATGAATAAAAGTCACCACCTGTAATCATTGTGTATGCCAATCAAACAGAATTACATACATTTTTTCACAGAAAAGATTTCTTAGTCTTTTAGTTATCAATGTGACATTCTATCAGCTTCTTTAAAAAAAAAAGACATCATCAGATCAAATTTGACATCTTAATTAGTTTTTTTAGATTCTGAGAATGCTTGAAGGCTAAAATAAATGTATCTATAAAGATTTAATAAATGTTTCTACTAAATTTATATTCATTCTCCAAGGGATATTTTTAATGATAGTAGGAATAGTTCATTTCAAGTCATAAATATAATACTAGCCATATTTTCAAACAATAAGGATTGAAAGGAGCATTCATGCTTTCTGATGCTACTAATCTAGTTTTATAAAATCATAGTAAAATGCAAATATCTTAACCTGAGATTTCAAAACCTAAAAGCAATTAATCTAAAGTATTCTTCTGTTTTCCTTATTCTTGTTCCTACTCTCCTAGATGGTGTAATTAGGATTAGCCAAATAACAGAAAGGAGCACGGTCTATATATTCTGTACATTATATAGATCCCTATCAGATATGTATAAGTACATATATTTTACGCTGATTACACTGTAAAAAAGTACAGGTCAAACAAGCAAATCCAGTAATAAGATTGACCAGTAAATCTAGCAGCGAGGGTTAACTTTTGTGTTTTTCCTCTCCCTTAGCAGACTTAGGACTAAGCTCAGTAAACTGAATAGGAGTCTGTGCCTACATTCACCTGAACATTAATCTGGACAGTTACACTGAGATTAAAATCAAGCACAGGAAGCACTGCTGCCTACGAATAAGTAGCAAAGCGGAGTTCCTTTGCACTTTCTTGGAGATTGAAACATCAGTACATCCTTGCTAGCATAGCTTTTCTGCTCCAAAAGGACAGTGATCTATTGTGTGCTCTGTTCTATTTTATAATGCCAATAGATGTCCTCTTTTCCTCATTGCTACTGCATCTAAGCACCTTCAACAGGTTTATCAAATACACTGTTACCTCAAACATATTTTCTTCCTAATCTTTCTCCAATGTCATCTGGTGAAAATTTAGGTTTATTCCATTATATTACGTTAAGGTACTTTGTATTTTCTACATAGAATGGAAGATCAAAAAATGGTAGGAACCTGGGTTTCAAAGTTTTGTTCCTTGTTTCTATCCTAGAACTGCAAGCCCCACAGATGTGTTCTCAAGCTGAGTGAAGCATTTTATTTGACAGAGAAAGGTAGATTTTAGACAACTATGAGCTTCTATTTTCCTCTTCTATCAGCAGAGGGAAAAGTTTTGATTTTCACACAGCAAATGAGGTGAGAACTTTCTCCAGCCAGTTGCTAAAAATGCAAACCCACAACTCCTTAATTCCCACCCCGTAACTGTGCACTTCCCTCTCAATGGAAAGCTGCAGGAGATATGATCCCATTCTGTCCATATTTCTAGTGGACTAAAAGTCTCAGGACTATCTTAGTGCTAGAAGATAAAATATCTTCTGTGAAGAGGTGACTCAGATTCAGAGCAACATTGACACAGTCTCCCATTTTTTGGCTGCTTGAAGTTTGGTCAGAGTCTCTGGGCTCTGGATTGGAGCACATACTGTACCCTGTATGACTACACAGCTGTCAGGCTGAGGAAAGATATCACAATGGCATATTAATTCCTGGGTTTACAAGGTTTTGATTGCCTCTGCTACTCCAATTATTTTTCTACTCCTTTATCAGTTTCATGATCTTGTGCTGTAAAAGCCTCAAATTGTCAACCTGTTTAAATTATCAGGCAGCTTTATCAACCTATTATTTCCAACATCTGGCTAGTAATGCAGAGCAATAACTATTAGGTAATTATGCTAGTTTCTGATTAGAAAAGCTAATATTGTACAAGCAATAAACTTTGTTCACTCTGCAGCAAAGGTGCATCAGACCAGAGATTTGGGAAGGACTCTGCAGTACCCAAAATAAACAAGCCAAAGAAAACAATACTAATAGAACAGGTGGGTAAAAAATAACACTTAAACAAAACAGAAACCAAACAGAAAATTTCCGTCTCCAAATTCTTTACAGCCTATAATCAGCTTTTACCACATTATCCCATGCAGTGAACATCTCAGTGGGAATTAATCTGGCTGTTTTTTGAAAAAAAATCATGTTAATCTGGAATAGGCATTCAAGTTACCATTCTTTGTCATTCAGTATGAGTTCACTGTTCTTTAATTTTGCTCTCCCCTTCCACTTCTGACTTCCCATGTTGAAGACATTTTCAGGTGAAAGCTGTCTGCAGAAGGAGCTTCAAACCTGAAAGCTTTTCCAGATCCCCACGATATGAAACTGTTGCCCCTGTCAAGTGTGCTTCTAAGGAGTGAAAGCTTCTCATATTTTATCCTGAACCTAGAAGGAATTATTCAATTTTATAACCAAGCTTTCTCTGGCTGCTACTGATTCTAGAAATAAAAACAGTTTAAAATTCATAAGGGGCATCTGACTGTTTTCCGTTTCTAGCTGAGGACTGAATTTTGCTCTCTCCAGTCATGCTCAGAACACCAGTGCGCAAAGCAGTGTCACTGAAATGAATCATTTACTCCAGCTGTGGTTGTAACTGAAAGCTCCCCTAAACAACAGAAATTCATTGCACCAGGTCCACAAACAGTGCCTCTTCAGGATCAGAGGACACAATGAGAATCAACCAGGAACTAAAACTGAGAGACAGGAGAACATTAGGTGCTGGAAAATTAAGGGAAGCTAAACATGCTTACAGACAAGATGCTACTGCAAAGGGTTGGGTGACCTTGGATGGGCCTGCTTGAAAAAAATATCATGAGGCACTGAGAACATGAGTGTCTCAAGCAATTTTCAGGCCTGCAAAAAATGACAGATCCATATTTTGAAATGGGTGTAGCTGCTGCTCAGCTCATAAGGAAGTTTTCCAGCACTAGATCTTCTGCAGGATCGATCTGTCAACAGGGACATGGTGTCTTTGGAAGAAACTACTGCAGTTAAATACCCAATAAAAGGATTTTCAGAATGTAGTCAGGCTTAATACTGGTCCTGATAAATCAGGCTCATAAGCCAAAGGTTTGTTCTCTGTGACTTACCTGAGATCACCAACTGTCTTGTGGAGTATGGTTGAGCTGCTTAAATGTCTTATAGCATCTGAACATCTTTCTGCCTGCAGTATCTATTTAATAGCTCCCTCTTGACCTCTTTTCCCTCTGCTTTTAATTTTGAAGTGGATTTTGTCACACAGAACTTCTCTCATTTTGGTTGAGCACTTCGAAGGACCTTGCCCTGGTTCTGGTTCTCCTGACTGTTTAGTGTTGGTGAGGCTGTCTTGAGGACTCTGTATTTCAAGATTCTACGAGGGTTACTTGCAGCTAAAAAGCACAGGAAGCTATTGAAGTCCTGATTGAAAAAACACAGGTGAGGAGGGCACTGGCCACCTTTAGGCTGCAGCTTTGAACATACTGATAGTACTCAAGTAAGCACGTGATAGGCACTTCAGAAAGTCAAACCCTCAGATATTGCCTGGTACAATTTCTCAGACTGAAGAAAACATTTCACCTACAAGAAACACCTTACAAGAAGGAGGGTGAGGAAATAGCGCGGGGAGGGGAAAGAAAAAAAGCAACAGGAAACTAAAATAATTAAAATGCAAAAACAGCTATACATAGTTATCTTCTTGAGTGCCCTTTCCCTGGAAAAACATTGACAAAAATGCTCAAACCAAAAATAAACTGTCTTGAAAATGCTCAGATAAGTGATTGATTTATCACATATTTGTAATGTGGAAAAGAGGTATAAAAAGAAATAACATTATATTTAAGGCCTGATCCCACACCTGAAACTTTCCCTACAGAAAATGAGTCAGAATAACTGTTTCAAATTCAAGTGTCAGTTGAAAAGCATTTGAAAGAGGTGGTAAAATAAATAGTAACAAATGTGTGGGACCAGATGCTACTCGTGCGGGAGCTGTAAAGGAAACCAAATATACAATCTGTAGTATGTTGCCTTATGTTTAAATCAGTCATAGTACCAAAGGAGTAAAACGCAGAAAATGGAACCTGAATTTTAGAAAGAAGTCTATGGGGATTCAAAGAGCTATACCCTAGTAAACTGGACTGAATATAGAGTGATTTAGTTGAAATGATACAAAGAACAGAGTTTAGAATCATAGAATCACTAGAGTTGGAAGGGACCTTAAAGATCATCAAGTTCCAAGCCCCCTGCCATGGGCAGGGACACCTCTCCCTAGAGCAGGTTGCTCAAAGCCCCATCCAGCCTGGCCTTAAACACTTCCAGAGGGGAAACACCCACAACTTGCCTAGGCAACCTGTTCCAGTGCCTCACCACCCTCACAGGAAAAAATCTGAACCTCCTCTCTTTCAATTTAAAACCATACACCTTGTCCTATCACTCCACTCCCTGACAAAGAGTCCCCAGCTCTCCTGTAGGCTCCCTTCAGATACCAGAAGGCTGCTGTAAGGTCTCCCCAGAGCCTTCTCTTCTCCAGGCTGAACAACCCCAGCTCTCTCAGCCTGTCTTCACAGGAGAGGTGCTCCATCCCTCTGATCATCTTTGTGGCCCTCTGCTGGACCCGTTCCAACAGGTCCATGTCCTTTCTCTGTTGAGGACTCCAGAACTGGACACAGTACTTCAGGTGGGGTCTTACGAGTGCTGACTAGAGGGGGAGAATCACCTCTCGCAACCAGCTGTTCCCACTTCTTTTGATGCAGCCCAGCATATGGTTGGCTTTCTGGGCTGCCAGTGTGCACTGCCGGCTCATGTTGAGCTTCTCATCTACCACTACTCCCAAATCTTTCTCCTCAGGGCTGCTCTCCAGCCATTCTCTGCCCAACCTGTATTTGTGCCTGGGATTGCCACATCCCAGGTGCAGGACCCTGCACTTGGCTTAGCTGAACTTCATGTGACTTGCACTAGCCCACCTCTTAAGCCTGTCTGCGTCCCTCTGGATGGCATCCCTTCCCTTCAGCACGCCAACCACGCCACTGAGCTTGGTGGCGTCAAACTTGCTGAGGGTGCACTCTATCCCACTGTCCATGTCTCCGACAAAGATGTTAAATAGCATTGGTCCCAGTATCAACCCCTGAGGAACACCACTTGTCACCAGCTGCCACTTGAACATTGAGTCATTGACCACAACCTTGAGTGAGGCCGTCCAGCCAGTTCCTTATCCACCAAGTGATCCACCCATCGAATCCATGACTTTCCAATTTTGAGACCAGGATGTCCTGTGGAACAGTGTCAAATGCTTTGCATAAGTCCAGATAGATGACATCTGTTGCTCTGCCCTTGTTTATAGACATCTAAATAGGTGTGATAAATGGAGAAAGAATCCAAATAGAAGATGGCTGTCATGCTTCATGAGTGCTTGTCCAGTTTGTCAGTCATGAACAAAAACATGGATCAGTGTGGTATACAGGGTACAATTGGGTATCTGAGTTTCCAAAAACATTTAACAGGAACAAAAAAGCTGGTTAGGAAAAGAAGCTGCCATGCAATGCAACAGCAGGTCCCACCATGATACAATAATGGTGCAAAAGATTAGAAGTAAGGGGTAGGGGTAAGTAGTGCTCAGAAGAAAGGTAGATTCCCAAGGGATCTGGGCTGTTTGACTTACCCATGAATGATATGGAAAGGAAGTGAATAGTGAGCAGGTAAAATTTTCCAACATCAAATTATTTATTTGTGAGATGTTGCAGAAGGATCTTACAAGAGTGTGTGACTGGCTACTAAAATGAGAGGCAAAACACAATATGCAATATGCAAATCAATGCACTTGAAAAAAAAAAAAAAACAGCAAGAATACATAGAAATGGATAAGTGCTAAATTATCTCAAAAAAGGACCTTGAAATTACTGGGGACAGTGCTATAAAAGTATCTGCTCTTTGCCTAGGTATCAAATCAAAAGAATATTAGTGATTATGAGGGAAGTAATAGAGACATCCTTGTGATGATGTTTAAAGCCATGGGGTACCTTAACTTGAATGAATACCGAGAGCAATTCTGGTCATCCCATCTCAGTAAAGATAGAATTAAAAACAATTCAAAGAAGAGTGATGATGATTAGAGACATGAAACAGTATCCATATTGAAGTTACACAACAGAATTAGGAGCCACTGTCCTAGGCAAAAATGATTGAGAGAGAAATGCAATGAAGAGCTATAAAAACATTAATGGCATAGAGTTGTTGAGCAGGGAAATAGCTATTCTATAATTCTCATACAACAGGGACTAGAAGACACCTAATGAAATAATTACACAGAATTAAAACAAATAATTAAAGCATGGATAAAGTCTGGACATGGATTCAAAGAGCAACTGCAGTAGAAATGAACAGCTATTAAATACAGCATACAGGGGAAATGTTTCGGTCAGGGTGTCCCTAAATGTGCAAAATAATTAGAGATTGGAAGTGGTACAAGTGGAGCAATGACTCTATGTAACTCCTGTATCCTTATGTTGTTTCCTTAAACATATCTCACTGAGTACAGGAGAAAGGCTGGAGCATCGATTTGATACAGACCTTATGTTCTTATTCTCCTTCAAGTGCTTTCATCTGCTTTTATCCAAAGACACATCATAATTGAATCAATGCAAATCTAGTGGCTCTGGAATGGGTAACTAGGTGACCCACAGTCCTTAAACTATTTGGCTATGCTGAGAAGTCAGTTCTTCTGTAAACAATGATACTGAACTTGTAGGATGTGGTGTTCACTCATTTATAAGTAGGTTATACTCACATATCCACCATATCCCCTTACACACTGCTCCTGCCTGCATGAAACCATACATGAACCTTACGTATACTTGTTATTCTTGGAAAATGTCTATGGTAACCTTTGCTGGGACTCATACACCTCAGAAATCCCTGCGTATTTCATGGAAAAGAGGTTTCCTCTTGGTCACATCAGGCATTTGCCCTACCACAGCACAGTGGGCAATTGCAGCAATAACGAGCAGCAGGGAGTGAAAGATAGGTGGCCACTATGTCAACACTGCTGCCAAATGCATTTGTCAATCTACAGCCTTGGTACATGTCATATAATTAAGGAGAGAGAATCTGGCCCTGAATTATTCATCCTTATTCCAGAATGCATTCACAGTCATTGAATATGGACAAAAACTGTTCTGCTCTTAATTGATGTCCAAATCTGTGATCTCACGAGGCACCAACAGTTCTCATCAGTCTAAGCTGACAAAGTTAATGTGGTTTGCATCATGATCTGTTCCTTTAATAAAGATTCTGGTCTCCCTGGGCTTAGCTCAGTAGCTCTGCATCACACATAATCTCTTTAATCAGAGAACAAAAAACTAGGTTAAAAGAATGCTAAGGCAAGCTCATAACCACAGGGATACACAGTGCATGCTATAGCTTTTGCTAACAAAGTGTAGCAGAACACACTAGACCTCTGGGATTTGCCTGCACCAGACAATCCCCAGGAAACCTGTGAGGTGCTTTGCTCCTTCAGCACCCTTGCAATGGCAGGAGTGCCCAAGTCCTCACAATGGCTAAGCACCTTCAAGGACTGGAAAATGACTATGAATTTTATTGCTTTCATTACCCAGATTCACCAACCTAACATAGCTCTAATTAATTTTATATGTGGTTGTATTATCTTGGGGTTTTTTTTATTATTTAGCAACTTTTCAATTACAGATCATTGGAAGCTCAATATTAATACAAGAAAGCGTACAAACCGTGATAACCACCACTAATATAGTCAGTTTGCACAGAAATACTCATATAGCAATACCTTTCTTTCCTGCAAATGCCTAAGTTACCACACATGCCAGTGACAGAAAGGAAAGTTTTCAGAAGTATTGTTGGCTATTCATGTGGTGTACTGTTTTACACAATCCACAAAGCAGAGCATCTTAAATTCAGGGGGAGTTTCCATGGTTAGTACTGTGGTCTGGAACAAAATAATAGCGTGGTTCTGGAACTACTTTTTATTAAAACAAAACAAAATTCCAGTGGCAGGAAATGTTTATTTCTATAGACACTTTTGAGTTTTTAATAAGAAGTTAAAAATGAAATTTTAGCCAAGGAGAAGAGTTCTTTTGATAATGGAAGATGTAGTTTGTTTATTCACTCCCCATGTCCATGTTTTCCTTCGCAGACTTTATTCCCCTACCAAACCAGCTTGGCATCCCCATCAGTCCATTCTTGGCACTGTAAACAGGAAGTCCATACTGGAAGACTTCTCAGAGAAAGACCACTTTATGTAATCTGAGATATAAATTATTGCAGTGGGGAAAAATGAGAGATCCCCTGGGAAAGAGATTTTTTTTTTGTGAAAAAAGTTTTTTCTAAGACCCAATTTTCTTTTCACCACATCTAGACAACAGTGATGCAAGTGAAAGAAAACAAAGTTCACTCATTCTTTCTCAATTCTGATGGACACAACTGGGAAATTAACCTGCTGTGATGACTGTACCACTGCCAAGATTATATAGATATCACTTATCTTAGATATCACTTATCTACATGATGTCTAAATGCACATTCTGGTTNTTTTTTTTTTTTTTTTTGAATGATCAGGTTCTGCAAGCCTTCTGCTTTCTTATGATGCATCTAGTCTGGTTGTTCTCACGGTGAGAGGCACAAGGTATCTGTATTTCTTTTTCTCAGCAGCATGTTTCAACAGTGACATGAAAAAGCAGCATTAAGAAAAAAAGGCCTAAAACCAGCAACAGGCTGTACTCATTTCCCCAGGGTCATGAATCTCCCTTTCCATGAAATATGATTGTCTTTTATTTACTTTCAATGTTCTAGACATGATCATCTTTGTGATTACCCCTTTATAACCTTCAAATATTTGCTGGATATTGGCTTATCCTTAGTCTTATCACAAGCTTTTGTACCCATGTTGGCATTCATTTCTAGGTGTGCTGCTACTACATTCAGCATAGATATGGAGATACATACAAGTATAGATATAAACATGAATATAGATACAGATCACATGACAGTAGGTATTCGTCCTAGTTGAAATGCAATTGTTATAATTCCTGAAAGTCAATGTGTTCAATAAACTCATATACTAACACGTCAATAAAGGTTGACACAGATACAGTTCAATATTCTTCACATTTGGTTGGGTTTAGATGAATTTCTGAAGGATTCCCAGCATTACGTATAACCGTCATCGAGAGGTTCTATTACACAAGGCCCTTTATTGACTGATAAACTGGAAAAATAATACAGGACTCCTCTCCAAACTTTAGAGAAGACAATATATTTAAATGAGTAAAGCTGTTGAAAGTTCTAAAGACAGACTATTTTAAAGCATCAAGTTATGAGGAAACATTAAAATGCAGAATCAACTTTAACAACTGAGAATCATTTTTATGATAGCAATAGCTCGCTATGAAACTTATTCTACACATTCACTTAAATCATGATGGGTTTTGTGGTAATTCTCAGTTGTGCTAAGAATATCTTTGCAACGATAAGAAAAGGAAGCAATAAATAGACAGACAATAGTTCTGCATTAGACATTTTCCATGAAAAAGTTGTGAATCCTTTGTAATTTATATTCAAATTAAGATCTGAAGAGGAAATTTCTGAGATTAAGGTCAATGAAAGGCACGTAGTTATTAGATATTTTCAGACACTGTTTCAGAAAAGAATGGTACTTACTGCAAATTTTATGCAGCAAGCATACTGTCGATTTGGCCATTTTTCCTAGGAGGGCTGATGGACCTTAAGGGGGAATTGCTCTGTGAAGGAGATAGACTGGAAACTAGGAAATCTGATTTCTCTCTGTTTACCTACAGAGCAGTGATAGGCATTTCAACTGTACATAGCTTTAAGTCTCAGACTGAGCTGTTCAATACATCTTCTTGTCTGCCACGTGATCTCAGCAGCACCCAAAGGCCTTGAGTGTGTTCATGTCTGATACCTAGAGCTGTACTTATGGCATGCTCAGGAACATGTATATATTCAACAAATAAATATTACAACTTAAGGATCCCTTGTGCATTTGGGCCTCAGTTTCTCTCATTCCTCCAAACAATTCATGCAGATGAGCTGTTCCACTGAGTTCATCAGGGACTATTCATCTGCTCATCCTTCCTTGAACACACCTGGACTCAGGCTTGTAGGTAGCTCTAAATTTATGAGGGTAGAATTATTTGAATTTGTTTCATTCTACAGAGAAATTCTAACTGGCTGAGGGAGTCAAGTGGTAGTTATTTTCTTTAATAAAATTATGACAGTGAAAAAAAAAAAGGATGGTGAGGAATAAATTAATTTTTTAAAATAGTTTTTAATAGAATGTACAATATAGTGAAAATGTTTCCTATTCCTGCATTGCAACGAAAAAAAAAAAAAAAAGATTTAAAAAAGATTGTAANAAAAAAAAAAAAAAGAAAAATTACATTTTTATTCTTCAGTGAAAAAGCATCTCATCTGGCCTGTCAAGTACAAGTTGGAAGGCTACATATGATAACTCTTATGATACCAATGTATAACATTACAAAGGGATTATTTCCCATAAAGAGACCAGTAACTGTTGATTCTGATTTTTCTGGTGATTACTGTGTAGGAATCTAGGAATCTGTGCAAGATTTGACAGTATTTCACCTATGTGAAAGAAAAATTTCCATGATCATATGCTATATTGTTAAACATGGGTTTTCTCAAGCCAATTTTATGCTTCATCAATTTTTTTTTGTGCAATTCCACCTGCCCAAAATAAGTGGTCAGATTATTTCCCTTCCTTTCACCTCCTCAGAGGTTTGTATTTCTCCACACTGGTAATATGAGAACATCCTATTTTCCACTTCCTGCAGCCCTGATACACTGTATGGTTTATACTGTTTACAATTGATTTCCCACTGATAACTCCCATATGATGCAGTGAGCTGCCAGCCATGTACACTGTAGATGCCTGACGAACCACAGCTGCTCTGTCAGGCTCAAGCAGTTTGCAGACCATGGAAGTCTTTGCCCAGAGGAAACAAACCAAACCCAAGCCCAAAACACAACAAACTTTCCCAATTCTCTTTATCTTTACTTTGTTAGCATGTTGTTGTGCATCATTCGCCAACTGTTCCTTCCCCCTCTTTATTCAAAGAAATCACTCAAGAAAACATTTCCAAGTGCAATTAAACCTGTTCACCTGGATTCAGAAGCTGACATAACAAACAGATTTAAAGAAAGAGAAAGTTAAGGTTAATATTGATAAGATTAACAAGTTCCCTGGTGGAAAAGAGAGGTTAAAGAAATAACAGTTGCTTGTTTTCACTCCGTCTTCTCCAGACACCCTGACCAGCCTATTTTATAATTATCTCCCTGAGTTCTTTTTTTTCATTTAAGGGACAGCTGTACCCTGCCCATTGCTTGTCTCCTAGAGAAAATTTAGTATAAGCATTACAAGTGTGGTAGTGTTGCAAAATAGACAGTTGTCATAAGCTTTAATCAGGCCATGAGAAGTTATCAACTTTTTTTTCAAAGAAAGTTTTTTCTTAGAAGTGTAACATTATGGTGTGTGGTTCCCCAAAAAATAACTGATTTTTATAGAAAACAAATACCAGTTCTCAAAATTAAAATTTAGCTTTGTGAAAAAAAAAAAAAAAAGAAAAAAAAAGTATACAGAAATTTTATTGAATGTAGGAAAAGATTTATTTGTCTTAAAAAATTATTTTGGTTGAAAAGTTATATTTTCATAAAGATAGACCATGGAGAGAGGAAAATTCCAGCCATCCATATACAAGTTATTATTACTGTTAGCGAGTTTGCTAAATTAACATGAGGACTGAGAAACGTAGTATGACTTAAAGCTGAGAAGCATGATATGACTTAAATTTGAAAAATTACTAGCAAAATCAAATTCAACCAATATTCAGTTGCTAATATGCAATGAAATTATAAACATGCATAAAGTTAAGCACAGGCTTAACAATTTTGCTAAAATCTGATTTGAATCCAACCTCAAATGACAGCAAAAACTTTTCTTCATATTTTGTGCGCAGAACAAGAGACACCTGAAGGTAGCAGGTAGGTTGATTAGTATATGAAATAACAGTCTATTAAAATGTAAATTAAATAAATGCTACTGCCTGGAAAATAAATGAGTTTTTAGCAGCTGTCATCAGACCTGGATTCCACCTTCAGCCTCTCTGCACTCTCATCAGCTGGATTCCAGCCCAGATGAAGTGGGCAGGAGAGCACAGGAACCTAATGAGAATAAATGGGAATTAGTTTAGGAGTCTCACACAGCTAAATTATCTAAAGATTAGTTACCTGTTTGGAGCAGACTACCTGAGGATTTATTCAGCAGAAGAGTGTGCAGGCAGAATTCCAGCATTTTAACCAAACAGGTCTTTGCCACTGACTTTATAGAAAATAATTTGAATTGCATTAGGATTCTCCTCAGCAATGTCTTAAAGTCTAGTGTCTTCCTTGGAAATCTCCCAGATCTGAGGCTACGCAAGAAAACATGGGACTGGTCTTAGTGTGAGAATCAGAGCCTCTCTGTCCCTTTCACCTTTGTTTTTAAATATGCACTGCTGTGGCTGAGCAAAGCCTTGGGTGCAGCTCTCCCAAGACTGAAAACCGTCAATTTTTCAGCTCTGAAAGTTCAGAGCAGGATTGGAGATGTGTGCTGAGCACTGTGCTCTGGCCAGATTTGTAGGTGGAGAAGGTGTGTCAGGGCTTATAAAAACCCCTCCTACAGCCGTGCCTGGGACAGGAACAATGCAGGCACAGCCTCAATGGTCTGTCAAGGATCACAATTGCACTTAGAGAGCACATACCCCACCATACCAGCAGCACCAAGAGGTCACAGAAAGTGGTGGCTGTCCTTCTTTCTCCAGAAGGCTTCAGTGCTGTCTGGAGACACACTAGAAAATGTAGTACCTTAAGTGCTGCAAGGTGAGGTTGCAAGGAAGTGCTAGATGCCCATCAGGTCCCATCAACTGAATCTGTTCAAACACCATCCCAAATGCAGGTATACGTGTGGCACAGCGGAACATACTGAAAATACAGGTCACAGTCCTGGGAAATGGAGTACAGACCACCAGATGGATTGTAGAGCTCCATTGACTTACAACTTTTGTGTATGTATGTGCAATTTCTTTATATTAACACTTTCAACCTCATTATTTAGAATACATACCCAAGATCTCATGAATAAGTCTGTATGTGAGTAAAGAACTGTTAATTTGGTCCTCGGTTCAGGTGCAGTTCTTAATTCTTCTGTCTGTCTTCTGCCAGAGACCAGACTCCTACACCGCTAACCCAGAGTGAGTATGAAGAGAACAGTAACTTTCCAAAAGACTATGAGGCTGTATGTTTCCCCTAGAGAAACATATCTCTAATAACTTTAACCACATTTGATAAGTAACATGAACTGATTTTCTCTTAATAGTGCATCTTCCAGCATGATTCCAACAGTGAAACAAAGGCTATTCTTGGTTCATTGAAATACAACATAAGTACAGGGCAAAGCTCTTTGTATCTGTAAATTGCAACCCTTGGTGGTCATTAGGGAAAATAGCTTCCTGTTTGCTTTGAGCTAACCTAATGAAGTGGGAAAGTAGACTAGAAAGCAGGTCTCTCTCTGCTGTAAACCATGGAGTTTTTGCCCTCAACAGCACGGAAGTGGCAGTTGCCAGAAAGCCGAATAGTGATGATTTTTTTGACAGAGAAAGAAAAAGCACAGAGTGCAACACACTATCACTCTTACTCTTCCTGAAAAATATCACAGAAGATGAATTGTCCGCATATTAGAGTGCAATCATGGGACTCGGGAGATGGGCATTTATTTTTGCACACCATCACAGGCTTCTTGGGAGACCTTAGGAAAAACTTTCTGCGAATAGCATTTTGCAAATTATTTAAATACTTGATAGTATCTGCACTCTGTGCTTTCGGTGGCTAAATTCAGTGTCCTAAAAATTCACTGTCAGCACCAGAGGTGACTGCTTCTCTTCTCTGATTTATAGGGAATTTCTGACTTTGAATGGCATCTAAGTTAGATCCTTACAGTAACTGAAGATAAATGGTGGGAAGATTTCCCTTAGGGTTAAAAATCCATAAAAGAACTTAGGTTGCTGGTTCCTCTGTCTCTAAACTAGGTAATCATAACAGATAGCCTACAAAAAGCAGTAATTCAGGAATGTAAGAAAAGCACTTCAAAGTTTTAATTTTACAGAAACACAGATAGGGGAGGTTACGTTCACCACTGATACATAACTTCACAGACAGCTTGTCCTTAACCCAAATTCTGACTAGGTGGAGCCACCAAGTCCCTTTTGAAGCCATCCCTTGAAACTGAAATAAACAATAAAAAAATTAAAAAAGCATTAACAAGAACAAACACAAGATTGATATAATTAAAATCAAACCGGCATTAGTGAGCCCATCCAAAGCAGATCAAATCGTTCAAAGAAAGATATGACTTTGGCTGAGTACCAGCCAATAGAAATAGATTCTTTGTGGAGAAGAAGCATGAGGGTAGAGCCAATGGAAAACAATAAGACATTATTTCACCCGATGTCTATGGGTGAGATTAATTTCTTAATCTTTTTCTTTCTTTTTCTAAAGAGTGAAGTTTCTTATCATATAAATTTCTCACAGAACAACACCATATTCTGTTCACTAGAGTCTGGATACGCATCAAAGCACTGCAGTCCTTCATCCCCATCTCTGCTACCCAGCCAGCGCTCCCACCAGCCAACCGCCTGGTACGGCAGATCACAGAGCTGGACCTGCCACGGCTTCTTCCTATAAAAGATAAATGTGTCCCCTCCAGCTGTAACAAGGGTGTGAGGTGGGAGTTAGAACAAGCACAGCTGTGTCTCAGAGACTTTACATGATTTTTTGACAAGCCAAATATAGGGAAGCCTCCCCAAAAGGTGTGGACTGTATGAAGGAAATCCTGAGCTGATGCTGACGGTTCTCTTGTCTTTGTCTTGTATATTCCCTGGCAGAAAAGAATAATCCTTGGTTCCAACATCTAATTATCTAATCACTGATCAAATCACTACTTCAATAGATACATTACTGCGATCACAGCTACAGAAACAATGCTCCTCACAAGGCAAATCATGGAGAGGCCAAGAAAGCTATGCATTTTCATAACTACTGCCAGTAATGATCTAGTGAATCTAGTGAGTTTAAAGTGCCAGCTATAGTTTCTGTCACCTTGAATCCAATAACAAGTGAAACCACTCTCTGTGACAAGGACTTTTCTTTGTTCTTTGCCTTTGGACATATTCACACATTATAACTATGAACTATGACTCTGATTTCTAAGCCTATACACAAATAGTGTTATCTGATTAGAAAGTAAAGACTAAGCTTATGTCCTAAACGTGAATCTGACTTCGCTCAGTTTTCACAATGCATTCACAACTTGAATGAGAGAGAAAAGCATACCTGGCAGAAAAGAGATGATGACCCCTTTACCTTGAAAATATAATTTGAATTCTAAGAGCAGAAAGGAAGAGAAATTAGGGTTGGTTTTTATCTTTACTTGAGCTTGATTAGGTCATAGAAAGTTCAGGTAATACTCATGCCTCACAGCCACAATCATCACAGCAGTAGAGAAGCTAACAGAAGCGAAAGAAATGAATAGAAATTAAAACTTTTTAACGAATATTCCAGCTGCCTGATTGCAAAGAAAAGGTTCAAAATAAAAACTGTCTAGAAGTATATTGACACATTCTGTTCTGATTAGCATCCAAATTATGTAAGTCAGCAGCACAGCTAGTGAAAACTATTACCTGAGAGCACTTCACTGACTTAAGATGTTTTGAGAGGAAAGGTTTAATTTCAAAACCATGATGACCGTGCATTTAAATATTTTAAATTATCATTATCATAAGGTATGCATGAGACTGCATAAACAGTTTCCCCTGTCTTATTTCTTTCCAAAGTGACTAGGTATTTTTGATTGCTGTTCTTTTTTTTAACTTAATGCCATTACGAAGTAAGGTTGTCCAAATAGACTGAAGAGGTTCAAAAGTCAAAGTTGGTATTTGCCATCATTTGCAAAAATTACTACTGGTAAGTACTGGATTGGGGGCCTCAGGACTGAGGGGAAAAATGGTTAGTCAAAGATATTCTAATTTTTGAAAAGTGACTGGTGACACTGGACTCTGTTTTTTAAAGTCTCCCAAGTTGGAAGCCCGAAATTAAGGCACACAAAAATGTTAGCTCCTTTTTAGTGTTACCTTCTTATCTTCAAGTCTTAACTCAGACTGTCCAAATTTCCCAGTAGCCTGTTGAGCTAAAGGGCATATGATTATAGCATTTCATGGCCTAAGCAGAACCATTTAATCTACACAAACAGCTGGGACTGTACAAGGTATTAGAGAGGCCACAGTTGCCCATTGCTTATATTAGGTCAACCAGTTGAAAATTCAGCATAAGCAAAGTACAAAAGGGAAAAGAGCTGACAGCTGTAGTAAGCTGTCAGCTGCAGGAAAGAGGCAATGAACTCTTGCATTAGAAAATCACACAGAAAAGCGGACATCACTGTATTTGATAGCAAGATAAGTTTTCCCACCAGTTCTCTAAAAAGACTTCGCATTTATATTTGGTTTTGATGTCTCGGAATCTGATGCCTTTCCTGACTATAAATACACTTGCACTATAAATATACTTATCTTCCCTTGTAAAATGTTTTGAAATCTTCTGATGAAAAGCTCTAAATATGTAGCCTTCTATTTTTGAAGAAGCCCAAGGTGAGATAATGCTCTCTACATTGAGATTTCATGGTTCTGTACAGAGGGTTGGCCTTACATCAAAGAGCTGTTTGCACATTAAAAATCTGTCAATTCTACCGCTGCTGATCAAGGAAAACTAGTAAATCAGCTAGTAGCAATCGTGGTTGAGGAAAGGAAAGACAACAGCAAAATTGCAACAAAGAAATGACATTGATTACAAGCTGGAGCACAAGTTCTCTGCTCCCAAGAAATTCAAAATGCTAAAATGTCTTCACACTATTCTTGATTTAGCTAATCCAAATGTAGGCAGAAATGACACCAGATGAGTCAGGCACACCGTCTGGACTCAAACTCTGAATTTGGAAGTGATAAACTCACAAAAGTTTGCTTGGATGTTTCAGTTCAACAGTCAAAGCAAAAGCCAGATTTCCCATTTAGCTTTCAGACAACTTGCAGCTGAAAATATCCAAAGGTTAAGGGGTTTGCTGAAGAGATGTGCCACTGAGATTAAATGCAAATTGTGAAAGAACTCCAGTTTCAACCCTTGTTATGTTAGTGGAAAGGTCTCGCAGAGATGTGTGGAAAGGACTGCTGGGAAAATTGTGTGCAGTGGTTGCTTTCTTCCACCCACTGAAACACATGTGTAAGTAATGGTGGCAAGCAATGATAGCTAACATACATTCATTGCTGGCCAATGAAATCCTGTAGAGAAGTTTTAATTGCTCAGAAGGTGTCAACCAACAGAAAAAGACAGGCTTCATTTTCTGACAGACACAGACAACCCCAATTCTAGCTGGAATGTCATGAAAGCACAACATCATGGTCTGTAAGATGCCAGCCACAAGGCCTTTCGGTGTATTGGTAACTTCTAAGATGTACATTTGTACAGCACCTCCTACAGCTTGTGACTGATAACCTGAGCATTTCTGAGTAAAGTCTTAGTTAAATACCTCTAGAAAATGAATGATATGATCTTCCTCACTGCTGAACTTCTTTGTTACACTCCGATCCCTTTTTGCTGCAATTTTTTACCCCATAAATACCTCACTCTATGTCTGTTAGGACAGAATATCTACACAAACTTAAACAAGAAATTCTCAGACCTACTAAGTATTTCACTCTTATCCATGTCCTAGCATGTAGATAAATGACTACAGAAACATATCTGATTGAGATGTACCATTTTCAAAGGAAGTCAGATGATCTCGACGCTCCATTTAATGTATTATTCCACTAATGTAATTCTTTGTGCAAAATCAGAAAAACCTTTTTGCATGGAGTTAGTGGTAGGAAGAGAAATATGACCATGGTCAAGGTAAAACAAAGTGATTAATCATCTGAGACTCAAAAAAATAAAATTGTAGCCAAAAGATGTGTGCTGCATCATCTAATGTACAAAAGACTGCAGTTTAAGCATCTGAATAATTACTATGTTTAGAACAAGAATGCACAATGTAGATAATCCTTTCTGAATAATTGTAGTATTTCTCCCAGAATTTTTGTCTCATAATTGACTAGTCTGAAGGTTGCTATGGCAAACACTTAGCTTACACAGCACATACTGTAGGGAGCAGGTACAAACTGAAAAGGGGGACTGGTGTAGAGAAATACACCTTATAATTCTTTTCAGTGTACATCGATTGTCAAAGATAATGACAAAGATAAAAAGAGATACATATAACTAAGTTTACTGATTTCAGTGGAATTGCAAAGTCAGAATTTGACTTGAAGGTATTTACATCAGGATTAATAATCATTAAGTTATTAAATATGCTTTTCTCCCCTCTTAAAGTGCCTGCAGCCTCCTTAGGAAACTGATACTCTGACAAGATTTTTCTTTTTCACTGACACAAAGATAATCGGAGAGATGTCAAAATAGTCTTATTCTTGTCTGTATTACTGTTTATTACTGAGGCTAGGCAGATCCTTAGACAGGAGCTTTTTGATGCTAGTCATTTTAGAAAACCACAACAAAATGTATGTGATAGCAGAGGGATGGAGACAGAATTCAAGGAAGCAGTAGGATAGTATTGTCTCAGCTGGGCATAATAATGTGCATGACGTGGTCATATCCACCACATGGCCTGCCTGTCCCTAAGAGTTTTAGATATCACAACAAGGTAACATTTACCAAGGATTTGAAAGAAACTAACAATACCCAGACTGGGGGATTCAAGATAAATGGTTACCTGGATAGAGCTCTTCCTGATTGAAGCCACAATGAGTAAATGGCAAATCTGCCACAAATTGGACAGACAAAGTCTCTTCACAAGACCTGGCTTGTGCTTATGTATAAAGTATATTCAGTAGCTGATGACATATCTCAGGTGGCTTTTGGCAATCTGAAAAGAAAATGCAGATTTTCTGGACAAATCTCTTAATTTTTCAAACTGCCATCACTGATTTTCGCCAACTATAATGTGTGTTTACTGCCCACTACAGAAGCTCATGAGACTAGAGTCATTTAGCTGACAATGTGAACAGAACAGATCCATAAGAAACTCCTCTACACTTTTCCCTGATTTAACCCATTTTAAAAAATCCTTTTGTGAGCCTCCTCATGTAATGATGAACTACAGCTAAGGAAAATAGCTAAAGGTTATTCAAGTTTACTGCCACTGCAGGAATTCTGGCTGGGATCTTCTTGCTCAGAGAAACAGATGCAGCATCATCTATCTATTTTGGAGCACAAAAAAAAAGATTAAATATGTTCCATAAAAATGGCAGCAGAAGGTGATCAATAGCATAATTTTAACAAGAGAGATTAGAAATGTAAGAGATACCACTATGGGATGACCAAGAAGTAGCCAAAGCAAATAATAAAGCTAAAAACTGGAAAAGGAAAAGGCTGCTTCATGAGCAGTGGAACTACTGGAGGCAGGTTCTGGGCATGCACGAATGTCCTATATCACTGTCCACTGAAATTGCCTGCTCCTGCTGGTTCCTCAGCACTTCCAAAGCCATCACCTGAGCCATCTCACTGACCTGTCCCCACAGCTTCTTCTAAACACCTCTGTATCTGTCCCCACACACACATACCCATTTAAGAAGATATTTATATAGTGCCCATAACTTTATTTTTTTAGGCTTGAAGCTGTACATGCTGATGGTATTTCTGACCTACTTGAAGTGTACTGGTGGTTTAGCAGTCAGACACAGCATGCTAAACTTGCACTGCAGTCGCTCCCTTAACAGGAGTGAGGGCACAGGGCACACTCTGTCTGTGACCAATTTTCACCAGTTGCACAATTTTAAATAACCTCATTATAATGCTACCAGAGGCTGACATAAAGAATTGGTACACAGGTCTAAAACAGATACATAGTCAATTGTTCTGTTTTCAGTTCAGCTTGACAATTTAAATCCATGCAGGGAACAAAAGCCTCTAGCTCTCATTTTCAGAGGTGTCAGAGGGTGCATTGGTGTCAGATCCCCACTGACTTTCCATGGACTTAAGCATGCCAGACAATTTTGTTCTGTTATAGTCTATTACTCATTTACAGAGAACATAGACTTTTTTAATGCTTCATTGCGCTATCTTGTACTGTTTGCAAGGAGCAGTAAGTAGTTCCCTCTCTATTTTTTCAGGAAAGTGTCATTTTTTAATTAATTTTATAGACAAAATCCTTAGTGAATATAAATATTTCACCTGTAGCTTTCCTCCCCCTTGCTCCTGAGAAACTTGTATTGCGTATTTTTCATGAAAGGCTTGTCAAGATGAGAAGCCATCACAGAAACATTTCAAAATTTCCTCGACAATTGGCTCATTCATAATCTAATTGCACCGGCAGGCAAGAAACTCCAAAAGTCCCTCGATGTGCCATGACAGTTTTTACATGGATCTTGACAATACGTGCCAAGCGATTTTCACAGCCTTGAAATTTCTGTCAAAAGAATAGAGAGAGGAATGAGAAACCCAAGGACTTTGACCACATGAAATGCAACTCAATAATTTTTCTCCCTCCAAGCTGAAATGATAGTCTGAAACTGTCATGTGAAAGGCACATAAGGAGAAATATTTGCTCTTACGAGTATGTATTTTTTTCAGAGTTTAACTAAGGTCATCCTGGGTTCAAGATGAATAGTGAAATGAAGCCCTTTTAAGTTATTATTCCCATAGGATGAAAAGAAAAAAAAAAAAAAAAAAAAAAAGTCTAGCCTGCATATGAGTAAAGGTTCACCAGAAGGATAAGTACAGAGGAAGAACAAGCACCACTGAAAAAAAGCTCTGGTTTCTATAAACATGGGTTTCTCTTCCAACAGTCCTGATAGTGGGTTTGGAGGGGATGGATGATAAAGCAACTACAAAAGTATTTGTTGTAGTATGAAAGCCAAGAATATTCATGTCCTTGCTCCATAAGATGTTTGCTGAAGGTGTGGGGAGGGGTGAAGGGAGGGGTGTCCCACAGCCCACGGGTATCGGACTTAACCCCAATCAGTGATGCATGAGGAAGATTATTTTCCTCAGATCTATTGTTTCTAACTGCCTGTCAGTCAAATAAGTTCATGTCATCTACAGACATGTTACATTTAGGTTGCCCTATTAAATGTTTTGTTTGTTTTTTTCTCAATGGAACTTTGATGCCTATTTAAAAAAGAGAAAAAAGTTACATACAAAATGACTGCAGGATCTGGGAGCTGTATACTGACCTGAAAGTTTATCTCATTGCTTAATATTTTAGGTCTTAGCACAGAACTAAACAGTTAACTGCTAAAAAAAAAACAGAGTATGAGAAAGACTGAATGAATTCACTATGCTTTTGCCTTCTCCCTTCAACTTACTTCCATATTGTAACATATTATGCAAGTTAATATAGATTTTCCAAACCACAAGAAAGAAAGTGCAAATAGGAATATTTACCCTCTGTATTCAGGCTGGAAATCTTCTGAAGCCCTTTTGAAAGCTCTTTGTGGGTTTGAGATGCTTAAAGAAAAGAAACAATATAATCTGGAGCAGACAACACAACAGGCATCAAATTTGCCACTTTATGACATCAAATTCTGCAATCAATAAAAATGTCATCTATCTCACATTATAATCAGAGCAGGTAGATTTATATGACCACTTGGTTATTATGTTAGACCTCATACTACTTAACAATAAAAGACCTTAAGTCTGGCTGCTCCAAGCCAGGAGAATGCAAAATATCAATGACTCTAATAAGTCAAAATGGATTTTGTGGGAAAATTACAAAAATCACAGCGTTGAGCAGGTTTAATATTTTCAGCAGGAGACGTCTCAAATGGAAATTCAGTCTCCTACCACAGATACGTGTCTGACCAAGTAGAATGGATTTTTTCCTGCAAGGGAAGGGTGTTCTCTCCTCTCTCAACTAGACAGGGAGTGAACATAAAACTTATGTTAGATGCTGGAATTAGGTGAAACCACTTCCCCAAGAGGTCTCTTTCTATCCAAACCCTCTTCCTGCTAGAAACTTCTCACAATCTTGCTCACTGGTGACCGTGCCCTCCTTCCAGAAACAGTTCCTTTTGCATAGAAAAGCAATGAGATGGCTCAGGAAAAGGCTTTTGAAGTAACAAGGAACAGTATTATGCTATCAAATATGCCTCACAATGACTTGTGGTATAAATGACTCCATGATACAGGGTTGCTATTTCATTGGCTGGACAGATTTGGTCAAATGCCTTAACAGCACTCACGAACATTAATACCAGTTCTGAGTGGCCATCCAATTCCATGTTCGCAGCCCTTGCTATTCACATTGCTGTGTGACTGTCAGAAGAAAACAGATTGCTGTTCATTTTAATCAGTCAGATCAGTTTTATCGAACGTGCCTGTTTGATGTGATTGCATCTTGTGCAACTGAGTGAAATGAGACAAAAAGAGCAATTTTATATCACGTAGATAATAACAGATGCACCCCTCAGAATTCATTATGAAAATCTGTTTTGCAGCCGTATGTTCCACTTCATCTGAAATCCTTTTGTTCTCATCAGCCTCTTCCTGTGTGAAACTACCACTTTGCATTTTGCAAGCATCGACTAATGGAATCCAATATTACTTTGTCCATATCCTTGGATCCCCTGCTAAATATTGAAAACTAAGAAGTTTAGTTTTCCATAACTTACTGAAATAGTCTCCATATAGTCACCTGGTTGTAAAGCACCAGGTATATTTACCCTCTATAATACTATATACCCTTTAGATATCACTTTCTAATAACGGGGGGGGGAAGACATCTTTAGCAGTATAAAGTTGTCTTCAGGGTGAGCATAGCTCTATGAAATCTCAGCTCAGCCTTGGTGTCATTTTAGTTTAAGGTGTGTTCGAATCTGTAGATATCTAAATTCCCTTAGGACTTCTATGTATGTGTATGAATCAAAATTACAGGTATCATACACTGCTTCTTTTCCTCATAACCTTTTTTAAACACCTACGTGACTATGCTGACTAATATGTATTTTATTGGCTTGGTCCTTAGCTGATGTATATTCAAGTGGCTCCACAGATTTTAATGGAGTGATGCCAAATTACATTACTCCAGTGGTTTCGCTGAAATCCTATCCCTTTTGACATCATTGGCAAAGCTCCCGTCGTCTTCAGCAAAGCAATTACTTCAATGTATATGCTTGGCATATAGAGACCCTCCTCAGCGGAAGGTCGTGCAGTCAGGCGAGTGGTATGATGCCTTAGTTAGAGGCACCACATTCATCCTGTGAGATCTGCTAGAGGTTAGCACTAAAACATTAATTTGTTGACTAGACAAAAGAAGGAATAAAGGAAAGGTTGAACAAACATGAATTAACTTTTGCAAAAACCATTCAAAGATGTTTCAGTATAAATTTGAGCAATTAGGAGGAGCACTTCCTCGCTTTTCTTAGTCGTCCTCATAAATTCACTGGCTTCCTTAAATATCTCCCCTTATCCTTTCTGTAGCTAGAAACTGACATTTTCTTTGCTTCAAGACTAAAGGTATATACATGTTGCAAAGCTGGTAGATCAAACACTGAGACCCAGACATATCTCTGCACCCACCCCTCACAACTTATCCATGTACTACCTTAACTTTTGTTCAAGGGCACCTTTTAACTCCCTCATCCTTCCTTCGTGTTCTCCGGGCCATTTCACCTGTTCTTGGAGGCCCTGGGGTTTTTTTCCCCCCATATCCATATGACTACAGCATCCAAAATATCAGGACCGTACCAAGTTATATTTCCCATGTCTCTATGCCTCCCTCTATGACCCCTGCTTGAGGTTTCCACACCTGTAATTCTAGTACACAGCATAGGCCTAACTGCCATAATCATCACCTTCTACCTGTGCTCTGTGAATTCTTGCTAATGTCCTCTCTGTACAGGCCTTTCACCCTTTCACTGAATCCTTTAGTTCCCTACTTTGCTATAAGATCTCAAGTCCACGTGCAACTCATACATCTAAGGCTTGATTCTTCAGCCTATATTCCCATAGGATGCCTTGCAGCACAGGCTGGTGAAGGCAACTAGATAACTAAATTCTCTACTGTTCTCTTTTCAGCCCAACTAAATATCTGATGCATGATCTCCAAAAATTGTATTAGGCCTCCAAAATCTGTTACATTTCTTTGCATTTATTTAGACTAAATTTATTAAGATGAGGCTGTAGTGCAGGTTTAAATAGTATCTTGCACAATCAGACCCTGATGTAGGAACAATTTTTAAATCAGAGAGGTATTTTCATAAACTTAAGAAAAAAAAATGCTGTGGGATTCTTTCTACTTGCTTAGTTTAGTTTAACTTGTCATTTTTTTGGAGGGAGGGGTTTTTTATTGTTGTTGGGCTGTTTTACTGTTTCATAGAGACACTCAGATCATCATTTTTTCCTTTGTTTGAAATTTCCTCTTTTCGCAGTCTGGACAGCAAATCAAAGTCAGTCATTCAGGCAATACTAGCTAACTCTTCTAAACTCCATTGAAATACCAATAATAATAATAATTGATTTCTAGTCTTATTTCAGCAGAGGATGTCACATACTTAAGCTATTGCCTTGTTAGACTAGAGGTGTGCTAGATGACAAAGGGACTGTCTCTCTTATGCATGTTTGAAGAGAGCAGGGGGATTTCTATTTCTTGTGAACCTGGAGGAGTCTGATAACACAGATGTTTTTTAATCTGAAAGCTAGACTTTCATCAAACGCAACTTTTGTATCTTGAGAGACAGACGCTGAGGCTCTGAAACGTCAGAAAAGCCTTCCAGTGAAAAAAATGTATAAATTACACTTGTGTTAACAGTAAAGGGACAGATGCAAAACCCATATCAAAATGTTATGAATTATGTTGCAGGCCTAATGTTGCTTTGTGTGTGACATTAATGCCATTGAAAATGCATTGACATAAAAGCCTAATATAAACATTACCAGCCAAGGCTGAAATAAAGACAGCAAGGTTATCATTGACAGTATGGATATAAACATATCAGTCTTATAATAGTATTATAAATAAAAGGTTGTTAATTTAACAATGGCCATATACATATATATATTTAAGTAATGTCAGTGCTCACACATACCAGACTTTGTATCAGCATTTATATGGGATCTCATAAAGCAGCCAAACACTTCCTGATAACTTTTGGGAAATGATAGCGCAAACATGACCATAAACGATTCTGCTGCATAAATCAGGTCTGTGCATGTGTAAATTGCATCAGTAATTTATAAATGTAAATGTAAACAGAAATAGCCTGCTCATGCATCAAAAGCACCAATGATGAAAAACAGGCTCCGGAAATCATAACCAGGGTCTGCAGGTATGTGGTGTTAGAGCATAAAAGGACAAATAAACTTTTTTTAAGTGATGTTCATCATGCTCAGGCCTCCAAGTCCTCAAAGGGTGTATATTAAGGGCAAAACGGTATACAATATGACTCTCCCAGCTATCACTCAGCTCTACTATTCTCTTATGAAAGCCTGGTACTATCAATGGGAACTTTTGAGAAGAGACTTGTTATTTTTATAGTGCCAAGCCTTCATTCTACAACATGTTTATTTGAGTTCTTGCTTTTAATCAAGGCCATTTACCAGGAACCTTGGGACTATGAAAGAATGTAACATTTGAGGAACTGAGAGACTGATGCAGAAGAAAGTTCAGAATTCCTTTCAAAATCATGCCAAAAGCTGACAACTTCACTCAGCTGTCCTTCCATGCTGTCTCTCATAAGAAGCTTTAAAAGGGATGGGGGTAACTATATAAGGACCATAGAGCTTCACTTTTAAAAGTGATTATGTGAGGCATCAGGGTTCGTTACCACAACCAACCTCACTGGCAGACAACTTGACTCCTAGGCCCTCTTCTGGAACTATAAGACAAATTTCCCTCCATTAAAGCTAGCTATCTGATTTTTCCTACCAACTGCACAGGAGTAAAAAATGCTTGTAGCTCTGCCTGAGCAGTACTGCTGACTCCCATTNAAAAAAAAAAAAAAATCACTTACCCACCACAAAACAGCACTTTATTGCTCTGTTCAGAGAATTAAATAATTGAATAAATATTATACCACTCCCATAACTGAGGCGTTAATGTTGCTTTAAGGAATGTGATGTTCCCTGCCAAGAAACCATCTGTTGAATGAAATATGTGAGACTAAAATGAGGCTAAAAAGGAGACTGCTGATATGATAACTCCAGATTGGAAGCTTCTTGGTACCATGGGAATGCTAATCAGTGTTGATCCTGACAGCTGTAGGTGTTCAGCTCTCAACAACTAGTAACGCACTCTCATACCTTTTTTTTATTTTAACTTTTTAGTTTTTCCAGGGTGAACAATGTAGAGCTACTTGCTCAGCGTATTTAGAGAAGAGTAAATTAAGGAGACAGAACATTATCTCTAATAGTGTCTTAAATGAAACAATGGTGGATATTGAAGTGAATTTGTACCAACTTTTAGTTATCATTCATGAGAACAAATTTTGAGACTCAAAAAATGTTAGAGATTTTTATGTTAATTTGATCTTTTAAATCTACACTTACACTAACTGGTTTTGCCAAGTGCAAGGAAGATACATGCATGTGGACGTCTGGAGAGGCTCTTAAATCTTACTTCTGCTTCAGTCTCCCACAGTGTGATTAGTTAGACAGTATTCTTTGAAAAAGAATCTCACTGTATCTTAACGCATGTTTTCAAAGGCACACTTGGACAATAAAGATCCAGAACTTCAGGGACCGTAGTATCTCACTAGAGCATGAGTAAAACCAACTTCTGATTGGCCCAACAGGCAAAGCATACCCAGAAACTCATAAGGATGTAGGAGAGTTGTAGTCATTTTCCTGTCCCCGTCTTTTATCTTGGATTGAAGGTATTGCAGCTAGTATAAGGAATTTAGATTTCCAAACAGGTCAATTGCTTTGAGTATCCCACCATAATTACATCAAGATGATTTATTCTGGGATCCAGAGATTATTTATTGCTCTACTCTCCAAAAACTTTATGCATCTTACTTTCAATATTTGTACAATATACATAGCAATATTGAACTTCTGATCTTCTTTGGAAGACATGGGCAGCATATGAATGATATTTTATTGCTGTTGAAACACTGAGGAGACATTCAGCCACTTATGTTGGGCTGAGATCTCATATACAGCTTTTCTGTTCCTTTTTGTCACCTAGTAGTGATTGCAAATGAATAAAAGAAGTCCCTTTCAGATTCCTCCTCTAAAAATTCAATTCTTTCAGCAGAGCTATGACATCCACGAGTTTACACAAACTTACAAAGGTAAAATTTTCTCCTAAACATCCTTGACCAGTCATTTCTCTTTAGTATTGCTAATGGATGGAGTATCAGAAGATGAAGTAGCTAAGAAAAAATCCTACATTGTATGGAAAGCCAAAACAGTGACCTTTCACTTCCAGTGACCAGAAGCAGGCTTCTTTTCATCAGCCTGCCCCGGTCCCAGTACAATCAGATGGTGTCCCTATAATGTGCTTTCATACCTGATTTCACTAACTGCGCATATTGGATTTTCTGAATACCAACATAGTTCTTTGATTAAAATCAAANGGGTAGAATAAAAATTGTGAATAAGGTTGTAAGGTTCACTCAACCTGAGGACTGTACAAGACACAAGTGGTAAAGAAACTTTTTCCCATTTTGTACAGTCCTAATACTGACCCTTCTCTGGTCCTGCACACATGGATGCTCATACTGTCTCAAACGACTTCCAAAAAAATGGCCATATGAACAAAGCACTTTTAAAGGAGTTTACCGCAGGTACCAATGTGCATCTGTGTACTATGGCCCGACTCAGTTGTACAGTAAACCTGCAACTGTAAACCTTATTCTTGCAAAATGTCTCTGAAAGCAATTCAGGGGGATGTTTTTGTGTGGGCAGAAGAGGACTGAAGGAGTTCCATTTGCTTTCACTGATGCATCATCTGTGCAGTATCACACAAGAGGCTACTATGTTGTCCTCTTCAAATCTTTTCCCTCTCCTCTAGTCACCACTGAAGCTACAACCAGTCCTCAGAGGAATTTGGATGTGTGATCTGCATGCAATGTCCATGAGTAGAAGTTGATTCTATACAGATGTTTTGCTCACAGCAAAACCCATTCTCCTCCTTGAGGCAGGACCCTGTCCTACATATGATGATCTGAAATATCAATGGCAAAAAAAAACTTAAAAACATCAACAACAGAGAGCAAAACTAAAAAGAAGTATTCACAGCACACAACTCTAGCTATTTAAAAGCAGTGTAACCACTTTCTACAGCCAAAGAACTGAGCAGGATGTCCAAAAATTGGTATTATTTATATGCCTCTTGTAGTTCTTTCAAAAACATATATTACAAAGTTAAGTGAGTAAATAAACTGATTTGTCATGAACAACAAAAATGGCCCCAGGGCTTTAGACCTCATTAACCTAGATTCAAACCAAAGTGATGAATTCCATTCTTAATTGATTCTGCAAAGATTGCTAATGAGTCTGTAAGGAGAGGGATCCTGAACATAATGGATGGCTTTTGAGAAAATCAACAACAATAAGGGAGAGGGAAGGGCCATCATTTAAACATCTCTGTAAGTAAATGAAAAAGATTGGGGGTGTGGAAGAAGGTTTCAAGGTTGTATTTCTACCCAAACCAGAAAAAAACCTGAGCCTATATGATAGAAAATGAAGTGTGGTGGCAAAGTGCTACAAGACTTATTCTTGGTCAAATTCCAAAACCTTGTCAAAGTATCACTCATTCCTCTCACAAACACAGAATTCAGACTTAAAAATGTAACCCATCACCACACTGGAGAAACTAAAACAAAAGCATGCAACCTCGGAAATATCGATAATTCAATTCTAGCAGATAAAGTTCCCTCACCTTCATTTCCCTCAGCTGTTGCCATCATAGTACCAGAAATCCTGAGTGCTCATGACCATATAATTAAAGGTTTTATATCTGGCGACCCACTCGATGACTTGGACTGAAGCTAGAGCCCCGATATACCCCAGAGAGCAGCAAGTCTGGTAATCAATTTGAGATCAAGAGGCTGCATAGAGATAAGATTCAGAGTCCATCCATTTGTATAGAGGATTGCTTTTGTTTGCCTCAGAGGGGAGCTTGATCTCCATAGGGAAATTCTCTCTTTTCATAATGGATAGGTGAAGAGGAAACATCACCATTTAAGGTTATTTCCCTCTCGTGGAATAAATTCATGGTTGTTACATGGCCAAATGAAATTTGATCAGCCAGACTGCGAAGGTACAGAAGTTTACTCATTTGTTTACATGTTCAGAGGTGAAGTAGAAAAATCTCCTGGATCTTTTGTTTGTAACTATTCTGAGTCTTCAGGTCAAACAGCTGAATATCTTCAGACATACTGTTAGAAAACACCCAAAAACTATCAAATGTTTCAGGTTTTATACATTGGTATAGGTTAACAGCCAAGATGAAATCAACATTTAAACACCAGCCTACAGACTCTTAAAGCAAGTGAATTCAAACAGAGGATTTACTCAGTGCAAAAGTTTAGTGAGGATAATGCCTAAACTAGAGTCAAAACTAAATCTTCAATAAAGACATATCTAACAAGACACTATCCTCCAGATCTAAATGAATCCCATGAGAAATGCACAGGAATAATAGGCTCTGATGATCTCTGAAGCAGCTCCAGTCTATCACAGGGAACCTTAGCACTAGTGTAATTATTATGGTTCTTTCTGCCTGAATTTCTTTCCTTCCTCCGTCCTGGTCCCTGGAGAACCGCATGAAGAAAATGCAGAATGATACCAACACCGTTAGGATACTATGAAGAAAACAGGAAAAGCACCTCAAATTAGCTGTTTCCTCATGGGCAGTGAGCAAAGATATTAAGGAGGGCAAGGAGCAGTTCCAGATAGAAAATAAATACTAGAAGTATCATGAACACTGCAGATTTTATAATGTGGCCATTTTTTCACCTAAAACAAAGAAAAGAATCTAAACCAGTGTGGAGGGTAGACAATATTTAATGCCTTAATATAACTGTAGTATTAAACCACCGATAACCAAGAATTGTACCTTTATGTTTTTCGTTCTTTTGCTCAGCTACAAACTAAGTTAGCAGTGAATGAAGCCTACTAGTGTTTGAAAGATGTAGGGTAGCATACAAAATGAATTGCAAGGTGAAGGTGATGAGCAGAAATGCAAGGGCATGGCTATATGTAAATTGCAGGACCCTGCAGCATGTCTCAGTTCCCAAATCAGGATGGGAAATCCAGCCATGACTAGACTACTAGACCTGTGTGTAGGCATAGGCACTTTCCCAATCCAGCATCCAGTATTATTTCACAGAACAGAAGCAGAAGAAAACTGCTTGGTAAATCAACCAATGCAGCGGGAGTCTAGGACAGCCTTAATGGACAGGGTAATTAGTAGCTAAACCAACACAGCATAACCAACCTGATACGAACAGCCCCTGAAAATGGTGGTAGAAGAAATTCCCAATTTCCACAGGTGAAACAGGGAGCTGCTGAAATCTTTCCGCTCCCTCCCAAGAAAAACACACTGGGTGAGAGAAAAGGCTAAGATCAGTATTCATGTCAGCAGGTTATCTCATCAAGGTCTTCAGCTGCTATAAGTTTAGACCAATATAAATCAGGAGAAGCCCTGCCCCATGACCTCCATGTTCTTGAATTTTGTAGTGTTATGTTTTATTACAACCATTCTCTCTGTTTTAATAGAAAATCCCAAAAACGGTATTATTTCCATTCACAATGCAATTCAGTAGGAGCAGGGTAGTTTCATTTTGTTTTGTGGCTTTTTTCTTATTTTCTCTGGTAAATGGCAATGATATGAGATACTTGGAAATGTATTTACCATGAACATATTTCTTCCATCTCCTTGGCTCGTGAGTTGCAAACAACTGATTTGGGGTCAGACATAAGAACAAGTTATTGCACATTAGGTGGCCCTCTGAAGCTCTACATGTGCAAGCGTTTTGCCTGCAGTTCACCTCTTCTAGTCCCCTTTCACTTAAAAAAATAATAGGATATTTGAATATTTAATCTAAACTTTTGAAGTTTTCTGAATGTCAGAATTTGGAGGGAGGCGAAGAAAAGAAACACATTGGCTTACAATAAGACCATTTTGAGTTATCACAAACCCAACATGTTTTTTGGTATGTGACTATTTACCTGTGTTTTGAGACTATATTAACTGAAGATTGTAAAGTGCTTAGCAATCCCTGGTTGGAAGGTAGTTTATACCACACTAAGCTAAAACATAAATAAGAATAAAGCACAGGTATATGCTGTATCTGGAGAATGGTCTCCAAAGAGGGAAAATCGGGGGATTGATTTTTATGTTTATGAAAATCAGCGGGGAATTCTGCTCTAAAATCAGTGGCATGTGCAACGGGCTCATGTGGATGGATGGGGAAGTTAGCGTGCCGACAGATGTGGATTTACAGCCCACAAGGTATTCTGCAATAACTTGCCGTGAGGGTTTTCTTAGTCTGCACTGAGAATGCCTTTGTGTGCAGTAGTCTAATAAACTATTTTACACTTGTTCTCTATTAGATCAGTTTCTTATACCAGCTGACGCACCAGTTTCTATACATTACCTTTTCTGTAATGATAAATCCTGTAACAATGTCTGGATAAGTTACACTAGGTCTCTTTATATTCACTAAATATGTAGTCAGGCTGGTAGTAGAAGCGCATGAAGTGCAATTCCCCTCTGCTGTAAACTGGAATGCTTCCCTGGAAGCCAAGGCAAGTCCAGAGATTCCAATCTGCAGCAAATTCGACCTCGTTACCATGATATGGTCACCATAGCACTGCATAGCCTCTGAGCTTCCTGCAGTTTTCTAGGGAAGAGGTCTGCATGGTGTGCAAACTTAGGAAACCACAGCAGTAGTTTTATACATGCTACATGCCATGGACAGGACACAACATCAGCATAGGAAGGTCCTAGCTGCTCCCTGGGAGGAAAGCAGAGCAGCCGCAACACATAATCCTTTGCCCTAAGGTAAATCTGCCCCAGGAAATTTCACACTGGTTCTCTTCTAGGAGGAGTTTTCCTAAGGGTAAAGGAGTTTGTGCAAAGTTATGCTAAGTCAGCTGCTGCCAGACATTTGCCTAGAGGGTTCTACAGGGCAACCCCAGTCATGCAATTTTAATCAAGTTGAATTCTCCAATGGCAGGTGCAGTACTACAATGCATTGTGCCATCCTCTGGCAGGCAAGTGTATAAAATATTAGTGCAAGAGAAAGGCCAAGAGAAAAAGAGAAATCTCTGTAATGCTTTATTAAAAAAAAAAAAAAAAAAATCAAGAGGAAAAGAAAGAAAGTTAGGCAGCCAGAAAATGCCAGGCTAGTGGAGACACACTGTCTGCACAGCAGCTTCTCTGGTAACAGATCTTAAAAGCCTCAACAGTGATCTGTTATTCTTACAAGACACAACAAAGCTCCCAACAGGCAGTGAACAGCAGTATTAATGGATTGGAAATTGAGAGTTTAATGTATGAGCTTTCAGAAGTCTCCCAAGACTAGCAGCCTCATTGTGCATATCCCGTAAGTTACTGCTATTGGGTTTTGGGTGTATGTGATATCATCAGTGGAAAAAAAACCCACAAAGGTCAATATAGCTGCAAACTGTCTCAGAACATCTGGGCAATATTTCATTAGAAATTCTTCAACTCTGAGAGAAACAAATATTATTTACACAATAAAGGGCTTAAAAAATACCCAAGTAAGCAAAAGTCGGCTCAGTTCAACTACTTTACAGTTAAATCATTTTTTATTGAATTCAAGTTTCATGGATCATTAGAGAGCCAGAGGCAGAATTCCAAGAGCTGCTTTGGCCTAATGAGTCTTCAACAAATTGTTTTTTTAAGGATTTGATGCCTGCTTTCTGGGTTGTGAAAAAAATCTGTTTTAAGTAATTTGTCTTTATTTTTTCTTTTTTAAAAAACACAGGCTTTTTAACTGAACATAATTTATATTCAGTGTAATAGGTTGATAGTAGTGTGCATTTTCTTTACTGTTTTTTTTTTTACTATGAATATAAATGTCCCAATGCCACAGAAAAGGTACTAACGCTTGTATTTATTTTTTCACCATCAAATTCTGTGCTTTTTCTTATATAGAGTGAAAATCTACTGAAGCAATAGCTTTAAAATCCCTGATTTCACAGGCTTATGCTGCTTTGCACCCTCCAAGAAGCTGTGGAGGCATTACTCATAATGCCCTAAATTAATGTAAAAGACAACACAGGGGTGTTTAATCTATCAAAACCTTTTAGATGATAAAAATTTGCCTCCAAAGGAAAATATTTATTAACAGGCAAAAGGGTAGTGAGTTGAAAGTTAATACTTTCCATACCAGAGAAGGAACATTTGACACCAAGTTCATCAAAATCCCCTTTATCATCATGGCCTGGGCATGCCAGCATCTGCAGCCAACAGCACAGAAGGGACTGATAGGACCAGGAGCATGTCCAGCCACCCGTGATAGCCCAGCTCAGATGCCTGGACACTGCTTTACAGCTGGGTACACTGGGAGCTAGTGTGTAGTGCACAGCCAGGGTGAGCTGAGTTCAGGCTTTGGGTTTGCAGTCAGGTATCTTAATTGCTCTGCTGTTGCGGCTAATACATCCCTGAACAGCCTGTCCCTGCATCAGCCACCCTGAGGTAAAAAACAAAAGGATGTCAATCTAGGCAGAGTGCTCCTTCATCAAAGGAAAATTGCCTCACTAGGAAGTGACCATTAGCGGTTGTCTCAGACTTATAATTGGAAGTCTTACTTTCTAATATCCACACACAAAAACAAAACAAAAAAAATTGTTTTTTGCTTGAATGCAGTGAGGTTTTTAGCACCAGCTTGCAAAATGGTTGGGCTGAAGTTTGTGTGTTTCAGAAAATGTAATGAGCAGCACAGCAAGAGACGCAGCAGCTTGTGTTACAGTTTATCTACTGTTAATCCAGTCATTTGGTCTGAAAAGCCAATCAATCTTTGTAGCTCTGATTGTTGTGCAGGTACAGTTGGCAAAAAATGTTCCTGAAAACTAGCCAAACAACAAGGATTCGACAGAGGCAGAAATTGTTTGTCTGCAGAGTCAAATTTGGTGATCACTTTCAGCCTGGGAAATAGGAGACAGAGTCATTTCTGAAACAAGCATTCATTTTCTCTGCTCTGAATTGCCAGTGGCATGCACAGGCAAAGCGGACCAGACTTGTACCCCACAGCACATCATTGGTTCCCTATGGAGACCCATGTGAGCTGCCTCTCATGAAGTCCTTTGGTGATATCTGTTTCCATGGGAGGTCAGCAAGGTTTGCCCACATTGTCCAGCTATGCTTCATGGTCTCTGCTCAGCACTCTGCATGTTGAACTTCTGACCTGCATCTCTGATAGTGCCTCTGGCCATGTGGCCAGCACCTGCTTGCCCTTTACAGGGCCTCCTTCTCCCAGTGTTTCACAACACTGTGGTTTCCTTCTTTCCTACCCCAAAACCCTGTCCTTTGCTCCAGGCTGTTCACACCCAACAACAGGGCAGCAAGTTCCAGAATGCAAAAGCAGGCACAAACATCAAGTGAGTCTTTTTCTGTGTCTGCCACACAGGACATGTCAAAACACACAGCAGAGCAGCATTCAGGCCATATTCCCCTTCCTCAGCCCCCTTCCTCCAAAGCAGTCAAGTCTCAAACCAGGTACAAGTTCCTGAAGGTGTATTACGCCAAGATAATTCATAAAGATGAATTATAAAGGGGAGAGCAAGGCAGTGTTTATTAGAGTTTCTGGAGGGATGGACATTAGAGGTCATTGTAAAGGCTTCCCCCACTGATAAAGAGTAAGGAGAGGAGCTAGGTGACATTTTAGGACTTTGGAGCCTGTTGACACAGGGTGAGGTATGGGTGTAAAAAGAGAGAGGAGCTTGCAGACTATGCCCATGGAGCAGAGCAACAATGAGACCATGGGGCAAGTGAGGAGAAAGCAGAGCTCCCCCACTGACATAGTGTCTAGGCATTTCCCCTGGCTGAATTTTAACCTCAGGAACAGAAGGGTGGGCACGTCAGGGGGCCATCAGAAAACATCTCTACATTGCCACAAGGCCACAGGAGATGGGCAGAAGGCAGGAAGCAGCAGTCTAGTACACCCATCACAGGCACCAGCTGAGACAGTCTCTAGGGTGCCTGCTCTGCCTCATTTAACAGAAAATTGCAGCTGTGCAGCTGTGCATCCAGGGTTAATGAGCATCTGACCATGGCCCAGTGACAGCAGTTCACCAAGACTTCAGGCAACTAGCACTGCTCCAACTCAGTTCTCACCCCGCTGCAGCCTTCCACTGAGGAGTGCAGAAGAGCTTGTCTGAGCAAGAGCTAAGTTAAGGACCTTAAGATTTGTCATGTTAAATTTAAGCCTTTTGAAGTAGTTCACAGCTGTCAGTGTCAACTGTGTTATTTCAGATTTTAGCTTCCTGAGGAATTGGACAAAACCCCTAAGAACTCTTTGTGAAACTGTGCAGCCGAGGAGTCGTAATTCTTTTGCATTTTGCACTATGGAAAGCTTGCTGAAACTGCTTAACTACAGAAGGCTGATTGCCACATATCCCGAATTTCAGACAAATCACAAGATGTTAAAATTGGGACTCAGTGTGATAATGATGACTTTGCCCACTTAGTTCACTATAGGCTTCAAGTACTGTAGTTATTCTCTCAACATTGAAAGAAAAGTAGCTTTCTCCCCCGCTAGTTCCCAGAAAGCAGGGGAATGAAACCTAACCAGCTTGTAACCATTCAAACTAAAATGCAAAATGATGATTTTGGCAGGGAGTAGGTATGTACAGTGGATAAAGTGCAGGAAATTAAGAGCCAAGTACAGAAATATACATTAACTGACAGCCTCAGTAAAGCACCTTGCTATGTAGCATATTTAGAAAAATTATATGCAGCTTAAAATTAAAAACAATTATTTTTTTTATTTCGTGCATATATATGTGTGTGTGCATGAGTATATGTGTATGTGTATGTGAATTACCAGCAGTAATGAAAGGGGTAGATAAATTACTTTTTTCAGATGAATGAGGAAAAAAGAAAAAAAGCATTTTAAATACAGCCAGAGCATATAATTAATCAGAACTACTCTGATAAATAATTATTGTTATTGTAGTTATTATTGATAAATGTTAGCACTAGACTTCAATGGCTGAGCTACTAAGAATTCAGATTAGCTGAAATGCATCTAATTTGCCTGCATGTAGCTATAGCCATTTTTATTAACCAATAATTCTTCTCTAATACTGTTGGTTAACATCGCTCTCTTGCTCCATGTAATATGCACAGTTCCTGTTCTGCTTAGACGTACTGAAGGACTGTGAATCTGTTCTTGCCTCTGTCCCAGGCCTTCTGTTGGCTTTAATGAAGTGAAGTTAATTCTTTCTACCTTCCTATTCGTGTCTATGACACCCAGTAAAAATCCCTCCTTAATTCACAGGTGCAGAGAGGGACAACCCTTATTGCTGGCTGTGGTGAAAATGAGGGAAATGGATTGCTGGGAAACTTCCTCAGAGAGCAGCTCTGATGCTTGGATTAAAAGAACAGACAACATGACAAAATTCATAGAATCATAGAATGGTTAGAATTGGAAGGGACCTTAAAGATCATCAAGTTCCGACCCCCCTGCCATGGGCAGGGACACCTCCCGCTGCAGCAGGTTGCTCAAAAGCCTGTCCAGCCTGGCCTTGAACACTTGAAAATTGAAGTGGGGCAATGAGCTTGAACTTAGGGAAGATGGATATTATTTAAGTCTTTTTCAGGGATGTTTCATTCTTGGGAAAGGATACTCAATATAGGGTAACCAGCTCTGCAAAAGGAGAGAGGGTAAATATTGGGTAGGAGGTGGGAGATGTGTCCATTACTGCCTGCCTGTCAGATAGCACTATGACAGCCAATCTCTCCTGGTCAGAGGATGTTCATCTTCCTACCAGACTGCAAAAATCCATTGCCCTGTTGTGAGAGTGAAGCACGACCAGAGCCCTGAGCAGTGATCCTCTTCATTTTGCAGTATATTTCTACTACGGGGCGAAGGGTAGAGCTGAGAGAAAAGTTACATATTTTTGTCACTTTTGTGCATTGCCTTTCTCTGTACACTACTGGCCTAACCATAGTTTGGGCTCACAGTGATGCACTGTAATCTACAGGATCAAGATCCCTTTAGGTGGTTAACTCACCCATGCACAATTCATGCAGTCAACATCATCCACACCAGGTTGCACATGAGTTTCTTCCCTGAGTACAGCCCAAGGGTTGATCGAAGTTGAGTGTGGCCTTCACATAGCTATAAGGGCAATAGATCAGCCTGGGCCTATGTGTGAGCTGAGAACTGGGCTTTTGCCTGTGCTTTAGCCACTGGCAGAAGTATAAAGCTTTACAGAGTTGTGGGATCCATATTTGATAGCAACATAAAACACAGGAGTTACTTCCACTGTCAGTGCTTTATCCGAGGAAAGGCTTCAGACTGTCAAAGGCTTAATTTAAGAGTGCATTTTTTTGTAAGTAAATAACAAATGGAAGAAGTTATCCCTGTTAAAATCTACCTCCCCTGCTAACTGAGTAATCAATATGTAAGATAAGTTGAAAAGGTATTTTCAGATGGCCAGTTATTCTTGGTGCTGTGATTCTGCATGAAGTGTATATTATCTTGGCCAGAGACAGTATTTTCCTATATGCTACAGTTAAATCAACTCTGAAGTGTGAAATGAGACAAGACAAAATCTATCACACTTCCCTGAAACTTTACCAAAGCTGTTTCCATCCTCAGAGAGCAAAATAATCTTTATTTTGAAAGGAAGCATTTCTAGGTCAGAACCACCTCTGTTTCTAATTACTTCTGTTTTCCCCTGTTCAGCTTAAGCTGCAGATGAGAAAGCAAAGTGGTACCCCGTAAATTACATTCCTTCATTATCCACATGCAAAAGTATATTATTTCATAGCTACCTCTGGGTTCTGTTTCTACATCAGATAAGTGCAAACAGATAAAGTTAAAATGGAGATATGTTCTTTTTGCCTTTATGCCAACATCCTTCTGCAAGATTTAAAATAATCCTGCTTTCTGTCCACAGCAGTTTGTTTCCAGAATTGATTTCTTCTGGGTTTTGCTACAGAGAACATAAACCTTTCCCTAAACTGAAAGTCAGTCAGGTAGACTTTGACCTATTCGTGCTTAAAGTTCTTTTTTCATTGCTATCCTAAGGAGTCTTCCACCTATTTGAGTCAATCATAAGTTTACTCCCAGTACAGATATTTCAAATTGCCTGATGTTAAAATTTATGATACCAAGAAAAAAACAAATTCCCAACACCCCTGTCAGTCTCTACCCACCACCAAAACAGATTTTTGTTTGCTGTCAGAGAAGTCAAACAAGCTTCCTGCAGCCAGAACCTACAATTATTGAAAACAATTCAATTTAGAATCTCCATTAATGTCTTGTCTAACTAGTTCTTGAATGTTTGTAGCAATGGTGTCTTCACCACATTCCTTGGAATTAAGTCCAGATACCCAGTTCTTTCTTCTAAGAAAATTGTTCTTATTCTGATCTAATTTCCTCCACTTGATTTAATTTCCTTCTGTGTGTAGGATGATTGAGAGAAAAAATAGGTATTTTCAGATATAAAGAGATGATATATTGTAACAATTTACCTTAATGTATGCAATTCTTTGTGATGTACATTATTGCTTATTTTGGTTTCCAACGTTTTACTACAATGGCTTATTGAATGATAGAGTGTAAGTTCAAGAGCTAACAATACATTTTGAACTGTATTCTTCTGGATGGAGAGTTGTTTTAAATGGTAAAACAAGATATAAATTTGAAATTATGGTAAAAGTTCTAGGATTCCATAATGACTTCTGAGCTTTTTTTTTTTTTTTTTTCTGAGCTTCTGTCTTTTAAAAAGTGTATTGAAATTCTAAATGCTTAGTTTTTGAAAACATATATGAGATTTTGGTTGTCCCATTCCCATACCAAATTTCATAACCTTTTCTTTGGTTTCTACTGTTAAGTGCTGTGTGGCAGGAAGATAAATAGCTGTGAGAGAGCAAATCTCAAAACTTACATCACCCATTCTTCATATGCTGCTAAAATATGCTTTTTCTTCAACAGTGGAAAGCTAACAGCCTATTTATCTTTGAAGCCAATCCTATTATTTATACAGTATTTATCAGGTCTTCACTTTATTTTGAAATACAAGGATGTTGAACTCCTGGCAATGCTTGGAGTATTCAAGGGAAAATGATTACAAAGACAGCTTCAATGCATAACGAAATTCGGGCTAATAAACCAACCCTTCTGATCCTAAACCTGTTTCAGGTCATAACCCATTTTTCTAGAATAAATATGTTTAATAAGCATCCATCACACATTACTGTTTAATTTTGGATTTCCTCATTTGCTTTAGGTCACAAGAGGAGGAACAACAGGGTAACTTTTCAGTTTCTCTCTCCAGGAGAGAAAGTAGTTGAATCTGGTACTTCTCAATGCTCTGTATCTATCACTCATCTGCTACTATTTCTCACTGCTCAACTGGGCAATGACTACCCATTTTGTGGATGTGAAACAGCTTCTGAAAGAAGAGTAAAACACATGTATTGCAATGCCCTACTTTTACCCCTAAGCCCTACCCTAATAATGAGTATCTTGAAACCACTAGAAGTATCACACATGAGTCTTACATTATGCAGTAGACTCTCATCTTCTGTTTTGGGGCATCATTTTTCACCTATGGCACCTACAAGCATTTATATATTGTGGCTGCTCTCTCCACCCATGCAACCCAACTCTACTCCCTGGGCACAGGTCATGAGTCAAGCCTTAGATGATACAAACCCTGTGGCAGGAGAAAAACCACAGTGCCAGACCACAAATGGAAGCTATGTGATGATAGAAGAGGGTAATACAAGTGGAAAAGAAACTTGCATTACAATATAAAAACAAATTGGCATCAAGCGGACAAGTCTAGTTGATTTGTGCAAGACAATGGTCTGCTCCAACAATGACAAGATCTACTTCAAGGGTTAAAATTATCTGAGCCAACCATGTAGCCTCTTCTCATGTTCTTGTAGCAGTATTAGCTGACCTGAAGTGTTAAAGACACATCTTTGCTCACCTTATTTTCGGGGGGAGGATAAAAAAGAGCAAGTAAAAATGATAATGATCTTCAGCCACCAAATTTTTCCCACCAAAAGAATTTAGGAAAGCGTAAGAGAGAAGGCCCAATTCGCCTTAGCTATAGTAATTCATATGTGTTAATCAAAAGAATGAAACTTTGGCAAACATAGCTTCGCTATCTATTATCTAAACTTCATTACTGTACTATAGTATCACCTGGAGAAACTTGTTTATTTTAAGACTACAGCCAGGGCTGACACTAAGGAACTAATCAAGGACTTCTAAACGTAACTGCCAATCTCTATAGATACAACAATATCTATAAATATTATGGTATTTGAACTAGTGCCTCCGTGAAGTGCAGGATTTCATGTATTTTACCCTGACCAATAATAGTTCACGCAGGATTATGAGGAACTATTGCCAACATATTGCTCTCTGGTCTGGTTTACCCAGAATTACTATAACAGAATAAGCAGAATTTAGATCTTATCACGCTGAATCTTCGCTGCTTTGCATTCCTACAGCATTTTTCTTTCAAGGAACTCAAAGAAGTGTACGTTACTTAACTAATTCAACCTTACAATGCCCCTGCAATGCAGGTAAACAAGTTTATGCACACTTTACAGATAGAGAAACAAAATCCAATATTTTTCCCAAAGAGATGAGTTACAGCATTATGCAAATAAAATCTGACTAAGAAGAGGACAGGAGATAGAACTGAGAGCCTCACCACACACATTTCAGCATTTATTGACTTTGGGAGTCAGGCTAATTTACACCAGCTGTGGATATAACCTTCCAAATCCTTAACACTTTGTCACATCCCCTGCAATAACCTCTTCCTAACAAGCAAAAAAGTGGAAGGTCTAGCAGCTGTTTTCTATGCCTATGTTAGAGGAAGTGTTGGCAGAATTAACTTGTTTCTGTAGACTCATACTTTGGAGCAAAATGGTCAGAGAAGTAGTTAAGTTCTCACTTTTTTCCATTACCAAAAGCAAATGCGTCATAGTGTACTTGAGTTTCCTGAGAGTGACTAAATTTGTCTTTTTTATTGCTGAGATATAGCATGATGTATTCTACTGCAGAAGCACGTGAGATGTTGGCATTTTTTTCTTTATTCTCCTCCAAATAGTTGATCTGTGACACAAACATCCATGTCACAGGAATGAAAAGAATATGTGCTATTGCTTTACCTCTTGAACGTATTGTGCCTGTGCAGGTTAAAGAAGCAGAAAGAAAAAGGCAAGCGGAGAGCTGTTTTGTGTAATGAGAGATCCTGATATCCTGATAAATATATGAATCAAGAATATCTTTGAAGGTATTCCATCTGGTTCTTTAAGATAATTTTATAACCCTCTATGGTGCTGAGGGACTCCATCAGTTGGGAAGAGACTATTGAACAGAGCAAAACAGTAAGGCCTATTTCCTGCAGTAATAAAAAGAAAAACAAGTCTTGCATTTTCTGCCTACTTTGGGTACTTCAGCATATGTTATTTTGAGGGATTCTTTGCAACGTATCATTGTGTCAAACAGAAAATTGAGGGGCTGTCATTTTCATCACAAGCACGTCATTTTCATGACAAACACATCGTTTTGCAGGAGGAAAATAGAGAACCTGGATGTAACACTATGCAACAGCTTTCTTGTCTATTAACGTCTAACCTGACAAACCCTTAGTGGCTTACAAAACTTTAAAGATGACAGTTCAGGAAAATGATCCATGCCAGGTACAGTATACTAGGGGAAACTGTATAAGAACGTGCAATTTTACAGGCCAGGGTTATCTACTAAGGCTGGCTTTGAAGGTGAGTGGGGATCTTTCTATGTTTTAATTTTATTACCTCCTTTTTGATCACCCCTTTCCTCTTTCAGCCTGAACAAGTAAAGCAGGAAAAGTGGCAGTGAGCTGAACCACAGGATAGTGCTGTCAAGCTGTCATTAGTTGACTTTCAACATACCTTACTGCATTCAATATACAATGCCACACTAGGAAGAAGAAAAACTGCTTTTGCCTTCTCTTTGTCAGGCGGATTTCATCCTCTCTTTTAAGCAGAGAGCCTGGACAGACTGATTTATCCATCTCTGCAATGAATTATTATTTTCCATTTTTCCTGGACATGTATAAGGCTTGGGTTTTAATATGGCATAGGCAGCTGGTAGCTTGTGAAGGGTTAAATCCTCTCCAAACACTTAGGAAATGTGTGAGTAGATAAACACCTCATGTTTGTTGAAGTGAAACATTATTCTGCAACTTCTCAAAGTCATGGGTGATTTTCTACACTGTCAATCCAAGCCAGGCTTTAATATGATAAAGAGCTCTGAAACTGCACTCCTATCACAGGTTGAACACACTACCGAAATCATTTTGATCCACTTCTCCTGTCTCATAAACAGCTGGCATTTGGCATGGCTGAGTGGATGGAGACATTTCTGAACTGACTTTAATGACCTCATAGTACATTTGCAATAGATGAAGCTTAGCAGTTAATCATGATTGAAGTTGGCACCTGAAACAAAATTCTCACCTCAGCTTTGTGTTACAGTTGCAGCAGTATCTTCTAGAGATATAATTTGGAAGCATTTCTGCTCTAATCTCAAAGGAGTACTGGCACTATAAAATAATTGCTTTGGAATAAATGGATTTATAAATAGTCTGTGCTGTATTTGGGTAGTTCAGGTTCACTGTTCCTATTTGCATTTTCCCGAGAAGTTCAACTTCAAGCTTTCTAGGCGGCCTTTCTCCCAACGTATTTCATGGATTTTAATTGCATCAGAGTGATCTAATTGCCTCTTTTTTTAATTCTTTTTTTAAATTATTATTTATTAAGAGTGGGTCCTGTTGTTACTCAAATTCTTTCAAAGCCGTAGATTGATTGATACCTGGGATTTTTTGGCCTATTTCAGCAGTGAAGTTCAGCATTCCCATTGGTGCTGTTATCCCACCAGTTCAAGCTCCCAGTTCAGCATCACTTACTGAGTGTCCTGAACAGGCTTTGGGCTGCACAAGGTGATGCTTAGCAGCTGAGGCCATTGCAACAGAGACATTCACTACAAAAGGGCAGGGGATACAGAGGGCTGGTGGGACTATGTGCCACTTAATCTGTCTTTTAACCTGAAAGAAAGTGACTCTTCAGGGTAATTTGAAGTTTCTAAATGCATTTCTTCTTGGAAACAGATTTAGGAATATTTATTCAAATGATATTATTTTTAATAATATCCATGCCAAATTCAAAGTATAACCATGACAATACCTATACATATTTTCAGACATTAGGTCTCGTAGTTGATTTACCTGATATTAAACCTGTTGTATGACAGAATAACAGAATTGTAGGGGTTGGGAGAAACCTCCGGATATCATCTAGTCCAACCCCTCTGCCAAAGCACATTCCCAAGAGCAGGTTGAATAGCAACACATCCAGGTAGGTTTTGAATATCTCCAGAGAAGGAGACTCCACAGCCTCTCTGGGCAGCCTGTTCCAGTGCTCCATCACCCTCAAAATAAAAAAGTTTTTCCTCATGTTGAGATGGAACTTCCTACATTCTGGCTTGCGTCCATTGCCCCTTGTCCTGTCGCTGGGCATGACATAGCAGAACCTGACCACATCCTCTTGACATCTGCCCTTTAGATGTTTATAAGCACTGACGATAAACCCTCTCAGTCTTCTCTTCTCCAGGCTAAACAGATCCAGGTCTCTCAGTCTTTCCTCATCAGAGAGGTGCTTCATTCCCTTGATCATCTTCATTGTCCTCCACTGGACTCTTGCCAGTAGTTCCCTGTCTTTCTTGAACTGGGTGGCCCAGAACTAGGCACAGTACTCCCAGATGTGGCCTCGCCAGGCAGAGTAGAGGACCCTCAACCTGCTGGCCACATGCTTTTTAATACACCCCAAAAGACCATTTGCATTCTTGGCTACAAGAGCACATTGTTGGCTCATGGTTAACTTGGTGTTCACCAGGACCTCCAGGCCCCTCTTTGCAGAGCTGCTTTCTAGCAGGTCAGCTCCTAACCTGTACTGGTGTATGGGGTTATTCCTCCCTTGATGCAGGACCCTACACTTGTCCTTGTTGAATTTCATAATTATCAGCAGGGCTTTTATAACATTGCCCATATTGTTGTCCATCTTCAACTTTAGAAGCAATAGTGTACCTTTACTGGTGTGATAACCTTTCACTATAAACTCTGTATTCTACAACCTGACAAATACTTCATAAATGTTCATATCACCTTCCAAATACTGCAGGGATAAAATAAATAACTTCGTCTTGTTGGACCAATCTATGTCATTTACCATCATCATTTACCACTTTCCAGAAATTTGTTCAGGAATATCCATTGCAATTTTAAGACTTATGCTTACCATTATCTCATTTTCCATAACTGGACTTGAGAATTTGTTATGGCTCCTCTACAGCCATTTTGAAGTATCAGGACTATATTCTGCCTACAAAGAAAAAACCTCACTTAAGTATATTTTCAACTTATTCACTATAATGGACTCATGCTGCTGGGTTTTGGGAAAAGAATGTACATTATTGTCATTGTAA
>VXBW01002084.1:506-109278 GCA_013400375.1 Thinocorus orbignyianus | reverse complement strand
TTTTTTTTTTTTAACCTGAAAATGCAGTATACCCTCAAAATAGTTTACAACACTTTGAAAAATATCAACTATTTCATGATGGCATTAAAAATTCTTCTCCTTTTTCACAGGGAAAAAAGAACCATAAGGATTAGTTAAGGGATGGAAAAACCTTCATGGTAAAAAAAAAAGTTTAAAACTTCAACCTAGTTATTTAAGCAAAGGACAGAAGTTAACTTGATAAAACTGTGCTTTCATTGTCAAAAAATACTGGATATCTAAAAGGCTTTTAAGTCAACAGAGGAAAACATAGGAGAAACTCATAGCTGGAAGTGGAAAAGAGAGAAACTCACATGGGAAAGAGGTGCATATTTTAACAGTAAGACCAATTAACTTTCATAAGGACGAAGGCATTTACCTCCTAATATCTCATCATCAGGTCTGTGTGCCTTGTTGGATGGTTTGTTTGTTTTACCTTTGGTATCTTCTAATTATGCTTCAATTAAACGTTATTGAGCTCAATACAGGTACCCCTAAATCAAAACTAACAGTCTGTGATAGATCCACCCAAATGATCACATTTTCTCTTTTTGGTTGAAATTCTAAGAACAGTTGTCAATTTGACTTGAATATTTTTCTTTGAGGGAATTTAGACTACACAAAAGAATCATAAATGTAGTCAAGTACCTCAACCTGGAACAAGATGTAGAAATAAAGTCTGGCATTAGTAGATTCAGACCAATGGAGCAAGATAAGCAGGAAGTATGGTTTCATCTCCTAGAACTATGAATTGACAAAGTTTTAAATGAAATTGATGAAATCACAGAATTAACAAGTGTCTGGCAGCCTTTGGTTCTCATGGCAGAACCTGATATACCCAAGAGCATTTGGTCTTAGAGCTGGAGTTTCTTCTTTCACAATTGGACCGTGCTTCTGTGGTCTGTTTTATTATCTGTCGTGCAAACATGTTCATTTTTAAAAAGGAGATAGAATAAAGTTAATAAAAGAGCTTGCATGCCCTGTTGCTGGGCAGGCTGAAACAGAGCCCTGGGCACTCTAGGGAATGTGACCGAAGGATGAAGCAGAACAAACAGGATCTGAACTGTTGATTACATTGGAGATGATTGCTTTTCTATTTTGTTGATATTATGGCTTGCATTTACCTCTCAGTCAGACACTCACAGAAACAATTACAATTAAACTCAGAGATTGTTTCACCATTAGATGTGGGTGGAGCTGGAGTCAGATATTGCTCGAGCCATGGTTTCTGGGAGGTCTTGTTTTCTCCATTCCCCATGAGGAAAGCATGTAAGTGTTTGGCATTCAGGTTCACAGAGATGCAAAAAAGGAAGTAAAATTCAAGGCATCAGGCTTAGAAAATTGGTGAGCCGTAGGGCATAAGCTACATATCCCCACAGAGAAAGAAACAAAAACTCCTGAACACAAGCAGAAGGGAAAATGACCTTCTGAGAGAGGAAAACAGATTTTCTGGTCATAGAAATAGTGAAAGAATGGGAAACAACACGTAGAAGTTTCCTTTGAAAAAGGCACTTCCTAGCAAAAGCAGAAAAAAAATCATAAAGCATATTTCAAAAGAGAACTTCAACACCGTTTCAGCTGCCAAAAGCTATCAATAGTTTATCTACGAGGCACCAAAAAAAGGTCCCTTCCCTCTCTAGTGCAGCTGATGGGAGAAGTTAACAACCTACTTCTGTTATCAGTCACTCAATTTGTATAAGTCACAGCAGAGATCTGTGTGGTGGATGAGAAGCTTCTTGACTAACTGATGGCAGCTTGCTGTCTTTATTCAGCTTTCTTTAAAAATATGTGTGCATATATATACATATATTACATGTGTGTATATACACACACACATATATATGTGTGATGAGTAACAAAATCCATTTAAAGAACACTGTCAGCTGATAAATCAGGTACTCATAAATAGCATTCGGTACAAAGTTTGCCTGTTCTGAAGTATTATTCACTGGTTATTCACCTGGATTTGAAAGATGCAATGTCAGATCTCTGTCAGAGTTTTCTCATCTGACCTTTCACAAAACACCAAAAGAGGAATTCAGGTACATAAACAGGCATCTAGTGCCATTTGAGACACTCTAGTCGATGTTGCACATCAGAAATGACACAGGATTTAAGAGACCCATGTTACTATAGTGTGGCTGCTGGAGTTCAGGTAAGAATAACTTAGAGAGCCTAAACTGAAATTAGACACTTGTTTCTATATCCCTCTTCATTTAAATCTGTGGTTCAGTAACAGTTTTGTAAAGTTCTGACCTTTACCAACAATTTTCTCACCAACAATTCACAATAATAGTATGTCATGTAATTCAGCTATGATAGTCCTGGAGAGCTCTTTAGGCACACTGACCTATTTGTGCATATAAATTCCTTTACTTTAAGACTTTTACTCCATTGTTGTTGTTTTTTTTTCAAGATGACCTGTCTGTCAAATAGGTTGTTGACATATATACCAAAAAAAAAAAAAAAGATTTTGATCTGGTGACTGTGAATTGCTTGTGAGTAAATACCATAGAAGAGGTCAGAGGTTTGCTTCAGTGTTTGATATTCTCTTATCACACACGGCCAGGTCTTGTTTAAAGAAAGCAAGGTGGAAGTGGGAGAAAGCATCTTAAATTCAAAAGGCAAACTGATCCCTAAAGCCAGATATTATTTTCATATTCACATTAATAGGGTACCCACAAAGGAATGTAGAGATGAACTTTACATTTAAATTCTTTTTAAAGCAAGATTCCATTTTCATTTATTTATCATGCCATAGATTCTTTTTCCAGTGCTATGGAATGCCATGATGCCCCCACCTAATTGTAGCAGCCTCACAGGAGCCCTTTCTCATGAATCAGCCTGAAAGAAGAGAACAGAATATCTGCTGTTCAGCTCCTGAAATACGGCCATGGCCTTCCAGAGAATCCACACCAGCAGTGCATATAGACAGAGAACAGTTCAGCTAAAAATGGAATTTTTCTTAAAAAAAATAGTGAATAGAGGGTGATTATTTATCTCACTTGTTTTAACAGCTTGATGGCAACATACAGGAAAAAAATAAAGCAAGCAAAAAATGTTGAAAGATTGCTCCTGTACACCATGAGGTTTTGGTGAAATTAGTGGATTTACCAGTTATGGAAGCCATAATGTGTGGCAGAAGATTCACTGACAAGGAACTTTGAAAGTTAAATGGTCAAAAGTACATAAATCAGGAAGAAGCCCAGTGGAAACCTGGTTCTCTGACCAGAAGTAGATTGTAAAATGCCAGCTGGCGTTGCAATGCAGCATTATTCTAGAAAATACAGCTTTGATTATTATACAGTGGCATGTGTCAGCTATTTCAGAAGCACTGTAAGTCAACAGGGGTGACCCAAGGAGCAGTTTGTCCTTTATAGTCTGTCAACAGCAGCTCCCTAGTCAAGGAGGACCTGTAAATAAGAAAGGAAGATGGAACCATGCCAGGTGGCAGGCAATTGCACATATAATCCATTTGATTTATATCAGTTTAAAAGAGCAGTGTTTGGACTCCAAGTCAAAATTATGTACCATTATGACAATTATTTTTATTGCAAAACAGCACCACATTCATAATGTTCATCCCAATTCTTCAGTCTGTGTCTTTCTCTTTTTTTTTTTTTCTTCTTTTTTTTCTTTTTTTTTCACAGAAGGCTGTAATTTGCTGCTGCACTCACTCTGATGATATTCAGCACTGTGGTAGTCAACGGGTGTTTGACTGCCTCTTTGAACACTAGCTTTAGCACAGATGTTTGCTGGAACTATAGACTAGAATCTAGTTTTGTTGACTTATTGTAATTACACAGGCAAGGTATTTTCTTAAAGAGTAATAAGACTTTTACACCAAAGCAAGACTCCTGTGAGAACATTCCCATAGTCTGAAAAGAGGCAGTCAGTTTTTAAGAAAGGAAATTATCACTTATTTTTCCTACAAGGAGAGAAGACTCTGCTTTTATGGCTAAAAACACCCTGGAACTGAAAAAAAAAAAGCCTCCTCCACCAGTATACCCCTAGGCAAGATGTATTGATATCTTTAGCCCTGCACCAACAGAGGACTGAAAAAGCTTATGCATGTAAAAAACTCAGTGCCTTCTCTGAGCTCGTGTTGAGTGTAGCCCAATGTTTGCTTTTCACACAGCTGAATGAGATCAGACTGTCTCCTAAAACATAACCTTGATTGTGGTGCTGCATACTTCTGAAAAGTCTGACTATCCTGTCAAGGCTCCAAGGAGAGGAGGTCTGTAGATGTTATGTTATTCATTTGATTTATGGATGAAATAACAAATACAGGCACAATTTGCAGTGAGGGTTAAATACAGATTTATTTTTTTCCGCCAACTTTGTAAGATGTCTCTTGGGTCATCTCTGAAGATTCTGGATTCCGTTATAATTGTCTTCATTGAAAAATATTGTTATTCTCAAGCCTAGCTTAATGAATTATCCAAATCTTTCTGAATGTGTTTGCTCTGCTTCTTATTATTCATACTTTGTTCCCATTTATTATATTCTGCAGTTGAAAAATCTAGCTTTCAAATCCCTCCTCCAAATCACTCATAGGAATAAGCTCATCATGTTGGTAGCAAATCAAGCATAACTCAGAATTAATGGTCAACATGGTTTGCTATATGTTGTGCTTCATTTCTGTGTTAACTTTTAGACTTACACATTTACCAGTTGTTTGATTTTTTTCAGCCTGGAAAAGTGTAGATGAAGAGCAAATCTGAAGCTGATGCACAGTAAGAAAATGCCACATCTCCTCAGGAATGGCCTGAGATCAAAATCTGTCTCTGAGGGGTAAAAGACTGTATCAGATTTTTTTTAGCAAGGGTCTATTTGTCATGCAAGTCAGAGTTTAGATATCAAGCCTCTGAAAATATGCCTGCCAATCTGAATTGTCTCCCACATGTTATTTTCTCAGGCTTGGAAATATGTGAAAGATTGTTAATAAGAAATGTTTGAAACTCCTCATTCCTTTTCTCTTCCCATTTGAAAGTGAATTTTAAAGATGATCTGATTGTAAAGTGCTGGAATAGAAATTTGCAGATGAAAGTTTAGTATTTTGCTCAGTTACACTTTCTTGTGCGTGTCTTTTAGTCAGTCACTTAACCTACGCTTTGACTGATTTCTCTACATAGAAAACTCTATCTGTAGAAGAGGCAAAAAGCTAAAAAAGATCAAGTGAAAATGAAGTAATGGCAGAGGTAGCTAGGCATTCTGCATCTGCTTGATGTCTAAGAGGCCACTGCAGTGTCAAAGTCACCAGCTAGCCAGACTGGTTTGCAGGAACACTCTCAGGGAGAGATTTAAGGCCCACCGGGAAACACACCTTAGGAAAGAAGTCGGGGGGCCTAATGTTCTTCTTGGTGTGCATGTATCTGCAGTACAGGTGTGTCCTGACTTGGTTGCCTGTCTACACCTGCTCTTGCAACACTCAGACAAGGCTGGAAGAGAGGAGATCCAAGAATCCTTCCTGAAAGGGCCCTGATTTTCAACAAGTACATGTAAGAATTACAGGCACCTGAATTCACAGCTTCTACCACAGCACTATGACTGTGCAAAGCTGGGTCTCAAGAGTGCCCTAAGCTTGAAGCACCTCCCAGGACGAGGCTCTCCATACCTGTTGAGCAGAACCAAGCACTTTAGAGCGTTCTTAACATAAACTTTGCCATCAAATGGTCTCTAGCTGCCTGTCTATCAAAGCCACAATCAGGCAAGATAGACAAACTACTTCCTGTGACAATAAAAAACCCCTCAGCAACTCATAAAACACCATTCTCCTGCCACTTTAAATACAATTCCAGTTTGTTTCTTGCTTCAAGGTCTATCTTTCTATTTGAGAGATATTACACAAAAAACTTGCTGAGCAAATTGCCAATTAAGACTAAGAGTAGGAAAAAACAGTCCTTGGTGCCATTTCACAACCTTCAGTCTGGTGAAATGTAGCAGTCACTTTTAGTCACTGCCTTTCCCATAAGTCTGTGTTAAATATTAACACGTAGGTGCAGTCTACCCGATTTCCGTCTGGAGTACAAGGGCTTGCAGCAAGGAGACCTTAGATAATGGTAGAAAATGAGGTACAAATAGAGGTCATAGAAAAATTCACAGGAAAAACACATCTAGGCATCCTCTAGAATGAAACAGGATTGTCATCTTTTTTATTTCATCCTTTCATTTGTAGTTAGTTCTGCTTTGCACTGGGGAAGTGGAGGTTGGAACTAGATGACCTACAAGAAGTCCTTTCTAAACTAAATTATTCTACAAGTTTATTATTGCAACTTTGTTATTAACTTTTTAAATTAAGACAGACTGAGCAAGTGAACATAGCCACCTAGTTATTTTACCAACTCAGGCTGCAGCTGCCTAATACTGCATTTTGTCAAAAATAACAACATACAAGTACAGCTGGTGAAAGTTATTCTGTGTTCCTGCTCGTACTATATGTGATATAGCAGATAACATCACATGAGATCTGTAATGAGATTTGTCTCTATTATTCTTCAGGGCAGTCATCAGATTTGTTGAGCCTTTTCTCTCCTGGTATATCTTTTTGTTACTGTAATTTATTGCAATTTTATATCATTATTTGATATATGTGAATGTTTTGTCAAAGAACCTCTCAGTGTGTTCTCCTTTTCTCCATATAAAATGCCTGACTGATAGTTATCTATTTGTGCTCATTTTTTTCTTTACTCCTGCTCTAAATCTACTTTTCTTTTTTTTACCATATCCCTGTTGTTTTCATGAAGCTCTGATCAAGTTAATAACAGATCTTAAACACCAATGATTCTCTCTCTAATAAAGTTAAGTCACTTGATTGAATATCATTCAAAACAGAAAGTATGGCTAGGTGCCAGAATATCACTGAAAAGGGGGAGTTGGATACCACTTATCTGTGTTTCTACAACACTTCTCTCTGCCCTCAGAAGCTTGGGAGCATTGCAAGGTCAAGTCTGATCACGTGTAGAGTGTGCTGAGCATAAGGTCTACATAATTCATGTTCATCATTTTACTTTTCAAATCCTAAGCATACAAATCTTCAACTAAAATTGGCAGGATTTCTGCATCCAAAATGCAAAGGATATATTTTTTTTTCTTTATGAGTGTTGGCTCTGTCATTTATTAACATAAGAGTGTCTGTGACATTTGGTCAGTCATTCTTTTTTCATTTGAGGTGCTGGGAAAAAAAAGCAGCTTGATGGTGAAAAAGTGATAACAAAACTGTTGGTGACCTGCAGGTGCTTTATATTGGTGTTAAAGAGTGTCAGAAGTGAACATGGAATCATTAGCTGCTCTTGAAAAATGTGGATTTTCCATGTTCATAGTAAACCTAACAAAATACTAAAGCTTCATCCACACTGGAGCCTCAAAGGATTTCTGCAATCCTGTTTAATAACAGCATTGCTATTGCAAGTTCATTGCAGTCAGTTGGTGGACAAGAGGAGGTCCTGGATGCTGCATGAAAAGAAAAGCAAATTGGATTTTCAGGGGAAAAAAAGAAGAAAAAAAAAAAAAAAAGGAAAGAAAATAAAAACAAGGAAGGAATCAAATCTTGTAAAACATCTATAATCATTCCTGTTCAAACAGGCAAATGTGCCTGTTAAAAGACAGGGCCAATTTCCTGGCTGGGAAGGCTGTGGCTTCACAAGGATAATACACGCTCAGCTTGTGGCTGTTGAGGCTGCTATTCGGTCTAAGAGGAAGGTTGAAAGTAAATGCCACAGTGACAGTGATCACAGCCTTTTGCCTGCATCTGCACTTTGATTTCCCTACCAGTGTCACTTTGGCATGATGCTGTGGTCTGGTAACAACAGCATAGTCAAAGCTGAATTAACTCCACTTGGCTTTAATTGAACAGCAAGTATTATAGGAGGGCGAAAGGGGGCTGACAACCAAAGTGCCACCACCAAACCATCTCATCCAGACCCCTCTGATGATTAACCTCCACTCCATCCCCAAAATCATCACATGCAACAAAGCGCTTCAGCCTTCCAGGTCCCCCGGAAGCACTATTAATATCGTAAATGTCAGTACACTGAGCCATCAGACTGACAGCAGGTTCCCAGCAGAAAAGCAAACCTAATGTATGTTGACATATAATGGGCACAGGAGCTGTGGTGCAGCCCTTTGAGGACTGCCCATGCCATTTTCTCACGTTCAGAACTGTTGAAACAGACTATCCTTGCCCGAAATGGACAAGTTTAAGCCAAACACTGTCAGGTCCTCTTATTATTGATAATGCTTGACAGGGCTGAGCATTGCTTGATCTTTTTTTAGGCCTTTTGTCCAAATGGAAATGGCTTTTTTTTTCCCCTCCACTTGTTTCTTCCACTCCACATTGCACACAGCTAAAAGTGTGAGAGATACCAGTCCCTGCATGAAATACTAGGAACATGTAAGTAAGACCTTGTAGAATTTCTGGGTGGTTTTTACTTTCTACTTAAGACAACCGCAGAGCAAAATAAAATTCTGTGTGGGCATCCTCAGATCAGTTATGAAATATTCATGCTAATGTAGCAATCTGCTGCTGGGTTTTGGAGAGTTTATTTATTTATTTGATTATTTGTTCTGATTTTTTCACTCCAGTTAATTAGGTCTACCAAAGACAAAACCTACCTTGTTTACCTATAGAAGACTTATCCTCTATTCTACAAGTGTGTTCATTGTGTCTCTATTACTCTTCGTTAGAATTCAAGCTGTTCGACTGAGATGGTGAAACCAAGTCAGCCTGACAGGTACTAAAATGTTTGCAGACACCTGGCCAGTTATGTCCCGGAATAGTTGTCACTAAGAGCCATTTTGGAGGCAAGTGGATGCCTAAAAATAACATTATATATATATATATATATATGCATGTATAAATTCTATAGATATATTTTTTTTTTTTTTTCACAATAGTTGAAATAATCACAGTCGGAAACTATATTGTGTCTTAACTACAGATCAAGTCTGAAGATGAGCCAAAGGGAAAGCCTGAGTTCCAAAGTGTTATTAAATACTAGGATGACATGGAAAAAGCTTTACAAAATCTCTCATGGCAAATACTGTACTTCTCAGAGATTAGACTGCTATTTTGTCTTTCCTTTGCTGAAAATACCAAAGTGAAAACAATCTGATATGGAGAACTGAAAATAATTTCTTTCCATTAAGCGGATGTGTTGTTGCTGCTATTATTGACTGTCAAAACAAAGGAAGTACCAGGAGAAGATTTGGGAAACCAAGTGGTGTGATCAGAGTCTGAGGCAGCAGATCTGTGAGGGAATGGTGGGATCCTTCAACTGATACCACAAGGAAAGTACTAAGAGTAACAGAGCTAAGATAACAGCTACTTTTTCTGACAGGTACAGAAGAGAGCCAAGATGGATGAGGATGAAGGTCAGTCCTCTTTCAGAGTGACTCCTGCAGGGCTGGGAAATTCCTCAGCAGGGCAATTGTTGGGGTATTCTTGTTCAGGTAGCTTTTGTGGCAGAAGAAATAAAGAGGAAGAAAGAAACACATTTTTGGCAACAGAAATTAGATTTGTGCTTGATGATATTCTCCATCTGAAGGAGTCCAGCACAGGTCTCATCTTGCCTTCTGGACTTTCATAATAGCTTTTACAGTCTCCAGGCTGCACGCTCCTGGCTTTGTTCCATGCCTGGCCACGTGCACAGGTTACTGGCAAACTGTAACACATCAGTGGCTAGAGGAAAGGAAAAAAAGCCAGAAACAAGAAAATAAACTAGCAAGTTTCACACCATTATTTCTCCTACTCTCTAACTGGCACTGGATAAGTACAGCAAGTGCTTCCAGACACACCAAATTGACAGCCAGATGTCTCAGGTCTGGTCACACTTCTCTCACATGTCACCTTACACAAGTGCTGGCATTTCTGCCTGTCTCAGCTGTTTGGACACATGGTAATAAGCAGCAGGGCTGAATGACTGGAGGTCCCCTTTCCAGAGCCCTGCCTGGCAAACAGTACACAAAAGCACACAATGGATCTTTTTGCTCTCCCACCTCAAGGAGGAGCCAGCCCTGAGCCTGGCAGTGAGCATTGCTTCCGTTGATACACCAAATTGTTTGATTTGTGGTTGTTGTGCTTTTCAATTGAGGACTGAAATCTGGGGAGAAGTGGCTCCAGACTGAAGAAATTTTGCCTGACACCTTCTTCACAGAGCTGATTTCCAAGATGGAATAAGTATCACCTGTGGAGGAGCTGATGATCTTTTTGAAGGAAGTACACTGGAAGTGTCTTTGATATAGACTTCTATACAAACACCAAAAAAAAAAAAAAAAAAAAAACCCACCATATTTCGGAAAGTGTGATCTCAACAAAGTCCTTCACACTTTTAACTCCCTTGCAGAGAAATAACAGAAAGGAATAAGCAAGTTTCAGGCACAGAAAACCTACCCGGACCTGGCATAAGGACTTTGTAGAACTGGAGACAAAATCCTTGGGTATTAACACCCTGCTGATTTAGTGTTTAGTCAATTGGTCTAATAAGCAGTGACCTTCAAATGATTGTTTAGTTTCTCTCCACAGGTGAAGAACATAGTTCCCTGCCTCCCTCGCCTCTCTGTAAGGTGTTTCTCTTGCAACACTATTTAAGTTGGAAAAAAGCATTTGGGACTGGGACTCGATTCATTCTGACCTTGCATAACCCCAGTTCCTCCAGAAACAGCTAAGTTCCTAAGGCTTGTAACTTGCAAGACCACTCTTACTTAAAATTCATCTCTCCTCATTTATAGGAGGAAATGCTATTCTTGCAAATTCAATGAAGGCGTGCACCTTTTCTCTATTCCTCCATCTCATAGTCAATCTGACACAAGCCTGGAAGGAAGGACTCAAGTGATTTCAAAAAGCCCCCTGGGCAGTGAGAAGAGACACATCTTCTCTTCTGTCACATAACAGCTCACAAATGATAAAGCCTGTATCCTTAAAAGTGCAAAGCACCTCACTGCGCTACATACAAAATGCCTGCATACTTTGGGGCAGCTGGGTTTAAGCCCCTGAAGCTGTTCTTCACCTATAAAACGAGATAATAATACGTTCCTGCTTCAGGAGAGTGATGTGGGATTGTACCAGCTCACCTGTAGCCAGAAGCAGTTCATTACTGCCCTCAGGTATGAAATCAGCTGCTGGCACAAGGCCACTGCTCTAAAAGATTGCAGACAGAGTAATGAGTGCAGCATTAAATACAGAGACTGAGGGGGTATGGAGGGCTGTGAGGTGGGCTGGAAGACTGGCGTTGTGCGAGGGCAGAAAGGGTAGCAGCAGGAGCTTGGGAACCTTTGAGGGCTCCTTCCCTTTCTATCAGTGCTTTCTAGACTGGGATTCAGAGCAGTGTCTTNGGGTGGTGGTGTCAGGGTTTTTTTTGTGCTGTTTTTTTGTTTGTTTTGTCATGGCAGAAAATGCCAGGCTGCATTATTTCCTAGCCACAAAGAAGTGGAGCCCTCTCGAATGCAGGTGAAGCACTCTGACAGATAATTTGGGTTTCAAAACAATTTTTCTCTTAGTTTACGTAGAGAATCTATTTCCTGGGCCTTCACAGAATTTGCTCTGCCTCCCTTGATTTTTCCTGCAGTCATCTCAGAAAGAATTGTTTACCTTCTTCTGAAAAATAAGAGACATGGTTAAGGCTCTTCTGAAGAGCCTCTGTGGGTGTTTCAGGTGCTCACAGCCAGAGTGGAACATCTGCCTCCTTAAAAGCTGCTGTAACTTTACAATTGTGCATTTATGTCCCTAGACTGGGTTAATGGTCACTGCATAGCTTGGAGTTGATGAAAAACAAAGGAATATCATTAAGTTTGTAGGTGTGCAACTGTTCTGCAATAAGAGGAATGCTTCTTCCTCTGAAGAATAAAGCACTCGGATATTCTGGCTAAAAACAATCCCTGAAGCGAATGGTGTCCTTCCTTTGCCAACCATTGCCACAGCTCTCGTCTCACTTGCAGGTAATTGAAACATTATCTTAAAGCCTCAGCTTTGCTCTTATCCTTCAGAAGGAAGTGAAATGATATGATAGCAACTGGGATGCTGTTACTTGAGTATCCAGTTTACAGTGTCAGCGTGGTAGGAACTGAAAATCAGTGTGGAACACTTTAGGGGGAAAAAAAAGTCATATGCGGGGTTTGTGGTTTTTTTAGACTAAAATTACATTAATCAGTATACTCCTCTCAAAAAGCGAACTTGGCATTTTGCCAGCTAATCAGTGGTGCTTACTTGAAATGTTCTAGCAAATGCTTTTGTTGTGGCATAGAACCTGTTCAAAAGCATCATTGTTGTGGAAATCTACTAATCGAAAAAGCATTTCCACATTGAGAATGTTTCTTTGGTTTGGCAGGAGAAACTAGAATAAGAATTTGATCCCTGAGTAAGTAGGAGGCTACAGCCTTTCCCCTTCTTACCCCCAAGCTGAATGTGGTAAAGAGAGGTTCTGGATGACCAAAATCAGGAACTTGAAGCTGAGACTCCCATAGTTAACAGGAAGGGTTTTATTCATTTGATCCCTGGTTTTTATTCAAATACTGTTTTCCCTCCCTCTTGTGCCAAAGTGAAGCACTTTCTTCAAAAATTTGTCCTCTGGCACCCAACGAGAGAAACACAAATTGGTATACTTTCATGTGAAGTGTTCTTCCCCAGCAAGTCTCTAAAAAAAGCAGTATGTCTGCAACTGCGCTGTTTTCTATTGCAATCTGGTCTGGAGGTAAATGAGTGACCTCTTGTGCCCGTTAAGATTTTAAGGAAAGTAGTGGAATTGTGTGGATAGATCTTCCGTGTTATCATCTGTCTGGTTCTGTTTTAACATTTTTGTTGTCTTAAAAATGTTCCGAGTTACAGGTCAAAGTTCCCTTCTGATGAACTAGAAATAATTTTTTTTGGCAATGATGTACATACAATGATGTAAAAAAAAAAAAAAATCAGCCCAGGATATCCATAGGAATTCCGTGTTGTATTATGGATCTGAGAAATTTCAAAGTCATTTCAAATCAGATAACTGCATTTTGTTTCACTTGGCCAGCTTACAACCTGATGTCTTTAAGTAAATCTTAATAATGTGTTGTCAGAATTAGATGCTGCACAAGAGGGTGCAGACACCCACTCTGTTCTTCCTGGTTTTGTGCAATCACTGCAGATTATTTCAGATGTTTGATATGCCTTTGACTTCTGATATCATAAAAAGGAAATAATCTATGAATTTTGTACTCTTTCTGTCTGCTAGCTTCAGCTTCAGTAATCATGGGGCTGCTGCAGATATAAGAGTTTCCACTCCTGTGAGTCTCCAAATCAGGATCCAGTATCTTTTTAAAGCACATTCTGTGGTTCAAATGTTACGGGCGTTAAAGCTCATCAGGTGCTATTGCACCTCTGGCAAAAAAAGACAATTGTGATATTCCCTTCTATTCTTAATATCTATTTGCTTAAAGTTCCTTAAGGGGATGGAGGGATGTATGTAATTTGAAAGCCTGAAGGTATAAAAATTGCTTTGTCCATGACCTTGAGCAAATTCCTTTTTTTCCCAGTTCTCAATTATAGGTGCAGTTCTAGAAAGATTCAGTATGTAGCTCTTCACTTGATACAGAGCTACAATAACAAACTGCTAATTAATTTTACTAACTTGTGATAATTTTTATCAGTGGTGAATCGTTTGCAAAGAAAGAATACAATAAATATTTGATTTAAGTTGGGTGTAGTCAGCAACTCCCAGAATCAAACAGTAAAAACAAGTATGTATCTCTAGAGATATCAACTGTTTTGCATAGAAAATGCCCAAGTTACTTTGCAGTTTGCTTTGGTCTGGATAATATGAGTTATTTTGCTGTTCATCCATCCCCTTGTTTTTGATCTTGAGAGTGTGATACAACACATACCAACAAATCTCCATTCCTGGTACAGGAGGTTCATTTTTTTTTTTTTCCTGTTGTGAAAGGCTGCTCTAGTCAGTGTTGGGATAAAACCAAGCTTCCAGAAGCTGAAAGGTGCTAGAAAAAGATTGGACTATTTTTTCCCAGCTGTGAAGGACATAAAAGGGAAAGTGGTGAGACCTGCATCCAGGCAGATTCATATACTGCCACTTGTGGAAGGATTGCTCTGCTGGATCATTATCAAGGCTTCACCAGGATGAAGGCAAAGATATAATTAATCAGATAGTTTTTGTTTCACTAGACAACACTAATGAAATATTTATATTTGACTATTTATGAGATTTGCCTCACAAAAATTTTTGAAAGGTGTCTTTTATCTCCTATGATGTGGCTTTTAGAAAACACCACTCCTGTATGCATGTCTGACACTTGTTCAGTCTGTTGCTGAGACCACTTCTCTTCAAACCTTAATCCCTAAAATACCTCCACACCTCAAGTGGACAAGCAAATTTTTGTGGTCCTCATTCAAGTTAAAACATAGGATTTTTCCTCCAGTGGTAAAAGGGAGTTATCGTGCTCTACTTAATTTAGTGCACCATGAAAGGACCCTGCAGTTGCAGTTCCTACATATTTCAGTGTTAACTGTTTCGAGAAATCTAAGAGATTGTTCAATTGTGGGCTTGAACAGAAAGAATCCTTCCCAGTGACATGTACTGAAGTAGCATAATCTTTTATTTTTCTTCCCCCTCAGACATACATTGAGTCCTTCATTTTCTGGGAGAGATATCAATGTCAATCCACTCACTTCCAAGAAATTATGATTATTCAGTGAGCTGAGATGGGCTCCTTTAACCACCTGATTAGGTAATCAACACATAAGCAGGGGACTTGTGTTGCTGTCACTCACTGGTAACTGTGGGTCAGGTGCTATGTATCTGCATTAGCACTTCATTGAAAGGAAAGTTCTGCTTGAGGAAGAAAAGGGTTTTGAATGGGTGATGGCATCACACAGCCTGTGTGTGTTGGAAAAGTGAAGTAAAACCTTGGCCCCAGGCTGAGTCTGCTCAGCAATGATAATGTGACTGCTGACCTTTACTGCAATGGGGAGTTAAAGTGCTCATAGACTACACTAGTGTCAAAAGATGGACCCCTGGCTGTTCTCCAGCCTGCGGTGTACCTTGGGCCATGGAGAGCAGCCTGCTTCTTCCAGGTGATTGAGGTGCAAATCTCAGGATAGGAAACAGTAAACAAATTTCTATCACAAACCCACCCTGCAACAATGCTTCCTGATGTCTCTACAGTCCCTCCACAGACATCTGTTGCAGATGAGAAGGGACAAATGGTTTCTCATAGGAAATAAAGATGGTGGTTACACTGTGGGTAATTAAACCTTAAGGAGTCTCTCAGGAAAAAAAAAATATTTGTATAGTTCAGGGACTCACATAATGCTGAGAATTTAAAACTCAAACACTGAATGCAGCATTCTTTTGTTAGGCCTTATAACAGAAAAACTTGAATGATTTCTCATCAACGTAAGATGCATTTCACAAGGAAGGTGAATCAGTGAAAAACAATAGGGGAGATCAACTACAATTCATTCATTTAGGGGATAAAAAGTAAAATGATGGCTAGTTTATTCTATCAATGGGTAAAACCTGAGTCCCGTTGCTAGTGAAGAGAATTTTGTTATTGACTTGAAAAGTTTTGGAATGCCAAGCATTTTAAGTATGCATCCAAACTAGTTTAAGCAAATAAAGCAATTATTTATCATTCATATTCATTCACAGAATAAACTTGCCAGTTAGCTCCCTGAAATATTTGTTGCTATTACACTTATGCATAATTTATTGCTAAATTTGTTTACATGTGCTGTTTGAAAATGAAGCAGCATGAGAGCAAAGCACATTATAGTTTGCCTGTTATAGAAAAGAACAGAGTGTGAGGAGGCTTTTCTATTCCTGCGGTATTAAACATAATATGTTGAATACAGGGACTGAAGTGCCTTTACAGACTTACATAAAAAATATAATGTTCATCAATCCTCCTGGCTAAACGTTGATCATTGTCACCCACATGAAGGACCAGTCTGTACCCATTTACTCCACAGGAAGGAGTCTGTGGGTGGAAGGAGTAGTTTCTAAAAAGTTTGTGCCCTTTCTCTCCCATAGCTTCCTTCTGATTGATAGACTGAAATACCAGAGAAGTAGAAATTCCCCTCAAATGCTTTCTTCTTTAGGACTGCTGGGTTAAAAGACAGTCCCAAGGAAGTTTAATAATACATAGGTATGTCCTTGCTGGGAAGGCTTCAGGTGTCCTTTGTGGCCAGCAGAGAGGAAGGTTGTTGAGCAGGTCACAGGAAGAGCCTGGGAAGCCAAGCATGAGATTCCCTGAGCTCTCCATCCCAGCCCAGCTCCATGTAGTTCCATCCTAGTACATGTCTGGTCCTCAACTGTGGTGTTGTCAGAGTGGCTCAAGTGACTGGCAGGCAAACAATTTTGTGGCAGCAGAGAGTCTCTCCCTGCAACTCCTGGTTTTGCAGCATGATGTGATTCTGTCAGCTTGACCATCCATCCCAATGAAAGAGGACTCAGAAAAACTGCACTTCTGGCTACAAAATTGCCCCAAATGGAGAAATATTTCCACTAAAAGCTGCTTTCATGTCTGTCTGTAGATAATGTAAGCAAATAATATAAAAGTATATAAAGATATCCAGCACTGCAATGGTAGAGCAGGAGAAATTCATAGAGAAGCAGACTTTTCTGTAAACTGAGCATAGATGAAAATCAGTGTCTCTGTTACGTGGTGATCAAATGCAAACCTGTGCACCACAGAAGGCACAGATCAGAGCTTCATCAGAGAATTCGTAGAAAATGTTTGTCTTTCTCTGAGGTCAATAAATGTGTCTTACAGGCAATAGAAATCAACTTGCAAAGAAACAAGTCCCTAGAAACAAAATTTCCCCTTCGGCAATTACAGAGTAGCACGCACTGCCTTTTGCATAGACGAGCTAAAGAAATAAGCAATGAGTAGGGAGCTGGGAGGTCCTGGCAGAATCATAATTCTGCCACTGATGGCCAACACACACAATTTTTCCCATCTGTTTTCCCATCAGCGAAGTGAAAGCCATCGTACTCTCTGAAAGGGTGTTGTACTGTTTAATTAGGTAATGTTGGGACAGTGCTTTGACCATATAAAGACCATATAAGTGCTAAGTACCTAATTCATCACACCCAGTGCTGCAGTGGTGAGGCAGTAGGGGATCCCTCTGATCACATGCCTGGGCATCCAGCCCAAACTGCTGTACTGACATCCCTGGATGAGTATTCAGGCCCAGTTACTCAATCCCTGAAACACGTCTCATTTCTCTGTCGTGTTGATCCTCCTACCCATCTGTCCGCCTGGCCCCATGCCCTCTTGAAACATCCTGTGTCCATGTTAGGAGCTTAGAAGTGCCAGCAGGAGGGAGAGGTATGTGTGCACAGCCAGCAGTGTTTTTCCTTCAAGGAGATCACCAGGCAAGGTGACACAGTCTTCCTACGATGTATTGCCGTGGTGGGCCAATATGTAACACCTGAGTGACAGTTTCTGGCAGAATTATGTTCATGTGGTCATTGTCTTCTATATGAGTTAGGAACCGTGATGCCTTGTCCACAAAGACTCCTTTTTATTAGTCACAAAATCGCACCACTAGGGCCTGCTTTACAATTTATCTGGTCTCATTTCTATTTTAGCACAGAGCCAGCACAGCCTTTACAATTGCATTGTGGCAGTACTGCCCGTGAGCAGCAACTGCTGCCTAAATAGGAGAGATTAGGATATCAGCTGAACTGCCTCAGCACTCCTTTGACTGAATGTACCTCAAGGCTTGTTGGGAAAAAAAATAGATGCAACAAGTTTCAGATTTATTGTGCAATATTGTTTCAGCACAAGAAAACAATCCATGCAGGCATGGTACAGATTTCCACCTTCCTTCTTCAGTTGGACATCATGACCTTGAAGCTTCTGCTGCCCTTAAGCTTTACAGGCAGTCTGTGCCTTGAACTGCAAATATAGTCCCTCGATCAGTGCCCAGAGACAAGGCAGCCAAAGGCCATTGTCCTGGTAATGGTAGCGTTGAAGAAAAACATAGACGAAACAAACCAAGACATGGAGCCAAATAGTTGCTTTCTCTGCAGTCCTTACCGCAGAGCTGACTCCAGAAGGCAGAGGTGCCAGTATGCACCAATTAGGTGTTTCTGGCCCGTCTGCTGTTTGTTTTCATGTTCCTCCTTCGCCTGGCTCCAGGCAAGGCCAAAAGAAGGATGCCCAGAAGCTGTGAGGGAAGATGGTCTGTCAGACTACAGAGGTTGGACGATGGAAGCGCTGGGAACCAGCAGAAATCACTGCAGATGCTTTGAGGGATTTGTTTCCTTGATCAAAATACTGGAAGTTTCAAACTGGGAAAATGTTCACAGTTCATCTACTGCTAATGAGAATAACCGGCACCATGAAAACATGACTGTTGGCCTGAGATGCCACTGCCAGCTTAGATCATTCCCTTGTACCACCCCTGGTCTTCAGTAATTGTTTTATGAGTTTGGAGAACTCAGAATGGTGTGACCCCTGCAATTTATTTTTTTTTCCAGAAGGGGAGCACTTCTACATCTGATGTTTTTGCCAAGAAAAGCCTGAAAATGTGAAGCAAAATATTTTACCAAGTAGCAGGAAACAAACAAGATGACTGTGATTTTAGAAACAGCTTCCAGATGTTCAAGAGACATGTACAGCTCCTGCAACCTGAGTGCTGTGCACCACTAGCCTGTATCAAAAGGAAACACTGTGAAGCTCCTGAGTCTTACTGAGTCCTCATGAACTTGCTGTTTTTCTGTGCCTGGGTGTAATCAAGAGCAAAATGAGTCCTAATAATCTTTCTAGAAGCTGAAACTGCTTTATTTCAATTATCTACTGAGAAAAGCAATAAAAAGTAACCCAGTGGTTTAAAATATATAAACCTACATTTCTGGTGCAAAATCATTATAGTGTCTGTCCATAAATTTTTGCACTAGTCTAAGCTGTTTAATTGGAAAAATATATAGTATATAACATGAATTTAAGCACTTAAATTTAATATCAGCTCAGCTTAATCTCAGATGATATTAATCACTAATTAATACTTTTTTGGAGTTTTGTTCATGCAGAAAGAATCACTGCTCTAATTACCACTTGTTTGATAATGTGCCTTTATCATTATTTTAATGGGGCTGCCAGTTTATTTAGATGCAAACATCTAAGGACTTTCTGCATTCCCAAGAGCAATTGCTCTCTTAAATACTTTCAGTGATACAGTTACTTTAAAGCAATAAGCAATGCAAGAAGAGTTAGCTTGAAATTACATTATATCTCCAGAGCTTTGTAGTTATATAAGAACTCTGGGTTTATTCTGTTAATTAATGGAATATGTTTGCTGTGGGTTTTTGAAGTTATTAATAATTTTTATTAGTTTCAAATTCTTTAACTGTCATGTCTGTGTACTAGTTCTATTATTAATTCAAGTCAGAGGTGTATGGTATTTTATGCATTCCTATATTAACCAGGGGATGAGCAAAATATAAGAGGGAGGAGATTCATTCAGTCAGATGTCACCCCACATTCCAACACTGCAAGTATATATGTGTGTGTGCGTATATCTATATGCACGTATGTGTACATTAGCAGTACGCAAAAAAGCATGAGAAAAAATTAACATTTTATGCCGCAGATTTGCTACGCTAAATCTAGCAATTTTCCAGTGTCAGCTTATTTTAAAATAATAATATCTCTAACCCATATTAATTCATAAGTGTCCCTATAATGTAGAACATAGTACTAATTAGAAATGTTAAAATTTAAAAGGAAACAATACTCTACTTTTACTTTCTAAAACTGGACTGAGCAAAATACAAGTCACAGTTAGATGAGGCTTCATCTTGTGTTTAAAGGACTGGGATACAGTACTTTCTTTTATTTTCTATGATTTCAATTACTGTGCTTTCTGACAAAGACTTAATTGTTGAATCTTTTTAGCTGCCTACAAAATGAATAATAGATGTATATAAATGATTAATGTAGAAGACCTATAGTATTTAGTCATTTTACCCCTTCCTTTCTCAGTGTGGGCAGGTCAGGTGCTTCAGAGAGGTGCCTGAAAATTAATTCATTAACATTTATTAGGCACTCATAATGAAAAATTAGAATGGAGTACAAAGAATTGCTATTTTCTTTCTTTACATTCCTCAGACTAAATTGGATTAATCAGATTGGAAAGGGTAATAAAATATTAGAGCTTGTTCTTATCTCTTTGCTTCCTCCCATTGGTTATAAATGAGTACACTGAAACACTACTTGCAAGGCAGCAACAATATTTGAGGCACTCTGAGCTACCTTCTCATCTTGAGGCAGAAAATAGTTACAGAAATATCTTATTTTCTCACTGAGCTCCATTGCTGGGTAGCAAAAGAGAAGGAGCAGCCGTAAATCAGAGACATTTACTTTTTTCTTCTTTTTCTGTTTTTCTGCAAAAGATAGAATTGAATGGCTGCAGAATTTCATAATTCCCTCATAATCACCAAATCTTTTTCCCCTCAGCCACAAACCTGACAAGTGAAACCTGCCTCCCAACTTGCCTTGCTTTTTGCTGCACAGAAGAGGGGCCAGCATCATATGACCCACTTTGGTGATGCTGCAGGGCAGTGCTGCTCTGACACTGCCTGTGACCTGTCAACTTTCCTCTCTCATCTACAAGTGTGGCATCTTCTTGTTTAATGTGCTGTGAAACTCCAGTGCAATCCTGCTTCTCAGCTCTGTCTTTGGGTATAGCAAAGGATGACACTGCAACCAGAAACTTAAGAATACCAAAAGGTGACTGGGTCTCACACAAGATCTGATTCTAATTTTTATGATTTGACACATCTCTACTCAAAAGAGCCCACTCACAGAAGTGGGATTTGGTCCTGTGTAGTTGTCTCTCTACAAACCCTAATTTTATCAGCTGTCTAAAGCAATTTCCGTCCAGCTTTTAAGTTTTCTGAAGAAGCTTTTCTACAGATTTTTTCATTAAAATGTGGTGAAAGAGATTAAACACTTTAGATGTATTTTAATTGTAGTTTTCTTCATTTCAGAAGCACAGAAGAGTAGCATTCTTTTCCTACCAGCTGTTTTCAGCAAGCCCTTTAACTGATGAAAGGACAGAGGCATGTGAAGGCACACAAAATATACTTGAAGAGCTAAACGAATTTCCAGGATTTCAGAAACTCAATGGAGACAGACAAGTGTCTTCAGTGTGGACCCACAGGACACAGAGGCAGCAAACAGGCAGGATTAATCCAGAGAATAAAAAAGAGTTGTGCAACCAAGTGTATCCTAGATCACAGTGTATTAAGATCTAGGATTTTTTTAATTCCAATTTCATATCAAAAAAATTTAATTTTAGTTTTTCCTCGAGGCCTACAGCCTTGTCAGAACTTCCTAACAGCCCTCTATTTATTTTATATACACAGAGAGGAAAAACCTTCATTCTTGCATTTTCCCTACACAAATATTGCCTTGAGAGACTTTTCCTAACATTGGTGTTCCTATCTTCAGTCAGGTAACTCAGGAGAGAGCTGCCCACGCTGACCTGCTCTGCCTTCAGGGCTCTCTAGCCCTGTGCTACTGCCTCCATTTCTCTCTCTTTGTCTTTCCATCACGTCCTTCTCATGACAGAAAAACTCTGCCAATCACAGGCCTTCACAGAGAGCTGGCTGGTTCTTTCCTAAGCACTGCTGAATTTCCCTAAATCCATAGATCTTGCACTTGGAGCTGCAAACTGGCTCCCGCAGCAGCCAGTAACTTTTCTATTTTTAAAATGTTCAGTCCCCACTTCCCTCTCCTTTAACATCTCACAGCAGGTATGAAGCTCTGTGAGATGGTCAGCAGGAGGACTGAGTTGCCGAAAGTAAAAAGAAAGGAGTAACAACTCAAGTCTTCCTCTACCTGAGACTGAATCACTTTGAAGATGCACAAAAGCAATACTCACTTTTACTGAGGGGTTTTTTTTCATCTTCACATACTCTTCATGCATCCCAAGACCCTGGTTTGTTCTAAGAGTCATCGAAGCCAGGCTTGTGCTTTGGTCTGTGCCTAAAGTGGGATCCAAAAGTCTTGAAGTAAGTGTTCTGAGTCAGAGCTGCAACTCCAGTCAGCCAGTTTGAAGTGAGATGAACTCAGCACATCTTGTTCTTGGAAAAGATAAGTAAATTTTCTACCCACAACAATCCATGAATTTAATTCTTTACCAAAGCACCTTCCAAACACATTTGTGAAGCTGGAAGAGAAAAAAATCATACTGTCCCTACTCTACACTTCAAACCCAAACAAAAATAAAGCAGATTGAATACTGATTTGTATTCTTCTTTCAGGAAGTGAAAATTTAATATTTTAAGAAGTATTTTTCCTACAACTTTGAAACAAATCTCCAAAACTATTAGGGAAGCATTTTCTTTCAAATATCTTTTAATTAATAAATTGTTTGAGTACTCATAATTCTGGCAATAAAGAATCTTGGTACTAAAACACCTTCTTCATTTGGATCAAAGCAGATCAGCTACAGTAGGCATCAGAGTTAATAGTCTGACCAATATGTTCCTAAGGGTGAAAAGCTGTCACAGTCATTAAAATCCACAGTGCACAATGAAAGTTGGAGAAATTAATGCTGTGATTATTTTATATCAAGCCTATACATTCTGCCCAACATAGGACCATATTTTAAAACACAACTTCCCAACTGCATTTGAAGTTCTACCAAAGAATACGAGCTTCTTTCACTTATACACTTCCAGTAATAAAGAGTTCAAAAGGCAGACTCTACTGTTGTCTCACTTCTGGTTCAACAAACCCAAAAGTTTCTAGCAAAGTCATCAAGCCTCCATTTTGAGTTACTACCTCTTGCTACTAAATTATAGCCAGCTGCTCTCAAAACTTTCTTCTCCCCCAGAGGCAAGAGAGGTGAGTGTCTTACAGGCTGGAAGAGCAGAAACTCAAGATGTTGTTGATGCCATACACAGTAGCAATGCCGCTTCCCTACTCTGAGTCACACTCCAGCTCCAGCTAGCCTGGTGTCTTGAGTTCCCTGGGGACTGTTGCACCATGAGCTCCCTTGAACAAATAATCATAATGTGACCATCCCACATGTTTTCAAACACCCTCTATTCCTTTTCCTGATGTAGAAACAGTTTGTTACAGAGTTCACATCAGCCTTCCTTCAGGGAATGAGATCTTCAGGAGAAAATGTCAGCATGAATATAAAACTGGAACAAAATTAGTATTAATCATTCCAAGTCTCCTATGTTTTCCTGTATCTCCTCCTTTTTGCGTGTGGGCTCTTCTGCATTGTCATTTTTTGAAATAGCATTTTCCAATTATAAAGAAAACAGACTTGGGGCTAAGAGTAGGATTCTTGTCTCCCATGAACTTTTTCATTTGTACCTTGAGCCCTCTAGAAACTGAGCCTTAGAAGTCCCAGATGTGGACTTTTTTGTGTCTGTGTAATGCATGTTGCATCCTGTTATAGAAACAAAGGACATGCATTCTCTTTTACCTGCACTATAGAGTCAGAACACCACTGTTCATTGTGATGAGTGTCGTCAGCATCGGTCTCCTGCCAATTCCCCTCCTCCAAATTCATATTCATTTGTTAGGTCTAATTAAAGACCCACGGTACAAAGAAGCTTAGGGCTGCTTTACATTCAAGCCCCTCTGCTTTTGACTGATAGTGCACCTTTTGTGTGCAACATTTTAGGATTGTGTAGAAATGACTTACAGGGACAGATTGTTTTTGTTCTTGCTGGCTACCGTCCATTTCATTTTCATTATATGTTTCATTGTACACTTCAGAGAGAGTTTGCTAAAGGTTTGCTGCATACCAAATTTATAGTGGGATTTGAGTTCTCTAGGGATGGGTTGGGAAAAGCCTGGTATCTTCCATCAGATTATTCTACAGTAGTTTTAATGGAGTTTTGGAGCCTGCAGCAGATGAGAATATGGTAAAATATAACATAATACTTTCTTTCTTTGCGGTTCTCTCCCTTTCCTCTCTACTATTCCACAAAAGTATTCCTAAAAGGACTATATTTTGTGCATGAGCTTGGAAATCGGATTTGACAGCCTCACCTGAAAATCAGCCTGGGTTCTTTCCAGGTCAATGATGTTCTGCAGATTCAGTTAACAGCCTTGTTGGGACATCTCTATCTTGATTACCTTGAAAACCTGATCATGGTCAAGGCAACCTAGAAATTGTTTTTCATCTTTCAGTTCTACGTTGTCACCAGGTGTCAAAAACAGCACCAGCAGAGGTGCTAAAGTTTTACAGATTCAACTTCAGTCCCACAAAGAGGTTTGGTTCTCTTGGAACGGCACCTAACAAAATCAGAGCAGTAGAGAAGAAAATCAAAATCTATTGCTTAAGAAGATTTTCCTTGTATTTAATCACTTGTTAGTGAGTCGTACCTTGACCAGAAAGAGTGTAACTCTGAAATATCAAGGGAGAAGGGAGTTTTTTTAAAATAAAAATAATATCTCTTTGTAAAATTTGAGTGCAGTTATCAGGCACTGCATTCAACTCCACTTCCTCAATACCAGAAAGCCAGTAAGAAATTTTTAGAATTAGAAAGGATCAATGAAATTCTTTGGCAAGCCTGAGAGTAGGAAGAATGGGTTTTCAGGAAGAGAGCATGTGTCTGCATTTCAGCTGCTCCAGTTTTCAACCTGGCATCTCAGTTTAACCTGCTGATGAATATGTGAACTTGTGTCGAGACACCAGACTGGAAACTGCACAGCTGAAGCACAGGTACAAAATCCTTTCTGCTGGATCTGTCGCAATAGTAGCAACCTCTAAAATGGGATAGGACAATAAATTCTTATACTGATTTTAAGATTCACAAGAGTGTTTGTTGCCATGTTAAACTCCTTGCAGAATATCCACCTTATCCTCTCAGCCACAAACCAAAGCCAAAGAGTAGGTCCACAAATCTGCTCAGTGTGTTTGCGGTCTTGGAGAAAATGAGGGTAAAAAGGAACTGTGGTTTTTTGTGTTGGTGTTTTTTTGTTTGTTTGTTTGTTTTTTGTTTTTTTTTTCCCTCCAAAACCCTGTGCTGTGTTATTTTGGTCATCCTATTGATAAAGACAGACCTTTACCTATCAGGCAAATCAGACATGAGTTCTGATCACAAAACTACAGACATTACATCTCATTATAGGGATAGCTACTTACCATAGCTGCATGGGCACATCTTCCCACTAAAACATTAATAAAGTGATGGGAATGGTATTAGCCCACATGTTATATCAAAATATTTGCTGAGATCAAGAGCATGCAATACCATATCTGTGTTCATAGCACTTGTCTAGAACTCTGTATTGGGTAACTAAGTAAAGAACATTGTCTTGGCATTGGAAAGTAGAGCAGACGTGTTCACTACCAGGCACTGTATGTTGCCTCTGCTTATTAAACAGTGTAAGTACAGTTACTTCATATCACACTTGGGGAACACACTCATGCATCATCTTTTTTTTTTTGCCAGCTGATGAAGGACTTGAAAGGAATATGTTTGCTCATGAAAGGATGGAGTTATTCTCACAGCTGGTTTAGCACCAGACTAAGCCCAGTTTATATTCTTCAGTTTGGATCAACCCTGAAAAGTCTCATTCAGAGAGGAGTATTTCCATCCAGGTAGTCTCATCTGTATGGGCCAAAACACCAACATGAAGGATTTTAAGGTTTTAAACCTCAAAGGTGAAACTATTTCAGTTTTCAAGCTATAGATCCTACCCTTATTTCAGTTAGGAAGTCATTACATACTGTTTCATGGAGTTTCTTATGTCAAAGAGCTGCCGTCAGTGCTACTTGGTCCCTCAGAGGCCACTAGTGTCTGCTCATTAATTTTGTTGATAAGTGTTAAATATATGGTTGGCTTTGAAGCAAGAATCTTAAACTAACCCAAGACAATCAGCTCCTGCTCATGATAATGTCAGCTTGACTATAAGACTACTTGATTTAAAAAGCTCTCTGTTGTGCAACTAAATTAAATAAATAGTATACTCAATGCCTGCTGTCCATACTGTAAATGAAGCAGGGTATAAGCACCATGGCAGGAAAACACTTTTACTTTCCACTTGCCATGTTCTCCACTAGTTTTTTTTTTTTTTTTTTTGCACCTCTTGTGACTCATGTCACCAATAATAAGTTATGGGACAGATAGGTTAATCCAAAAGATTNTTTTTTTGATCTGAGAGTTGTTTAATTATTTTATATCAAGCGGAAAAATTTCTAATGATTTAATATCCACTAAGGGAAAGAGACGCTATATGCTAATAGCTGGTTTGCTCTGCTGGATGGAAGGACTTCAGTATAAAACCTCTACTGTGTAAACATTTCATTATTTTAGATAAAGCAGAAGAACTTTGACTACGACTGAGTGCCCATCCAGGATAATTCTCTCACTTAAGCATCATACTAGAAAAGGCCTGGCCTTACTATAAACTGGCAGAGTGTCTTGCTCCCTCAGCACTGTGAAAAGGAAAAGGCAAGACATACTTATTGCCAGTTCATGAATGCAGTACTTGCCCAGAAGAAAATAATTCAGTCAAGAATAGCAAGTACAGTATAGACCCAAAGTCTTTTTCATGTTTATTTTGCAAAGGCCTAGAGCTAAAGAATGTAAGCAGTCTTACAGAGAGAAAGAAGGAAGGTGGGAGTGTCACTATTGTCCTGCTGTGCAGTTGACTGGAAAACTTAAGGCAGTGACAGAAATGCATGGAATGCGCTACATCCCTTCAGCTAGCTACGGGTCCTGTTGAAGGTTTCAAATGAGCTATAATCAAACTAAATCTATTTCCAGCCTATTTTAATACTAAATGAAGACAAGTTACAAAAGCAAAGCTTGCTGTTGAAAGCCAGGAAATGCAAACAAAGAAATACAATGTCTTTTAAAGCTGCTTTTACTAATGAAGTGAGAAAAACCTCTGGGCTCATTTAGCTCATGGTGATGCTGGTAGCAGCATGTCATCTGCAGCACTGGAGACACATGGGAGTAAAAACATTGTTGGAGTGGAGAATCAGTCCCTACAATTAAGGCACAGAAGGGACAAAAAAGTATGAGAATAGGAACCCTGCAAATAAAAGTTGTGTGCCCTCAAAAGACACATCTCTAAAACAATTGCCCAATTGCTTTATATCCCCTTGTGAAGGAATGAATGTTGTCTGCTCACATTTCAGGAAGTAAATACAATACAAACCATATTTACTTTGACAAGTTGAAAATTACAAGCATCAAGGGTCCTGCCTCTGAGTTGTGTTTTTGCAAAGCTTGACATTTTTTAAGGTTCAAGCTAGCACTGACAGAACTGAAGTGGAAGCCACAAAATCTCAGGTGAATGAGAATGGCCAACTGGCTAGATTTCAATCAGCTCTATCAACCATATTTTCAACTCCCAGTAAACAAGGAATCTGAGAAGATAAGCATTTCAGTAGCAGCAAATTTATTTTCATAATAACTCTTGGCTTCCTCAATTTTATTGGTACTAAGGTGGTAAGGAAGTCTTAGGAATGCATACGTGGAAGGCTGCCCACAAATTGATTCTTTTCTGTCATTTTCACTTTCATCAAAATAAAAACAAAGCATTCCTTGGAGCTTGAAATACATACACTTAAAAGACTTAGAAATATCATGTTGGTGTTTGGTGTGCAGCTTTATATTGTCTCTTAAGTACTCTTCCAGATGGCATCATGCCTCTGCCATTTCAGTAGTGCACCATTTCCAAGCAAAAGGATATACCAACGGAAAGGAGACACCTCAATATTAGAATATTCTTCAGATGTTTTAACTTAAAACACTGAAAAAGAAGAGTCAAATTCCAAAATATTTTCAACAGTGAATTCTAAACCTCTGACTCCATGCTCCTGGGAGACAAAACTCAGAGTTCATGCTCTTGTTTTGCTTTATCAAAGAGGTTCTGGCTCCTCTTCCAAATATCTGAAAGTAGAGCCTTCATATTCATGTTGGGAAAGGCTTTCCTGATGTGGGATTTTGTTTGTTTCTACAGGATGCGCTCTGTCTCAGCAGCTAACAAAAGCTTTGCAATGTTTGCCACACAGAAAGTCTGACTAGAATAGCATGCTAGGTAGGATACTCTATTGGGTTGTAAAGGATCTCAGTTCAAATTCCTTCTCTGGATGATCCAGACATGGGGCTTGAATGTTGGATTTTTCTCTCTTAAGCAGTGGCTGTTAGTTTTCAGGCTACTTCCCAACTGGTATGTTTTCATGTCCTGAATCAAAGAAATACTTCAGGTATGTGAGAAAAGATGTTTTTTATATCAATTAGCTAAACTGGCCCTGTCAGCACTAGGGCTGTCAATAATAAAACTGTCAGCATAAAATCATCATCAAGCCACAGCTACAGCTAGTGGGAGTAAACAAGGGCAGCAGGTACTGCCTTGTCTTCTGGTGCCTTATCACATTTGCATCAAAAATCATGGTGAAATGGCACAAGGCTGTTGTCTTATATTCACCACATTAGACCTGTTTCCTTACTGCTTAGTTGATTTTAAGTCCATAAATTCAGTGAGGTTCTGCTTCCATGAGAACAGAGCAACAACACGGTGAATCAGGTCTCATATGGGAATAAATCTTATCTTGCTGTCGCAGCTGTATTACGGCAGTGACGGTAGAAGCATCCAGGCAGGTACAGAGGAGGGACTAGGGACCCACCAAGGTGACAGAACTTGAGTATCCTCTGATACCTTTATCTGTTGACAAAGTAGAAGGTGGTTTCTGAAACAATCATGCTGGTTTGACTTTGCGGTTAAGAAAAATTTAGTCAATATTAATGGAGTTTAGAGTATATTTATCCACTGATGTTTGATAAATAAAATTCCTGCTTGCGTCTGCTGATTGTGGTCACCAGCTCTCTCCAGAGATAAAAGGGTGCCTAATATGACTAGTTCAGTTACAGGTACATACTCTTGGTCAGATGAAGCCCAGCCATAGTGTTTTGTTGATGCTGTAGAATTCACAAAACATCCCTTTCCATCTCTTTCTGCTGGAAGCTCATCTACCCTGTGCTTTAACAGACCACGCCCATTCAGATTCATAAAACAGCAGACGTATGAGCATCTGCTCTACTCATACATGAAAGATATAAGCTGTAATTATGACTAGAAGTAGTACATGTGCACCAGCGGTGATAGGAGGCCCCTGATGTTAAAATGAGAATGGGAGTGGGAGACTTGTCTATGATTCAATGTACTCTGCTCTCACACTGTGTTATACCTCTCATAATTTTTTGCCCAGCTTGTATTGTCAGCACAAGGCTTATTTACTCATATTGCTGCAAGAAATAGTTTAGATATTCTCCTGGATAAATGCTTCTGGAGGAAAGAGACTTGAAATCTATTTGGCAAGAGGAGAGGAAAGATTATTTGTGATTTTCCTGGCTGGAATGCAGTGATCTCCTCCTCTGCTGCAGAGAAAGGAAAAATAAATATGGCTTGTCCTGTAAATTTTGTTTCACACTTGTACTAAAATTCAAACTCTTCTTGCAAAAAATGTGTACCAAACTAATGGAATGAGAGGTTTCATAAATACAGTGGTCTAAAGGAAATAGTATAGCAATGTTTAATTAATATCTGTTACGCTTCAGAGTCAACACAATTCCTTTTTTTTCCTTTGCTGTGAGAAGATAGCACTTTTTTACCATAACTTACTCCAGAGTCTGATATCAGTAAACAGCAGCAGAGAAATGTATCTGCTGAAAGAAAGCTCAGCATTATGCAAAGAGTGATAAACTTCTCAGAAGGTGTTTACAAATGCATTCAGTGAAACAGAATTTTAATGAATTGTGCCACATAATCTTGCAGTTAATGAGCTGTAAAAGCCTTTGTCAATTATAGTGACTAGAAACTAACTCTTTTGGATTCCAGATCAATAATGGGACTCTTCTTCAGCACATTTTTATTTTTTAAGGGAAAATTAGGTCTAAGAAAAATACAAGGTATCTTTGTCACATTAAGCATCTCAGGAATATCCCTCATTATTATAACAGCACTATCTATATTCTTATTATTCGTAAAATCGTTTCTCAGCTGCATTAAAAGAAACAAGTCTTCAAAGATCAAATGGCATCAGTGTTGTAAAATGCCAGTGACAAAAGCAGAAGAGACTAACGACTTCAATAATAACTCAGGACTTTTTCCAGGGGTTACATTAAATTCAACTATTTAGTTGTGCAACCTCCTAGAAAAAAAAATTATCCTGCCCTGCCTTTGCTATCCACCATAATTACTCTACTGTTAGAAAATGGGAACCTTAAAACTCTGAAAGAGACTTCATCTAGTTTTGTCTTATTTTAAGCAAAGGGTCTGCACACTTTTTTTTCAGTTGAGGTCACTACATCTGCCTAGGAGCATAATATTACATCACATCAGAACTGACATAGTTCCCAGGGACAATTAAATATCATAAGCAAATAGTTTCTGTGGCACTCTATCCAGATAGCAAAATACTCTTTAAAAAAACCCCAAAGATTTGGCTTGATATTTTAATGTCTTCAAAATCTAAAGGAGATGGGACCAGCATTTATCAAAGAAAAATATGGAAGACAGTTTTATTGCCTGTAATCTCCAATTTATTATATGACTTTTTCCCAGTATGATTCTACTTTTTCCTTCTCTGAAGATTTTTTTTCTCTTACTGTTGCCTCAGTGTGGAGGATCCATTAACAGACGAACCACATAAAAAGTAATTTCAAGGAAAAGCCTTATAAAATGTGAAAAATTAAAGCTGTGCTCAGATCCCATTAAGAAAAGAAATTGCCTTGAGGCATCCACTAAATATGTGAAATCCATTTCTGCTGAAGGGCTTCAGAGTTTATTCCTCTCTTACAAATGCAATTTCACAGAACAAGTTGAACGTTTAAACAAAGCCAAGCAGGATCTTTTCCCAGTTAGCGCCTCTTTGCCTTGATTGCTGCCAGGTCACCAAATACAAATTTACGTGAGAATCCGAGATTATATAAATCTCAACAAAGAGGCTTTGAGGGCATTTCTGCTTGGGAAGGCTGTAAACCAGGCAGTGCTCTCCTATGGAGGGTTTACTGTTAGTGGTATTATTCCTTTTGCTCAACTTTATACAGGAAGCTAGAGAAGGCTATGGGCTTACATCTCCTTTCCTTGAGTGGTTAGTTTAAGCTCCCCTGATAGTCCAGCTCCCTCTGACCTTCTGTTTCTGGTGCTGACACCTCACTTATTTCTAGTACAGCACCCTGAGTCATCTTCAGCTCCACAACCCCACATACCAGACTAAGGGAACAGAAGAAAAGAGTGAGCAGCCACGAAGGAGGATGTCTTGTCCCTGCTGAAATCCATGACCACCACCTGCTATTTCCCCATGTCCCATGGGGTGGTTCATCTGCCACGCACTGGTGGAGAACCCAGCCCAGCTCGGAGGGGCTGTGAGCACTCCTTCAACCTTTCCGCCTTGCTGCTAGAGGAAAGTCCTTCATACATACAACGGTGCACTATTTACCTAGGCTCCTTCACTGAAACATCCTCAGGACAAACCTTGCTTTGGAGCTCCATGTTAGTGCCAGTGTCTGGATGTAAAACCTTGCTGACAGAAGCCAATGCACAAGGCTCTTTTAAACAGACACAAGACACTGATAACTCCATGTTGACTTCAGATCACTTGTATTTACTCTGTTTTTTACTGTTGCTCCATAAAACTCAGTGTAGCTTGGGATTGGAGAACATGTGGGAAATCACAGTCTTCTCATCCTCCAGAAATGAGATGTTGCTGTCTGTTGGGGAAATGGTCTCTGTCCCCTCCTCAGTTGCAGACAGTTTACTCTCCAGGAGATGAGGATCCATCTTCTTGCCAAAAGCAGTGTTAGATTCCTATCCACCCCTACTCCCTTGAGAAACAAACCCAGTGTGGTGGCAACTGACAGAGCTGTTTTCATCATTTTGCACTCTCCTACGGAATGAAGGATACCTCCAGGATTGCAAAGGACTTCCATGGTGAGAACTAATAAGCTGTCTGCAAGTGATCCAGAAGTCATAAGTGTCAATTTGATTATACAAATACCCAGAGAGGAAGAAGTGCTTTTTCCTCATCTAGTTTTCTTACTGAGTCATGATTTCAAGGTAATGCCTGGAGAATAGAAATAGCATCTCTGAAGGTTATTGGGGAGACTCTTCTAAGGAATGTAGCAAGCAAAATGACTGCAAGCCTGATGAAAATTCAAAAGGTTTCTAATCCAGCTAAGATATATGAAAGAGGCCCCTACACTCTGGCATATTTATTAGTGGTTGATATTTCTCAAATGGAAATATATGGTAATATTTAAGCTCATTGGCACAAAGCCTATTCCTCAGGAGCTGTATGCCAGCCTCCATGAGCTTATGGCAAAGTAAACTGCTAAATTTAGGTCTAGATCATGGGTGCAGCCTCTTACCATCCTGCTTCTGATGCAAACAACCAAAAGAGATGCTTCATTTCACACTTAAAAGGAAATTAGAAGGGAAAAGAAAAAACCTTTCCAGACGTAATGGTATTGTTTTCAAAAAATGAATAGGTCAGTTCTGAAAATAGGTCAGTGAAAACTGCAGATGCAGTACCAAAAAATCAAAGCACTGAGCATCAACAAATTCTTGATTCTCCTGATAACTCCTTTGCAATATACGACTTGGCTAATATTGTCCCTGCTCACAGCTGCTGAATAGTTAATTATAGTATGGTTCTTTCTATGCAATTTTTCAATTTCCATCTTGCTGAAACTACTAGACCTTGTCTGACAGTCCCTTAGTTTTTGAATTTTTCATGTGTTTCTTGGACATTTTATAATGTACATGAAAATGAACAAATACCTATATGTTTTAATTGCCTGCTGAACATTTGCTTTTCTCTGAGGCTGTTTCTCAGTTCATTTACTCTTCCATTTAACAGAAAATGCCAGTAATTGTTACATATATTTTTTATTGTAAGAAAAATTCTAAGGTTTCAACGTACCTCAAAATATGGCACAGCTCTGTAAAATTTCATAGTATTTATATCGCTTTTTCTGACTGCTTGATCCATTTTTTGGTAAAATGAGTAAATATACTCATTGGGGTTTGTGTATAAAATGGCTTCTATACCACTAAGGGAAGGTATATTTTAATTAAGCCAAAGTAAAATATATCTGAGAGAGACCCACATTTTGACATCAGTTACAGATGAGCAGTCCCACCAAAGGATGTTGAATTCCACTGATGCTACAGAGTAGAGGTTTGTCCCCTGTAAATACAGTTTAGAAATCATGTTTTTTGAAAAATCTAAAATGAGACCAGGCATAACACTTTAAACTTTAGTTCAGCTTCAGTAGAAGTGTTGAATGCTCTGATGTTTAAAGCAGTAAACTAGGGATTGAGATTTCCAGCTTCAAGTCTTTATTTCCTCATGGGTTTCTGCTGTGTGATCTTCAATGAATCATTTAACGCCAGTCTCTTTGAGGTGTTGAAGAATTTAACACCTGCTGTTTTCAGGGGAAGTTAAGATCGGAAAGACCTTAAACATTGTCTTTCTGTGCCTCAGTTGCCCTGGGAAGAGTTGCAGGAGTAAGAGTCTTATCTGCTCCAATATTACACTCATAAAAGCTGAAATTTTGCTCTCATTTTACTGAAGTGCATATAAACATGAGGTATTTCATATTTGGCAGAACTTTTTAGGATCTGCTGATATCCTAAAATACTATTTTTAATTCCTTTCTATTCTGCCTTGCAATGAAGCATTAACTAAAAGCAGTAAAATGTCTTACTTTTTGTCCAAATGGATTCATTTCACTCTTCTGCTGTGAAAATTAAAGTGGTTGAGATGGAATGTCACTTGTAGCCTTTTACCTGGAAAGATTACCTGTCAATGTTCAGTGGTAATGGCCTGCTTCATAGCCTGAAGTATTCTTTTTCCAACAACCTTCTCCACTCACTCTCTTATCATCCTTTTATCTCTCATGTTTTTCACATCTGTAGCTTGATCTCTCTTTTGTATCTTTGCCTCCCCTGCTCCCATCACCCCATTTCCTTCTGTGTCAGCTCCTGTGTTAGATATGATAACATGGAATTTTGGACTGGAATAGATGGTACAATCGCTGCAAACACATGAAGCCGGCTGAATAGCTGGTAGCCTGAAAAAAATCCTACAAGTGGAGGTTCCAGTAATTTTTAAGACAGTACAGAATAAAAATGTACTGAAGTAGGCTCTCTTGCATACTCAGAACAGCCTCCGCTCTTTCCTAAAAGCCCTTGCTATGCTGCCATGCCCACCTTCACCCCTGCTCCCAGCTCTCCACCTCCTCATTGATCTCCTGTCTCTTTCCACTGCAAATCATGTCCGCTACATGAGCATCTCTCTCTCATGGCCTTTCTCAGCCAACATTATGCACAGTGGACTCTCCCTGTCATCCCCTCCTACTCAGTAAAAACACACCACTCTCCTCTTGACAGCTTTCACTGTCAGGTTTGACTGCCTTGCCAATAAAGCAAGCCATCTCCGAAGTAAATTCTTCCTGGCAGCATTCCCTTTAACGATAATAATTAGGAGCCTGCATTTCAGAGGCAAAAGCAGCAAAATTAAAGGAGCAAAGCTTTGACCAGTGTGCTGTATGAGGGAATGTTGCTGTGCTTTTATCATATAGACAACAAACTTGGAATAGCTCCTCAGTAGCCACATCTTAAATTAATAATAACAGTGATAGTGATAGTCACAGTACTAAAGTATCTGTGAATATTAGATTGCATCAATGACATAAAAACAATTTTAAAACTATAGACTGAGTACCTTTCCCTGGACCAAAACACAGTAGGCAGGGAAAAGCCCCAAGTTCATTACTTCATCTTCCTACCTTCCCTGTCCTCTTGGGACATGTAGTTTTTAGCTCTGATTAGAAAGTACCTTGGACACCCTTTGTGCAAAAAAAATCCCTTAAATATGTCTTTTAGATGCCACCATGCAACAAGCATGTTGCTGCACAGTGTCAACATTGTTAGTGGCACCTGGTAGAAAATTCATTTAGTTTCATTTGTAAGAGATCAGGCACCTGCTGCTTTGGAAGTCAACTCACTCACACAAAAATTAGACTAACATGAGTAGCATGTCATGTTACTTCAGAGTCCTGGAGAGCGACTCTGTCAGGAAGTGTAGTGATAGGACAAGGTGTAATGGTTTTAAATTGGAAGAGATTTAGAATAGATATTAGGAAGAAATTCTTTATTGTGAGGGTGGTGAGGCACTGGAACAGGTTACTCAGAGTAGTTGTGGATGCCCCATCCCTGGAAGTGTTCAAGGCCAGGCTGGATGGGGCTTTGAGCCACCTCCTCTAGTGGGAGGTGTCCCTGCCCATGGCAGGGGAGTTGGAACTTGATGATCTTTAAGGTCCCTTCCAACCGTTCTATGATTCTGTGAATCTATGATTCTATGATCACCCATACTATACGGGAGTCATCTTGGGGAGGGAAATCGAGCATTTTAAAGGAAAGAAAAGCAGACTGGTAATCCTTCAAAACTAGTGCAGCACAAAATGGAAGAACATTTGAATCCCTCTGTGCTAGAAAGCCCACGTACCCAAGGGGACCTATTACAGCTAAGCATTAATTGGTGAAAGCCTGGGAGAAACATTTACAATTGAAGAAGCCATTTGCTGAGAAGATGCCTGATTTGCATAAGCACATTGCTTAAGCACTTTGTAAATGACATTAATTAGTTATTTTACTATTTAAATTGCCTTTAATTATTCTTACGTGCAACAGCTTTGCACAGGATGCATCATCATATTTGTTTGTACCAGTAAGCATCCATCAGTTGAATAGGGACAAAGCAGAAGAAAGAAAAGCAGGACACTTCTCTTCTAGTCTTCTCTTCAGCCTGTTAGCTGAAACAAACTTTTCCCCATTTTCTTTCATAACTCCTAATGTTACTTGTCTCAATATTATCAGGTTGATTATGATTATTACTCTTTATGAGATGGAAATTGTCTTTGCCTGGGTGATTGTTCCAATGTCTTTAAATATACCCTCTAATTTTCACAGTTTTACTGTTTTACAGATCTCTCTGCAGTTGTCAAGATTCAGTTGTGTGACACTGCACCCACAAATAGCAAGGCATTACAGAGCATAACAGTAAAACGGGGAAAAGGGAAAGACAGAATGAACATTATTGCCCAGTTTAGAGATGAAAAAGTAAGACAAAACACCATCCAGTAATTTCATCACAACACTCACCCAGAAAATAATGCCGGGTGTCTGAACCCCCAAGACTAACTAAATATACCATACCTATTACAGTGAGGCTGCATTCACTAAGGATTTCTAGATGCCACTGTGCTTCAGTAACAATAGATTTCCAAACACAAAAGTCACTGAGATTTTTGTTGTGCTTTGGTAGCAAAGATTTAAAAGTAGCCAGAAACCAGAGACAAAGAAATGACTCTCCAGCTATGTTGCTGCCGTATAGGGCAGTGTAAACTGTGAACAATTAATAAATTATCTTTGTCATCTCTATTCTCTATTTAAAACTCATCTTTAACACTGTGTCACTTTGAAACTCACAGTCATGCACACATCTTAATCAACGATATTCTTGTCCTTTCCTTCTTTTGCCTAATTCTAGCTTTAAAAGTTCTTACAGCTCTTTCTTCCTTAGGAGGAGATTAAGACCTTCTGACCATAAGCCCTATGCTTTGCTGTCTTCTTGCCCTGTGCCATATTTCAGGATGATCGTAACTTTAAAAACAAATTAAACTATCATTCTGTACTGCATTTATCAGGCATGTTAGAACAACTGAGATCACATTGAGACAGTGTTTGCTTTAGGTCTTTATCCAACATCTCCATCTACATGTGATCTGAATGCAAAATGTCTAGAGACTGATCAACACACACACAACCACAAAGAAAGAAACAAAATTTGCCCTTCTGGCCCCAGCTCCCAGGAGGCTCCCAATATCCCTTTCTTTCATTAAAAGCTTGTTGTGCTTACCCTCATGGATCTTTCACCTGTGAGAATCAAGGCTGGATATCCAGAAATACTTCAAGAAAGGGCGATAATTTTACTTTACATAGCTGTTTTCTTGTTCCTTCTCCTCCATCACAGGAAGATGGTCCTCTCTCGATGTACAAAGTTTTTCCTCACTTAGCCCTTTCCTATCTACAGTCTCTCATTACCTCCTAAAACATCATTTCCTGCCTCCAAGCAGCCTCTAATGCTAGTGCTCAATAGTTCCTTGTTCAATGATTAGACCAGCATTTTCATGCTTTCTTTCATGCAGTGTCTCAAGATTTGAGGGAGTACTCTGAAAATATCCCCAAATCCATGCATTTGTTCTCATTCAGCTCTTGACTTGTTCACAAAGCCCAAAAAGGTTTTGCAAATAAAAACATGTATACAGCTCCCTGTAGTTCTGGTCCATCACTCTTTACTGCCTTAGTGATATCTGTAGCACTCAATAATTAAAATTTTTAAACTGACTTTTAATTAAAAAGATAGGCATTGGGCCTGACTCAGTTCCCACAAAAGTCACTAGGTAGAGATTTGACACATTCTCTAAATGAGTAAGTATAATTCTTTATGAGATTTTCTCTGAAAAACTGTCATCCTCTAACTTTCAGGAACAGATACTACAGTAAATTACCATTATAGGTCCACTGCAAATTATCATTATATAGATTATACTAGCACCATCATGCATACAAGAACTCTGCTGCATCAGGGACTGTGTATTGTCACACACCAGAAGACAATTTCAGTCCCAAACAGTTTCAGACCTTAACAGGCAAAACTAGAAGCAGCAGCAGAATCAAGCACCAAAACCAAAGGGAGTTTTGCCCAAGGCCCTGCAGTATACTCCTGACCACTCTGCACCAACTTTTCTCAAGTCATGACACATGACCTGCCAGTAGCACAGTCCTTTCCTTCTGAAATCACACTTTGAACCAGACACCTCAGTCTCCTGCCAGCTTCACAGTCCTCCCTGGCTTGCGTCTCCTGTCTCCTTCACACAGTACTACACAAATCTCTCTGTGGTTTATACAATGTCCATGAAGTGTCACCTTGAAAATTGCACACATTTATAAATTAAAATCTCCCTTTTCTAACCTCACCAGTTCCAGTTGTGAGCCTCCATACAGTCTGAACTCTCACAGGAGTTATCTGGAGGAGCAGGGTCTGTTAGGACCCCAATTTAACAGCCTCAGGCATATAGTTTGCTGAGGTTTCCTCACTGTTGAATGGAAACTGCAGCATTTGAGAAGCACCGTGGGTTTTAAAACTAATTGAAGGTTCTTCACTGAAATGCACAAAGATGATGTATTTATTCATACATATTTCACCAGAAAAAAATTAACTGCAAATGGAATTAATTTATGGCATTTTGTTTATATCTAAGTATAAATGAATGTGGAAAATGAGTGACATGTTGGCAAAACATGGAGGAAAAAAAAACCTGTATGGGAAAATATAACTGTCTGCCAAGAATCTATTAGTGCAATTTCAGCATCAGAATATTATCTGATTATTTTCAGAACACAGAAAAAGTGACATATTGCCTATTTCATTCTGTTTTGCGTAAGCAAAACATAAATGTTTTCTGTTGTGTGTGTGTGTTCTTTAAAATGTTTGTGGCTTTCACAAAGTTTAAATTTGTCCTAATTTGGTGATATTTTTTAATGGCTCCATTTGGGGTCCAGTTCCACCATCTCTGCATGGCTGGAGGAGGAGGTGTTGGGAGCTGTTAATAATATGAAATGTGCTGAAGGACCGACTATAAACTGGCAAGAAAGCCAGCGGCTGTTCCTTCAAATCCCTCTTTTACAGCTGCAGAATGGAGGAACAGTGAGATGCTGAAAGGTTTAGGATCAGAGTGGAAGTTGGTGGAAAAGGTAATCCTCCTCTGTCCAAATGTTCCGAATCCCAGTCTGTTGCCTCATAATTCCTCTTACTTAGTATGGGGTTGAAGAGAAGATCTTTCACACTGGAAATAGCTCGGATCTGTGCTGATTCCCACCCTTGCTCTAGCTCTGTCCTGCATTTTGCTGCCAGTAGCTATCGGAAGCACTTTGCCATTGCTCAAAGCTAGTAGCTCACATTTCATCATTTTCCCTAATTCCACTTTTTTGTCAAGGTGGATTTCCTTACAATTCTCATGGGTATTAGCTGGCATTAGTTACAGTGCTGACTGGGCTGGGGGGAGGGGGGCCATGGGTCGAGAAAAAGAAAGAAAAAGAGAAAGAAACCATGCAACTGAATTGATTTCAGGGGAAAATCTCCTGATGCCATAATCTCATGCTAAATTACGTTATAAATCAGTGTCTCTTCAATTATAGAAGACTGAATTTTGCACTTTGTTGGTAGCATTGATTCTAAAAAAGGAGTTGGAGTCCTGTTATTCCTCACCATCCCTGAGAGTATTCACACTTTGAGAGCAGTTATGGGATGTGTTTGCCAGTCAGCTACCTACAAAGTTCTTAGCAGATTTTAACAGAGAGAAACTGAATATCAAATGATAAGATTGATCCTTCGACTATTGAAAAACAGATGAGCAAATTAAAATATTCTGGAAAAGAATTTGGGTTAAATGCAATTTGGGGATGTGATTCAGTTGGTTGGTTGATTTGTTTTGGTCAGGGAAAAAGGTTCATCTGAGGTGAGTTTTATTGGCTTTACAAACACAGTCTATGGCACTTGAATACATTCTTATTGTCTAATTTATGGTGGATTATTCTAACAGTTACATATTTATAATGTGGCACTTTCAGAAGTATGAAGCTTAAAAATTGGAGCAGAGGATTACAAACCCATTCTGCAAATGGATAAAAGTTTGAATAATCTCCTTAATAAATAGATGCAAGTCTGGAAAAGCCAAAGGTGTCAAAAATCAAAACAATGTGAAATGTGTTCACTAAAGTCCTCACGCCAAATACCATAGGGAAAGGTTTCAGGGCACTGAGCATGTTTGGTGGTAGCCACAAACACTGGAGACATCCATCTATATAAGAAGAAGCCACCCTGCTGCACGCCTGGAGCTGCCAAATCTGTCACTAGTGGAGTTTCATCTCTTTCTTCATCACTCTGCAACTTTCCCGATCAAGAAGAGGGACTGGATTTCTGCCAGGGATGTGTTCATCAGTGTTGAACCGATGGATGTCTTCTTTCCAGCTCTACTGCCAAACAGCTGCTGATTTTAAAACAGTTGATGCTTTGCATCCTGCCTCAGTTTCTCTGACTCTAATATAGTTAATTTCCCTAATTGCTAATTTCCTGCTTATTTGCCTTGAAATCTTCAGGCGGTAAGAACTGTCAGAGCTCAGTGTTATTACTTCTATACTGACTACGTGTGGGCAGCTCTTTACTATGCATCGTGTTATTCGCTGTTTCACCATCTATAACAGGCCAACCAATACAAAGTTCATGTTTCCAATGTAAGGATCTCAGAGCTGACACTGAGTATTTATTATTAGATGTTGTTAATAAGAATAACATATCCATTTGGGACACCTGAAAACACATATTTTCTTGCACTAAATTTCAAACATATTTGACATTTTGGTTGTGTGAATAGAAATTAATTTCATTTTTAATTTGGTTTGCTTTTTTTAATTTGTGAAACATAAGCAGCTGTCTAATCTGAGATATGCACCTAAGCACTTTACACAATAAAAGGCTAAGCATTTATTTAAATGGTTTTCTGAACTGTAGCGTCCAATTTTCCCATAAGATCTACATGTAACCTCATTGTTTTTAGAAGATAGAGGCTCTTTTTCTCTCTTTTTTTAATTTTTATTTCATGTATCTGAAACGCTATTTTAAACTATATCCCTCATAAGAGAGGATTCAAGTATTTCTCTCTCTCGCAAAGTGAGTTTGTGGCACCCTCTGCCACAAAGCATATGACAGCCTTGACTCTAAGCTACAAAGCAGCTAATTCAGTTCAATACTAAAAATTAGCCAGACGTATCTTAGACAGTATGGCCAAATAAAAGCTGTGCTCAAAGAAATCCCAGTCCTCCTAATTTCAGGACTTTGATAGGGTCTTTGCTCTCGAAGGCTCAAATAAATAAATAAACGAGGCCAAGGAATTTATTTGAAATATTAATTAAAATGCAAATTAAATCCAGATTGCATGGGCTTTAAAAAGTGCTCTCTGAAGTTTTCATGAATATAAAGCATGTGACAAGCTACTGTTTTAAATGATCTGCATAAACATACATTGTTGAAAAACTGCTTGACTCGAAAATAACCTTACCAACACCGTGAACCGCAAATAATGAGAGGAAATCTTCGCCAGTGACAGCTTTCATTACTGACAACGCTGTTTGTCAGGCTTTGCACCATGGTGGGAGGGAAGGCAATTTGATGTGCACGTGTATCCCCTGGCCCACCACCGCTCCTGCCCATCTGTGGGGGTGGCCGGCTGCCGGCTGGCAAGGTGGCTCGCCAGCTCCTGTGGAGTACGGCGTGCCAAGGTGAAACGGCTCCACAAGAGCCAGCAGTGCGTAGCCACTGCTGGCCACGGAGGCAGGACAATCCACCTCCCTGGCACCACCGCCAGGGAATTTGCAACGAGGCCAGCCACGCTCTGGCAATACAGATTTCTTCCAATCTGGAGTGACTACAGAAATTACCTAATTCTTCCTTTTGTCAGTGCAAAGATGTTCCGTACGAGGCACTCCCCTTCTGAGTTAGCCAGCCTTGCTTAAAATGCATCCTGGCATTAACAAGTGCCTTTTTCTGCTTAGGTTCTCTCTGCACCACGATTCAGTGCTGCAAATGAACTACTGTGAGAAAACAGAGAGACAAATGAAATAAGGGCACCATCTTCAGCAGAGACTAACCCAGGCATCTGGAAATCCTTTCTCCTAACACTGTCTTAACGTAAAACAGTGGTGGCTACAATCTCTGTTTGATTTGCTGTTAAATTCTACCTACTCTGAAAAGCAAGTCTCGTGTCTTTTGGGAAAAGGTCTATTTCACTTCTGACCAATAGTTTTTTCATAGTTTGACTGGGCAACTGCTTCTGACACTCTGCCAAGCAATATAACCCTGTTAATTGGACCCAGGAATGGGCCGTGGGGTGGCTGGGACTCTGCTGAAATGGGCTGCAGCCAAATCACGCCACTGAGCAACACGATCTCAAAGTGCTTTATGAGCAAGATAAATGATGCTCAGGTTGCATTATAAAGAAAGAATCTAACTACCTTACCACAGTCTTGGGAACACCAGACTGTCTGGAAGGAAGCTTGCACAGCAAGAACATCATGAAAGAGTCCATAAGGGAGAGGAAGATTCTGCCTTAAAAGCTTCAGTGAAGCCATAGTAAATAATGCATAGGGCCACATGCTGAATGACAAAGCTAATAAGAAATATCAAACATCTGCATGTCCTCTGAGCCTTATCCATCCTGTTTGCCAATCAGACAGGTGCTCAGAGAAATAAGGGAACGTGACTATGGATGAGAAGAGTCCATCAAAATGCAAAAGGACCAGGTGGTCAAGGTTACAAGGCTGCCCTGCTCTGGCATCTCCTAATTTCTAAATGCAGGACTTTGTAACGAAAAAAAAATTACCGTGAGTTTGAGTGTGGCAATTAATATATGAAGCTTATACTGCCCTGTTATGGAGAGCCTCTAGGAACACAAGTGTAATGCAATTTACTTTCTGTACCTGGAAGAGCCCGTCTCCCTGCATTTTGTCAGCCATTGAACCCATCAATGTCCTTGGCCATATCTTCATGGCACTACCAAGTACTGAGGGGTTTTCAACCTCTCAGTGAGTGATCCTGCACATCATCATGGTGCATTCCAATGACATGCAGAAACACTACCAGATGTCTAAAAATATAACCTAGCTGTATTCTGCACCAAGGCTAATTAATGCTGTTGAAAGATCTGGCTCAGCGGGCAACACCATTTAGACATGATGCTCTTGGCTTTAATTTCTGAACAGACTTGGTTAAAAGAAAGTCAGGTATCTTGGCACATAAGTGCCCTTTGTTTTCAGAGCTATCAGCCTTTAAAGAATTTTTGTCACTTAATTGAAAATAAAATTTCCCCAGAGTGCTGGAGTCTGCTCTTAATGCATGTGCGTAGCTCTAATTAATGTTAATTATTTGCATTCACCAAGGGGAGAAGCAGATTACTTCAGGTGCCTACTTGGAATATGTTACTTGAGCCCTTCCTGCGACTCCAAGTGGTGCACTCAATGGAAAAGATGCAGCTGCCTTGAAAACCAAGTGTCTAGTGCCTGAGGATAATCCAGATCAGGTGTAGGAGAGGATGTACTACACCACAAATAGCACAGCCTGGCTTCCTACACCACACAAAGTCTCATTCGCAGAGCTTGCAAAACACGGCAGCATGGAGATGACTGCTAGTTCATTTTCCCTCTGCACATTTGGGCAGGGGAGTCATTTCATCAAATGCTTATACGGTGCAGAGCCAAATGGGCTTTGAGCCTCAGTACCACACTGCCTCAGCACAAACATAAACAAGCACTGGCCTGGCTGGGAGCACACAACGGGTCAATGCTAGATTCAGAAACAAACCCCAGCTCGCTGGAGATCTAAGCTCGAGTTTTATCTACTGAGCTGCACTTCATCTTGTGGCAGGGCTGAAATCTCCAAGAGATGTCCCTTCCAGAGCACCACTGAGATAATAAAGCAGGACAGATTTATCCCAATTGAGGAATCTAGCCCATATTCTTTCATTGTAAATAAACTGCAAAACCTGGACATCTTCCATGCTCTTCCCCACACATGCAAGTTCATCCAAATGCATCAACCTTGCCAACATCTTTCTAGATGGTTGCCCTTTAACTAGGGCTTTATTGGATAACTGTAACTCAATTTGCTGCAGCTGTGTGACCCTGATTTGCTTTTGGAGCAGAGCAAGCTGCAAGAGGAAGAGCCAAGTGGGAGCCCACCTGCCAGGCGGCCAGTGCAGTTAGAAAAAACCACTCTGAATGTGCAAAATCTGGCAGGTGGCAAAGATGTGCTGTTTATTTTTCCTAATGACAAAATTAGCACGTTGATAATAATCAAACAGAGCTGTGTGCAATGGGGGTTTATTTAATTAACAAATGTCCTTTTGCAGGTATGAGCAGGACACAGGCACTGTGCTCATCCATGCAAGCTGTTGCTCAGGTCCCTGGAAAGCTCATATGCAAACTGCTTTCGGCTTCCTTTGTCTGGGTTTGTTCTGGGAAGGAGGTGGTTTATACTTGCCCTTTTGAATTACGTATTCTCTTTCTGAGAATGTTACATTCTTGCTCACATTCAACAGCACAGATCACAACTAACAGAATAGATTACTTTGAAAGGTGCAATGAAACAGGCTTTCTTCCAGTATGCACCCACAAAGTATGGTGTTGGCAATTCCCCCTCCTGCTACTTTCAGCAGGAGTACATCTCCATATCTCACAATAGCCTGATTGAGACTGGCACTTTCTTAGTAACCGTTATCTGTGGTTTTAATATTTAATATATAGAAATATCCTACTCCTTGAGTAGCATTATGTAATGCAGCAGCTTCACAAGCATGATCATGATTTTTGCCATCATCCAGATCTAGGGACCCTACAAGTAGCCAGAGTTAATAATCTCCTTCTAGCTCAAGTATAGACAGTCAGGACAGGCTTCTGGAGGTCTCTGATTCAGCGCATAGTGATAGCTGAAGTATCCCTCTATATATGGTTCTGATTTATCAAGCAATCCTATCACAAGACAAAGCTATCTGTATACCAGTCATCCAACACTTTCCATTCATTCAGGGCCAAGTTTTGAAAACACTTAATAGATTTTCGCAGCATTACTTCTGCTGTAACTCACCCCTTCCTCTCTGTGAGTTCCCTAAAAATTCAGTGGAGAGTCCCTCCACTAAAGTACCTTTTCTCGTGTCAATAACATCAGCATACATTCTACAGAACAGATATCAAAATACCATGTGTAATATCAGTAGGGGCAATACAACTGTTCATTTTTTATTTTATATTATGCATCAAAGGACTTGGTGCAGTCACTAAGAGAATTGCATCAGCCTGCTTATGCCATATTTCTAAGAAGGAAGTCGGTCAAAATTGTGTAACAGAAAGTTTTTTTCTGTTGTATACTCTCCTTCAGAAAGACGGTAAATTAAGAAGGCCAGCAGTAGACACTTTACAGATAAGTCAGTTCAGCCAGTAGTAAATGTTTCCAGTTTACCCCGGTCCAAGGGACATCCAAGCATCACACTGAACTTTCTTACCCTAGAACCACAGATTTCGAACTCCAACAGGTTACATTTAAAAGACTAGATAGAAAAGATCTAAGATGTGAAATTCAGATTTCTTTCCCTTACCATTGGTGTTCTTTAGAGAGAGGTCTTAACATAGAACTTGCCAAATTTGCCATGACCTTCTCTGACCATCAAAGATATTCGAGAGTAAAATACAGAAGCAGATTTTACGAGAAGAAATCAAATGGATACTAGTCTTATATGAAGTCAGAAAGGGATGTTCACCTCACGGCCTCTAGGGATTTTTGAAGAATCTTGTGGGATTGTAGGAAGCCTAGCACAGCAAACGTGACTGTGATGGAAGCACCTTGATCAGCTAAATACAGGCATGAACTTGTGAATCTGTAGTGCAGAGTCATTAAGCACTTTCCTGAGGTTGGGACAGAGACACAGTCAATGAGATGAGTTAGTAGGAGTGCAACAGGAAGGCAAAGGAGGATATAAACAGATCACCATTGCAGCCAAGAAGTGCATGTTCTTATTATAACTATTCATTAAAGGAACAACCAAACAAAACAACCTCAGAATAAAGTGCTGAAGTTCAAGAAGAGGTTGAATCTGCCCAGGAGAAGACAAGAATACATGGGCAGACACGGGACCGGAGAGCAGGGGGTCAGCGGCATGGCTGAAGACGAGAAACAGAATGTGAGTTAATTCTCAAAATGAGTAAAGAAGTGACTTTTTAAAAGGGACTAAAGACAAAGAGGAGGAGTGTTAAGAACGGATTCAGTAATAGAGAACAAGAGAAGCACATGGAGGCAAAATCTCCTAAAATTGATAATGTAATTCATTGTGTTGCCATAATAAAAACTGAAATATTAAAACCATTCTCTGCTGCCTTTGGAGGTGAAGGAAACATTACTGAGGCTGGAGAGAGACGCTTTTCTTTCATGTGGGGTTTTAAAAACACCTGCAATGGGCAATATGTCTGTTACCAGCAATCAAGCTTGGGGCAAAGGAATAGGAAAGAAAAAGAAAAGACATGAGAGGTCCAAAATTGCATATTTATCCAATTTTGCTATTCTATTTGTTGTGGAAGAGACTCTATAATAAAAGCCTGAAATTACACATGCATGCATACGCATGTATAACTTTTAATACAAAGCACTGAAAATAGCAAATGCTCCTAGAGATGGATATCAAGGGCTTTGTTTAAGGCATAATCTCTATTGCTTTTGAGTTTATGGAGCAAAAAGAGCTGTTGAAATTGAATGAAAGCTGCATCCAGAGTCTTTAATCAATCTCCAAAGCTGTTTATTGTGAGTATAGTATAAAGCAATAGAGATTAATGTTGGTTTCTATAAATCACAGCAAAAAGCATCTTCTCTTTCACTGTCAGAGGTGTAAATATCTTCCTTCTTTTTTCTCAGATTTTGCTGTAACATGCTGACTGCAGAGTTCCTTCAGGGGAAAAGAACGCAAACACGGTGTCATACTCTTTTAAAACAAGTAAAATTAAACATAACTTGAATATTTATTTACATAACTGGAAAATGCTCTTAGTTTTAGACACCTAATTCTTACTGAGCAGCTTTGAAAATCTCAACCCACCTACAGAAGAGAACAACCAATTAACTGCAGCTATCACTGCGTGGAGGAACCAGGCACACAGGCAACAGCAAATTATTTTTCCAGTGTACATCCCATGGATTCCAGACAGTGAGCCCAGCAGAAATATTACCATTTCCTTTCCTCACAAAACAGTAGTGATGGGGCATCTCTTATGGCTACCTTCTTTGTTTTTCAGTGGAAAGGGTAATGAAGTATGTAAGTGATAAAAGAAATTATAAAAAAATCCAGTGATATATTAAAAAAATATCTTTATATATGTGGCTCAAATCCTCTTTTATATTTCTCTATGGCTTTATCTGTAAAAAATTGACTTAAAGCAGAGAGAACAGAAAACCATGGGACAGTTCATGTTGCAAATCTAAGACGCCAAAGATGAAATACTAAGCAAAGTGAAAGTTATTGCCATCCTACAGGGTCAATATAACATGCATGCCTTTCTGCCACTCCCAGCAGTCCTGTACTCTCATCATTAGCTGTTCTTGAACACATCTATCAATGTCTCAGAAAAAAACATGGTAGCTGCCCTTTTATTCCTTTCCTCATCCTTGTAAATTGCAATGCAACTTATGCAGATCTGCAATTTACCTACCTAGGGGGAAATGCTGCCTTTGTAATTAGGTGGCCAAGCCATCATGTACCATAACCACGGAAAGATGCTCCCTGCACCAGGAGGAAAGTTACAGTGTCTAAGCTAGGTTGCTCCTCTGAATAACTCTCTGAAGGAATCTCTCTATATATATAGTGATTGCACAGGGAGCTAATGGAAACTTGCCTCTTGGACTAGGGACTTAAATTGTCTATGGCACTTCAGGGCAAGAGTTCTGAATGCCCAGCACTGGATACACAGTTCAGTCTTCAGAGGACCTTAAAAAAGATCAAAGTAAAAGATAAGCTCATTCATCTAAAAAGTAGAGATGGGTGTCTGCATTGTAACAGACAGAAGTGAGCCTTCAGAGAAACAGCGTCTCACTTCAGGTCTCCACGTACCAACATGAACTTTGTAAAAAGCCACGGCAGGTTGAAGCACCCCACAAATACTGACACTGGGCAAAATGTTCAGAAAAACATCACCACACTGAAATCCATCTCACAAGATATCTCCAGAAAAATTTACAAATTTCCATTTCCTGAACATAAAGTTATGCATCGACCAAGCACAAGAAACACATATTTGGACGTTCAGCTTGTTTCCTGAACAAAAAGGCAGAATAGTGAAATAAGATTCAACCATTGCATTTGGAGGAGGTTCCTTCATATTCCTCACTGATTTATCTGAATCATTTTTTCTGTTATCATTCCTATTAAACAGATGAGATCTTGGGAAGGAATTCTCCTTGGGAACTAACCTCAAGAGAAATATTATATGGATTAAAAACCAGTTTCAGGAAAACTTAAAACTGGCATAATGCTTTACTGGGTCCTACAGTAAATTGCAAAGCAACGATAAAATACTAGAATATTCAGACTGGACTCAAAGATTTTTGCTCACTGACATTTCATAAAAACTTTCAAGGAAAGAATATTTTCATCCCAAAAGTATTTAATAAATGCTTAGCTACTAGCTCCGTTTTAGTTAATTAAACTTAAGGAACATGGAAGTGGATAAAAGTTCATTAAATAGGTACAGGCTGACAGTGAATTGGAATACTAATTGAGCTTTTATGTGCAACAAAAGAGATACAAATGGAAATGCACTGTTATTCTAGTGAATGCCTCACATAAAAGGCCCCAGTGGAGCAGAGAATGTATGAAGGAAATTGGATTGTAAAATCTCTGAGATAAAGATCAGTTCTATGAAACACGATGCCCCATTGCTTGCTTTTCTATTTTGAGAAGATTCTTTTAATAATGCCAACAAATGATGCAGTGACTGCGGTAGGTATGTTTGAAAGGTTCCCAGTCAGATTCACAAATGAGGCAGTTAGACACAGGGCTTGCAAAACAGAAGGGGATGCAATGGGACCTCCATTTATTTAATGGTATGTTTGAGTATCACTGACTTAAACAGCAAGAAAACCTCACATTAAGACAGAGCCACATATTCTGACACTGTTCTTAAACCTTTGAAGTGTAGTGGTTATTTGGTTTGAAAAAACTTTTCCTGGTTCAATTTGTAGCATAAGCATGAAATGGATGTGAACTATTCTGTCCTAGCAGAGAAAAAATGGGACTGGGCTGAAATGAGTATACAAAGAGTTATTTCCGAAGGATGGAGGACACAACTAAACCATGTGCTTCTCTCTGGGTTGACCCCTGCAGTAAGAGTAACTGACCATGTGTTGGTGGAGATACTTTGCATCTCCAAGCCAGCTTCTGGGCTGCTCCTTGGGACTGCAGTTGACTTTTCACTACCAGTAGCAGTGGTACTAACACACTTTCTTAAAAGGCCAAGAAGAAAGTATGGGTACAACACTTCTCACACCATTTATAGAAAGCTTATCTAGAAGAATTAACAGCAAGTAAAGAAAAAAAACTGTGGAATGACAAGGGGAAATGCTAATAATACACATAGAAAAAGGCTGACATTCAGGGCATTTTTATCTACCTGAAACAAATGTTCATAGTAGGGCAAATAACGACTTTAAAGTCTACTTTATTTTAACTGTGTGTTGAGCCAGAGCTGTTCATATGTTAACCTCCATATAGAATTCTATAAGTGTTGTTATGTGGTCATATCATACGTAATTTGAACTGCTCCCAGAGTTCACAATAAGATATTGAATCTGGACTTGTATCCTCTGTGCCCAGACAGTACAGTCTCTGTGCATAAAAATTACTGTTAAAAAGACCATCGATCTATTTGATTCTTTCAGTTATTTTATTAGATAATTTTGACTGTACAGAGCCATCTCCAGACAGCCTAATTCCATCTCCATCCCTGTGTCTTCACTGGTGTCTAGCCAGGAGGAACCATTAGGCACAGAGACTTTGCAGGGACTTCAGATGTCAGGGAAATGTTTATAAATGTAGGGAGTGCGCTGCCCTGCAGTGGATTTCCCTGGGAAGGACAGGGAGTGCCCATTATTGAAGATTTTAAGATACACGTCACAATAACTCCATAGGTATAATTCCTGACTTTGGGAGAGGTAGGAACTGGATGACCTTTGGGGTGCCTTCCAGCCATATGAGATCATCATTATGCGATCACGGTGTTTTCTGTTAAAATGGCTTCAGGATACCTCACAATATAGACAAAAATAAATTCAGATATAAACATGAATCCTGACAAATCCAATTTAAAGTACAGGTCAATTTGGCATTCCTATTATAAAAAGATAACAAATCTTAAAACATTTTGCCTAATTATTTAGGGGTTTTTATAGATTACTATTAGGCTTTCATGTTATACAGGAAAAGCCACCAAAAACTCAAATGGTGTTGCTCCAAAGATTCAAAAATGAAAAATCCTTCTTTTGGGGAGCATGTTCCAACTGTGCACCAACATGCCAGAAATGTAGAGAGACTGCCATTATCTGAGATAGGGCAAGACAGGATATCTCATCTGCCACCTTTCAGATCAGGAACTGAAAACCTGATCCAGGTCATGCTTCTCACAGAAACCAAGACTGATCCCAGTCTTCAACCTGTACTAATCACAACTGATAGGTTGAAGAGCAATTCAAAACAAAAAAAAAAGACAGAAATTTCCATTTAATATTGTTTATCTACAAAGATAAATTAATGTGGTATTTGGATGGTCCTCTCCAGTAATTCCAATTTAGCGCAGTAGCTTCATCTTTCCATCTACTCTGGGTAGTGATACTCACAGGAGTGAAATTATTTTACCTTCAACAACAATCTACACAGATAAAGGAGAAAGGGGAGAAGGAAAATATATACCAATATATTGTTAATTTCCACTATTTTGTAAAAGCCGGCTACTACAGACACAGCCTCAATTAGGTGTGAAGGTTATTTGATTTCTTCATGTTCTGTTGATGGTTTACCATCTGTTGTCCTGATAACAATGATAAAGAGAATATTCACATTACTAAAATGCCCCCAGTAGCACATTTCTCCCCATATTTCTTCAGTATTGTTCTTTCTTCCTGCATCTTCACTCACACACTATCTCTAAGTTAGTTCTTCCGTTTACTTTGATAATCCTGATGTCATTTCAATTGTATTTATTTTCACATCACCAGAAGTCATATAACCTCTAGCTGTGATCTTATCAGCTCCCTGGAAAAAAGTATACCTGTAATTGCCTATGGAAGAGTTTCTCCCCTTTTTCCTCCAAAGCAGCCAGTTACCGTTAAAGACAGAACACAGGATTAGGAAGACCACTGCTTTGATCCAGCAGGCAATTCCCTCTTGAAGCAATTGAAGTTGGCTTTGGGAAGTGATTACATGAGGCACTGCTAGAGAAAATCCAAGGTGTTGCAGGAAGCCTTATGTGATACAGAACGGTTTTCTTTCTGAATCAGCAATGCCAAAGCAAATTCACATTACTTTGCTGCTTCAAAAGCTATACAAGAGGAGCAGAAGAAGAGTAGGCGTATCCCTGCCAATAACAGACATGCTACTTCAGCGTGTTGCTGTGTCCAGGGCAAGGCTTACAGTGTGTTTGGGGCTTAATGCCCAAAATGTGGCATGTTGCAGCATAGCCCGATGCCATCTTTGCCGCTGTTGCCCTTTCTCACTGGGATATACACTGGTTCCCCTGGCTGCTTTTTAATGGAAACTTTTTCATCACCTCACATCACTTGAGGACCCTGTTTTCTCTAAAAGACACACCTGGGGCTCTGGAGCAGAAAGCATCCCTCCATTTCCCAGTCTCTCACATCATTTTTCTTTGCATTTGCAGCAATTTTTGGGCAGCTCCACCCTGTGCCTTGCCTGTGGTCACCACTTCTCCAGTCACACAGGCATAGCTGAGCTTTTGCGCATGACTCTGCTCAGCTAGTCCAACGGGGTTTGAATGAGATTCCCTAAAGCATAGCTTTTATGTGTGGAAAGGCCCAAGAAAAGGACAGAATAAATGATTAAAAGTTACAGCTATCAATCCAAGGATTTTCATTCATAAATAAAGTCTTTTACTGGCTTCAATGGAGGCAGGATCAAGCTATTAAAGTGCATAAATGGATACACACTAAAAGCAAGTAAAATGATCCTTCTAATTTTTTTTGGTTGAGGTAAAAGTAAAGAAAGAATAATAATAAATAATAAAAGCTAGTTTCAGGAGTCATTTTTTATAGAAACCAATGGTAGAGAATGAGAGTCGATAAGAGCTCATATTTCACCCAGATTGGCAAGATGATGGTTTCTCTTCATTCTCACATCGTTTGCTTTGAGTTTCCAGTGAATTTTTGTAAACAGCCTTCTATAATCCCATCCTGAGACAGGCCCTGCACAGGGGGCTGCCCACATCATGATTTTTAGGAGGTGCAGGGGTTTCCCAAGCTGCTCCAGACAGCAAAGCCTGCATTCAGATCAGAGGGGCTTGCAGTTAAGTATTATTTTTCAGGAATTTTTTCTCCTTCAGAGAAATGCAACTGCTGAGGTGAGCTATGCTAATCTCTCGTCTCATCATTTCGCCCTTCTTTTGACCGTGTGGTGACACTGTCTCTGCTGAGGATTTTGGAAAGAAGTCAAGTAACTAATGAATACACCAGGCTGCTCCTTTAGAGGACTCTGCATCTGAGCTGGGAGTTATAGTTATTAATTCTTCTGGCAGCCCATCATTTAATTTACCTGATACTGACCCCTTTTGTGCATCCAGAGGATAATCCCGTCCACAAGAGCGCAGCTAGAGCTGGTGTGCAAGAGATCATTGTCCTATTCCCAATTTATCTAATGTAATCACTTCATTGCCTGCCTATAAGAGCTCTATCCCATCAAGAAGCTTTGGAATAATGTAGAGACATTAGAGATTAAAATTTATCGGTCTTGAAGTTCATAAATTTAATGAAAATCATGATTCTCCAAAGGAACTTAATCTTCATTTGTTCTGTCAGTGGAGGTGTCAGAATTAGTTCATGATTCATTAACCCATTAACTGCCACTACTTTATCCACATTCAGCTATTCAGGAAAAGGTAAGATGCCTTGTGTGTATTTGCATAGTGTCTCTTCTTAGTTTCTTCTGCACTGGAGTCACCAAGCTGATAGTCTCTGGTTGTAAAGAGAAAAAGAAATGGGATTTCTCTATGATTTTTCAGACTGTAACTCACATGTTTAATTAAATTCATCAAACAGGCGCCAGCATAGTAATTTCCAAAAATCTTATTGGCTTCAGCAGCATGCAGCCCAGGACCTTCCATGAGTGTAGCACTGCGGGTCACATAGAGACACTTTCATTCATGAATGGTAATAATGGAAACACATGTCTGAAGATTATTTGTTCAGTGTTACTCCTAGATAATAGCTTATATATGTATATACACACACATACATACATACACATATACATATACATGTAAGCAATCACGAGACACCAAGAAATAATTTCTCCATCTCCACATGATTGCTGGTTGTTGTTTCATTTTCACAGCAGAGTGGCCTAAAGGCTTCTACCCTGCAAATGGGGAGATCTGAGTTACAGTCTCAGACCCACTGAGTCAGATCATTGACTGGACTCAGGCCCAGTCATATCATCGCTCTCTGCATTGGCTTCCCAGTGGATAAATCAGATTTCTTTATAAAAGACTTCAAAAATTTCATTATGAAAAGTTCTGTCTAACAGCAAGAGGTTGTTCTTATTGTTGCTATTTGATTTGTCTACCCCATGTGTAGAAAGAGAATTTGATTTGGTTTATTGTGAAAAGTTCAGGACCTCCAGCAAGGACTTTTCGTATTTGTACCCCAGTGCTATGCTCATACCTAATCCTGGTATGAACCCTTCCAGCTAAGCAGAGAGGGTTTGCAGCTAAGCAGCACTGGCACCAGATAGCACACAGTTAAACTACAGGGAACCTATAGGGAAATGAAGATATCCGCACTCAAGTCTTCAGTATCCATAATGATATGTTCACAAGATAACTCTGTGTAATTCTGTTCCACCACATATTTAATTAGAAGACTATGTTTCACAAAACAAATCTTTTCCCTTTTGGGTGCGTGCTACTTTTTCCAACCAATAAAACCTTGTGATGAAATCCATATTCTTTTGGACACATTGAGAAAAAATCCATAAGCAAGAAGTGAAAGAGAAAAAAAAAAAAGAAAAAAAAAAAAAAAAAACCAGCAACTATATGGAAATTATAAAACCTCTGGTATTTCTTCAAGAAGCACTGCATTTGACACCGCAGGGTGTTTTTTTTTTTAAAGAAAAAGAGAATCTACACAAGCAAAGTGGTTATGTGATGGTTGTTCAAATCTGATCCGGAGCTTACAGGAGTCAATGGAATCTTACTAATTGATTTCAAGAAGCTTTAGTGCACACCTTTAATCTCCACTTACCCCTTCTCAACCCACAAAGCTTTTTCCCAGCACTGATGTAAATAATGCAATGCAAAACTTGTCTTTGACCTTTCTTTGTCCTGCACTTATTTTGCCACCCAACAATATTCCTTCATTTGGTGTCATGAAAAGCAACTGTGCTTGGACTCCATTATCAGGACAACCTACATTTCCAGGGGGTAAGAGAATATCTGCTGGGAATATCACAGTCAGAGTCATCTACTTGTTAATAACTCACCCACAAACCCATTGTCTGCTGTGACAGTGCTACTGCTGCAATCCCCTGCACACAAGCAACCTGCAAATGCCTCTTCCCTGGAAGTGTTCAAGACCAGGTTGATGGGGTTTTGAGCAATCTGCTCTAGTGGGAGGTGTCCCTGTCCATGGCAGGGGGCTTGGAGCTTAATAATCTTTAAGGTCCCTTCCAACTCTAACCATTCTATGATCCTATGACTTCAAGCAGCAGCCAGGGGTTGTTCTGCTTCTTGACAATGTAAAACAGGCCTGTCATGCTCAAAATGAGCAGAGCTGGAATGACGTGAAAGAAAGGCAGCCCGTCTCCTCCCTCGGAAATCATGTCAAGGGAAGCAGCAATCGTGCAACAAAAGATGTGACAAATGGCCTCTTTCATTATCTCACTACTATTCTCAATTAAGCATCCTCTCACAGGGCTTATCTTTCTGATTAAAACCACAAGCAGAAAATAAGAAAACATAAAGGTGAAAATGGATGAAAGTCCAAAAAAAAAAAAATTTGGAACTACCAGTCAATAGAGAAACTCCTTTCTGTGTAGATTTTGACTGAAATAGCAAAGCTAGATGCTTCTGGGAGGGCCACCCACTGTACTGGGTCACTTAAGAAGAACTAGAGTACTTTTAGAATTTAGCTTTTGCTTCATAAATTGACCCCAAAAATTCTCCTGTTGGGGAAGGGTACATGGTTGACTGCACTTTTTCTCACTTTCTTTCTTTCTCTCTCTCTACATGCTTATATAGTCAATAGCCCTTAGCAATTTCCGCTAAAATTCTGCCTATAGCAAAGTTAAAATGCAGGCACAAAGCCCTAGGCTCTTTACACTCTAAGGTTTTCAGTTTCAGAATTCTTTCTCTAAATTGCTCTGTCCTGGAAGAAAGGAGTGAAAACAGCCAACAATTTCAGCCACTTCACATGCAGACTAACCACACGCTTCTGCCTGTATCTCTTCTAGAAAATATAATCTCTGCTCAATGAGTGGTTAAATTGAACTGTATAATCCAGGTTGACAGTGTGCCCTCAGTACTTCTCAATATCAGGTTCACTAGCAAAAACGTCTATACACTTACTTTTCAGGTCCATGCAGAGCACAAGCAGAAATGACTGGTTAGGCCATGTTTCCAGTGAGCCCAGAAGATGAAGACAGTGGAATAGGTGGCCAAGTGAATTCTCAATCTATTTTGGATTGGGAGAGTCGAAAGAGCATCCCAAAGACAGGCACTTTCTGAGCGTGTTTCATTCAGCCCTGGTTAATGCTGCTGCTAGTGCTATGGATGGTATAGGCATGAATAAACACCCAACAAAAGACTTATCACCAGGGTCATAATCTTGAGAATACTACGCAGGACAGCAGAAGTGTTAGAGGTGTCCTGGTTCATTCTGTCCTGTGCTGTTTAACTGGACATGCATTAATAGATAAAGTAACAGCTTGTGTGGTCAAGCAGCCATAGTATTACAGGGTTTTGATTACTTTTTTTCAGACGAGCAGTATTTGTTTGCCATCACGAGGGGCTGATTGTGGCAGCTTGCCACATCAATTCTTAGTATACTTTGGGATGATTGTTTTCTGCTAGAACATCTCTTTACAGGGTTCTGCCAGTGCAAAGCCATTTAATGTTGAGGATTCACTGCTTAGGGAGTAGAAAATTGTCTTGTTGCAAAGAAAGGTTAGCCTTTACTGATAGTCTGGAGGAAGGTTTGCAGTTATGTGTTGCCTGAAGTTTTTCTTTAGCAATGAGTGAGACTGAGAGCATTAAAACCTTCCAGCCTCAGAACTACAGCTGCAGTAATTACTGTGACTGTGGCTTTGTCTGAAAAAATGTAATCCAAGGGGCAAAAAGAGAAGGGTTTTTTGACTGCAGGCTCTAACCAAGGCTCAAGGGATTAACTAAGCATGACCTCATTTTTCCCGTCTGAGGGTAGTTACCTGGAATTGGGAATGGAGATGGAAGTCTTTGTCCATTCTTTAAAGTCATTTCTTATACCTAAACACTATAATTTCAGTATTTCTATGAGATAATTATTCTTCCCTAAGGATTTTCCCAGACTCTAGAGAACCCCTGGAGAAAATCACAACTGTACTGAAGTTAGTCCAAGTTTTGCCAAATGCCCATTTCTGGAAGGCTGCATTAATAGCATTGGAAAAGGATTCCATTAGCATCTCAGTTCATGTCTCCTTACAGTGTCCTCCAAAAGCTGTCACAAATACTGCACTGAATCTTGTGGTGCTCACCTGCCAGAGGTCATGAGGGCTGAGCAGCGACATAGTATGAGTCAAAAGGAAAAAATGAAAATAAATCAGCGTTAATCTTAAACTGGAGATGTGCAATGAAGCAGAGATAACTTATGTTGGTAGAAAAGCCAAGTCTTAAAAATTGCTCAGCATGGCTAGACCCACTATTTTCCACACCAGTAACAGCTGAGAGACTTGATGGTAGCTTTGTGGGTTCCTCTTTTCTAGCAGACATGCAGCCAAATGATGTTCATCTATGAGAAACAATTTAAGGATAATGTAATCATCCTGCCATTGTGACTTACTACAGATCCCATTGACCCAAAGGTCACTGTAATTCCTCAAGCACGGACAACCTGGTGTTATTCCATGGCTGGAAAATCACGTGTATATCTATAAAAGCCCTTTACTTACTGCAACAGTAAACTATAGTGATCTGATCAGGCATCACTGCCTCAGCATGGGCAGCCTGACTTCATAAAAGCACATTAAATCACTGCTATTAAGGTTCTGAACAGCATATGGGACTCCTCAAGAAAGTCCTATGACCATTTAAAATGAGCCAAGAACTCTGTGTACGCCATTCTCCTTTCTGCAAGAAAAACTTTTAACTTATAAAAGCAGTTCATTGTTCAATATCCATTGTGTTTTCTTCATTAACTCCAAAGTTTTCCTCATTTCATTTTTCCACCAAAGGGGAAAAATATATTGAGCTGTCAGTGATGCTATCTATGAAGAGAGGCTGCGGATTTCATATATTGAATTTAAGCTTTACAAATAGTCAAGTAATGGGAAAGGTTTTTGTAATAAAACACAGGTAAAAATAAGCCTGCAAAAATCACAGGGAACAGAAAAGTCTAAATTGTTTATGTAATCAGTTATACTCCCCTGAGTTGTTGATCTTTCTCTCCCTTTTGAATTTTTCTCTTTTATTTTCCACAGTTAGTAAACCACATTTTGAAAACAACTGCAGAAAGATAGTATCTCAGTTGCTTCACAGGTATTATCATCAAGTTCTCACCCATGTGAGAGAAAACTCAAGTGCACACACACTCACATGCATATACTCTTTGATCCAAGATTTTGTGATCGGAAAACTGAAGTAGGAACTGGCTAGCAGTAATTCTTTGAGGTCATAGAGAGTGGAATGAGGTTTGCAGGAAAGACGGGCTTGGTCATTCCATTTGATCCCAAGGCATTTGATAGGGGCCAACATGTAATGTGAAAGAAAGGAAGTATGGTTGCAGACAGGCTATGAATGCAAAGGGAATGGAATTGTTTCCATAAAAATGGCAATTGACCAAGTTTAAGTGAGTGGGAGAACTCTGACACTAAAGGGAAGGCACCTCGAGACATTGGAGGAATCTCAAAAGACTTGAAAGCGTATCTTTATGGAGGCACTGTCAAAAACAATTGAGAAGGAATAGAGGATTAAGATGACCAGAAGGCCTGAAATGTGGTCAAAAAGACATTTGAGACTTTGGGAATAGCCATTTAAACACAACAAAAAAAAAAAAAAAAAAAGGAAAGATTGAATTTACTAAATAAACCACTTAGATGGAACTAACAGAGGCAGAGATCAGGCAGCCACAGGAGCTGGGGCCAGTGTGGTAGGGAGACTGATGAGGGGCTTTGCAGAGAATAGCCACTGAGTAAAATAATTCCTATAGTGACATGACAAAGAATCATAAAAGGGATTGAGGAATACATGAGTGGAGATGCTGAACATAGTGGGAATGGAAGGACTAATAAACTACTTCAATGGCTAATGAACAGGTGACTTTGGAGCCTGTGGTAGTTCTGACAACTTTAAATGATATAATGAATTACCATAATATATTAAATATTAAAAGAACACAAGACACTCAGGAACACAGTCCCACTTAAGTCTATGCAATATATGTTCCTGTGTTGGGCAGATGCTTTCCAAATTCCTTCCCAACCACCTTCAGCTCTTGGAAGAATTGTTGAGGCATACCACAAAAAGAGTACAAGCTGACATAATTATATAATAGGTCTGTCTGCTAAACTATACGGAGAATCACTAAAAAACTACATGAAATCACATTTACTTATATGCCCCACATATTTGTTTCACACCCACCAGCAGTCTTGTCTTCTCTCTAATTCTCTTTCCTTTCTCTTAAATTTAATTCACTCTGCAACAGTTCAGCTCTAGATGTTACAGATTTTTTGTTTGTTTGCTTGTTTATTTAGTGAATAATCATCCAAAACCTGTAGAGTGTATCCCGTTCTAATCTGATGTGAAATGTTTAAAGCTGCTCACCAGCAAATTAGCTCTTGCCAAACTATGTGCACACCAGATCCTACAAGTCAAATAAAATTAAACTGAAGTTTGGTTTCCACTTTGGTAGAGACAGATTAGAAGCCAGCCCTGGGGCACACAGTAAACTGGCTGTCTGGTTTAATAGCGCAAAGCATGTCCTGTAATTATGCCAGTCATTTCCTCTTAACCACTCACTAGTGCAAAATGCGCACTTTAGAAATGTTTACCTGCTTTTCCAGGGATAAAGCACACCATGAAATTCCTCTGGCCCAGACAGGTCTGCAAATCATATCTTATCCTAATAGAGCACTGCTTTTCAGGAATATACTTGAGGTGTTTGGTCGCTAAATATCATTGCAGCTGATTGAGTTTCAGCATGAATGACAATATCACAGAGCTCTCCTACCTCCCAAACAATTTTTCAACCCTTTCTAACCTTTGTTTGGAGTACCCAGATTATTTGCACATCAGCAGTTTCGAACAAGACGTTGTAAAGAATTTGAGGGTTCCGGCAGTACTTGATTTATTTGCTGCTTTAATCACAAATTTCTTTTTATTCCTATATTTTGGCAACACCAGTGTCTCAGATTTCTCTGTTTCACAAACATAGCCTTTGTGTATGAAAACACAACAGCAGAAAGAACTGTCTCAGCATTGGAGAGTAAAATCCTATCCCCGCTGAAGCCGAGCACAGTTTTGCCATTGACTGCACAGACCAAACGCATGGAGAAATGTAATGGGACAGGTTAGAGGAGGGAGTTTCATCACACTGAGAAGCAGCCTACCTGTTTACCGCCATCACTCCAGATCAGAAACTCTCCAGGGTGGGAAGAGAAATGAACCCAGAAGGGATAAAAAGCAAGAGAAAGATGAACAGCAGGACACTGCAACATTTTGTTATCAGTGGCGAGAATTAATCCATAAACTCACCTTTCTTGCTACTGCTACACAAGTGTGAGCAGTTAATAGCCTGATCTGAATCTCACTGAGCCTGGTGGAAGCTCTTAGCTCTGATGGGCTTTGGATCACGTCTGTAGTGCATGTTACTACCAACATCTGTAGCAACACATACAGGTTTTGTAGAACAAAGTAATGCCACTGACCAGCCAAGGTGATTTTGCAAGGGTGGAGCATATTATCAGCCCATTATCTATAAAAAAAATGGTTAAATGATTTCTAGTAGCTTGCATTGCTTTAGACTGGGTTGTCAAAATATGCATAAAAGGCATCTCTGAGGGTGAAGCTAATCATAACTCATGATGAAATTTTTCAGCTAGAAAAAAAAAAAAACCAACCCAAATTCATAATTTTAAATCATTATGATTTCTAGAACTTCAGAGGAGAAGTTCAGAATAGAAGCAGCTTCGTTTAAGATACAACTGGATGATTTTATTATTTTTAATTTGATTTATGAGAGAAAAACAGTTCAAATTAACTAAATTTTAATTTTTTCTTGTTGCTTTTGGTGGTTATTTTAGTTTGTCCAAAGGTCCATGAGTTTGACTACTTGAATCATAGGAAAAACGTAATTTTTAAAAACAATGTGTTACCAGCATATGTGCCTAAAACAATGTGGCTTCAGGATATACCTTTCAGACTGCAAGCCTTGTCAGTGATTAATTCAACCTCTCTGAAGTGGAATGCAAAGCAGAATAGCAAGGAAGATAGATAGTAATCAATCAATATTGTAAATCACCACTAAATTCCACAGACAGCATAAATGTAGAGTAGCAGAAACACTTTTATATGGAATTCATGTCAAAGTAGTACCATTCTGGCACCCTGGGGTTCAATTATATATATTATTATATTATATAATATATAATATTATATATATGGTGGTTCTATATAGGATTAGTCTCTCATCTCTGGGAGGGTGGAGAGGAGGAGAGAGAAGAAGAATGTCACCCAGAATTACAAAACCCTGGATGAAAAATGTAGGTGTGGGCACTCCTTCTGGAACTTTAAAGTGAGTTTAATTCAGATGAAACAACCCAATAAATAATACCTTGCAGCTGACTTTGAAATGTTCGTACCAGCACTGCTGAATTCTACAGCTGCAAACTTTCATTCCCGTCATAAATGACATGCTATAATTATATTTTTTACAAGGTTCCCTATATACGTTGATTTATTTTTTAATTTCTCTTTCATTAATAGCCTTTTTCTTCCTTGGGAAGATAAGGTGATCTGAAAAATGCCCACTGGCTTTTTCAGTGACCCTTTTTCTGGTGTGACAATGCCAATAATAAAAACTAATTTCCTCCTTGTCTGTACAAAGCAAAGATTCCTTCTGCCTCTTCTTGCAAGCTATTTGGAATACAAAGGCCACAAAATATCTGGTCTAAAACACATAACATATTCTTTTATCTTCTCTTTAAGAGCTCACTTTTTAATCCATTAACAATCACAAATAGCAAACCAAGTCACGGGTGGTTTGGGTTCCCCCATCGCAGTATGTCACTGCTATAATTGATTGCCAGTTAACTTGTGTTAGCCAGCCACTTCAGTAAGCCAAAAACATTCATCTCCTGGAATAAATGTTTGCAGACTGTCTATACTAGCATTTATAAATGCATTATCTAACCAGAGTTAATTCCAGCCATCCTTTAACAAAATTAAATCTAGTCTAGAGAAGAGGTCTGTTATTATGACTCCTTGTACATCTGCTGTTTTGATTGTTTAGATGGGTTATTTGTTACTGACAGTATTGCATTACTGATTCTCACTTTTGGGCTTCCCGGGAGCTGGCCTTCTCTGTCTTTCCTCTTTTCTTTTTTAGCTGCCATGCCTGCTTTTTTCTCTGTGACACCTCTTGAAACCCCTTCCTGAGCCCATGTCTGGGTTGTCTATCTAGCACAACTCTTTGTTTTGCCAATAATGTAGTCTGCTCCTCTTCATGGTATCTACACGCTAATGTACATCATCACCGGACAGATGACTGTGGAAGTATCTGATATCCTGTCTTTGCACCCTTAAACCTACCTCCCCAAAGTTAAAGAAGGCTAAAGAAGGGCATGCAGATGCAAGAAATGGTTCTTTCCCCAAACAAATTACAAAGTGCCCAGCAAAGAAGGCAAGGACGTCAGATAAAAGACACAAGACACATTTTGTGCTCTTTCTTTTTTTTGGGGGGGGAGCCAGAGAGGAAAATGAGAGAGGTAAGGGAACTAGGTAAGGATGGGAAATAATCAGGAAAAAAAATGAAGAAAAAACAAGTAAATCAAGATGATGTCCAAGTTACAGTTTCTGGTAGATCAGGAAGCGATACTCATGTTTTTGGTGCCATCCTCATAGGCTGCAGAAGGTTGACAGATGAAGTAATGTCAGGCAGCTCTTCTGTGGGCCAAGAAGGGACTCTTGATCCCAAGCTCATTTTAAGAGTAGCAAAACAGTTGTGGAGATTTGTGCTTTAAAGACGAGACATGCTTGCCGATGTGTCTCTATTGGAAAGGAGAGGAGAGGCTATGAAAAGCAGCAGAAGAAAACATCTTTAGGAATGAGAAAAGATGGTCCAGTATACTGGGGGGGAGGTGGTAAGCCAGGCTTATACCTTGCTTGAATGTGTTTACAACCCCTTAAAGCACAATTTGGCCTTCCTTCATTAAAATGCCTCCAGATGGGCCCAGAGCTGCTTAGGTAAGGGCACAAATGGTTTGTGATGCTGAGGGTCCTGCTGACAAATTGCCAGGAGGCTGAGTCACACTTAATTTGCATATAAATTGCAACCATTTTTATCAAATATAAATGCACACAGTCATATTAGAGTATTTGCTTATTCTTCCTTCTCCTTTGAGAGATGAATACAAATTGTTTGCCTTTAAGTTTAATATTAAATAGCTGCACCACCTCAACATTATAAAAAGTGGAGGAGGGGGAGAAGTGGGCAGTGGAACCTAATTTAGGATCTTGGCAAACCAGGTCCGGCCAAGCGGGAGCTTAGTGGATAACCACATGAGCCATCTGATACCTCCAGGCAAACCAAAGGTGAATAATTTCAACCTGAGGAACCTACCAGGTTGGTTCCACAACTATCAAAAGTTCAGAGCAAATGCAAAACTTAATAAAAACCTGATAAACCTGATACTTACATTCAACTCAAATTTGACTACTCTAGTAACTAGGACTCCTGCAGTTCTGTATTGAAAGGTTCAAGCTTTTCTCCAGAGAATATTCCAGTAATGGGGATGTTAGCTCTGATAATATCACAAGACTAGTAGTCACAATTTTAAGTAATGGGTCAACCACATCACTTAATACACTAAATTAGACAGTCCAATATTACAAAAAGGCTGCTTGCCTTGACCTCCTCCTGTCCGTTCTGTGTTTGCTGGCTGGAGTTTGCACAGTGTCGGGGCATTAACGCCTAACATTTTTTCCACTGTTCAGAACTGATTTCATTCACAACGTAAACACTGTATCTACCATTAGCCAGATGGTATAGTCTTGGGTTTTAGTCTTTATGTTTAACAGTGGCATGAGTTAAGAATATTGCTATTAGCTTCTAATAATGTGTAGTGCTAATAATCCCTTCCTATAAAGTGCAGAGGGCTGTGAAGAGTCAGAAGGAAAGCTAGCTGATGAGAGGTCAGCAGCTAGAAATCACGGTTAGATGGCTCAAGGGAAGGATGCTAACGGGTAGCACTCCGTGCCTCTGCAAAGAGAGCCAGTGAGAAGGTGGTACAGCTGGGAGGTAAGGAGAGAAACACTGGATTCATGAGCCTAGGACAGAGAAAGTTCTCATTTGTGCACAGAAAACCTGGAATAAAATGAAGTTTCTCTGTGTGGTGCAGAAACTCGTAAGACCTCATCTTTGCCTCCTCTGAATGTTACAGAGCAGCCAGCAGACAAGCTTTCCCTTTCAACACTGCTTTCCCTCACTGTTTGGAAGAAGCTCTCTTTTTCCTTTAGCTTAAAGCTAACATTTTTTTTCTCCCCTGTTGCCTATACATGTGGTTTCTTATTCTTCCCAGTCAGTCCTGTGAACATAGCAAGGACTGAATGTGGCTCTGAGCAGCGAGGGTGTCCCAGTAATCTCTTCCAAATTATACTAACATCTTCCCCAGGTTATGGAAAGCCAGTCAGGTTTTTCCACTGGCAACAGTGGATGAGACTGCAACCAAGTTACTACCAGTAAAGTATGCAAAGGATAAATCCATGTGTCCAGACCTCTGGGGAGACCGTCTGATGCACTGAAGTGCATTTCCCAACCCTTGTCCCCCAAAATAATGATTGAAAGGAGAGAAGAACTTGAACTTTCATGGACTATGTATGATTTCCTTCATTGTCACCTCCAACCCTGGCAACGTGATGAAATCAAATGTTCACAGACACTGATACAGCTTTAGGTGTAGATGATGCCAAAGTAGACTGCCACTTGCAAATTTCTTTGCCGATTTCTAAATACCTAAGGACACTAATAGCATAGAAACTATCATCTGCCTTCTTTCCCAGACTACCATATCAGTTGTCACAGCTGGGGATTTGGTAAGAGACGTGTTTTCTGGATAACATAAAATTGAAAATGTCTCTTGAAGAATATTCTTTAAAGGCTGCTTTGTAGCCTCTAGTTCATTTTTCGCTTATGTGCAGAAATTTACATCAAAACTAGTAGTCAAAGATGGGTCTTTAGGTGATTTACATGCTTCTAGCAGTGCAACAGAACTTTAATACATAAATGAGAATCAAGTCAGGTTTTTCAAACACCTGCCTGAGAATCAGGATTGCAGGAGAGTCTTTCTGTCTGTAGCTTAGTCTTCCTAGGGAGAAATAAATGCCAAATACAAAAGGGGAGAAACACTGCTGCTCTCCTCTCTCCAAAATTGTGGGATTTCATATCCTCTGAACACCACACACTGTTGTTTGCTACACATACACACATTGTATAGTCTTGGCCTTTGGTATCACTGCAACTAGCATGATTAAACGAGGGTACTCTGCACCTCAAGGAGTAGTGATCAATACACACAACAACGATCAACAGTCTGACTTTTCATCATTCCAGAGCTGCTCCCTAAAAAGTTTAGACATTTGTGTTTTATAATTGCAACTTGTTGCTACATGAACAGTAAATTAGTGCTAAGGGAAGGAAAGAAAATATTATTTACTGCAGAAAGGTCATTCCTTCAAAAGAGGTCTTCTGTCATACATCTGTCCTAGGACAATTTGTTATAAGCAATTTGTACTTTGCTAAATTATGTCAACAGTTGCAGAGCTTATTAAAAATAATTTAGAACCCAGCAGCAAAAACATTAATTATACAAAATGTCTAAATGGAGAATTGAACTGGGAGCCTTATGACTAGAAAAAAACGAATCCTTAGCCACAAATAAGTTAAACTATGTGTGTCAAAAAGTTGAATGTACCCAATAGGCAAAACGCAGTACTCTGAACTCTAGAAATTCCTGAGTAGGACTTTTTAGTGGGCCCTGATTTATCTTCTTACCTGGTCTCTATAGCAAAGCTGACCTGCTCACCCTGAGGTGGCTGGTGACATGTGTGAAGGGGAAGAGGGATTGACCCCAAACATCACAAGTTACAGTGACACTGTTGCGTCCTCAGGCAGAGCTGCTGAGGTTAGTTATGCATTTTACCTGCAGCTGTAAAGCATACAGGCAAGGACAACCTGGAGCCCTATCAGCTACGTGGTATGACAAGCCACAATGAGAAACCTCTTATACCTTTGTGCTCTTTACACTGGAGCGACCCCTCTGTCGTGCCTTCTCATCAGAAGGAGACCCCATGCCATTTCCTCTTGCCTCAAGGTGTCTCCACAGAGAGGTCAACAGTGTCTTCTGCTGTGGGTGACAACTTCCTTGGGTAGCTTTCCTCCATGGAGGGAACTCTGTCATGTTTGGGATCCTGGACAGGCACACAGAGAGAGATTTTCAAGGTGACAAAACTCCCAAGGTCCTTCTCACACACCCTTTGGTACATTTGGTACATCCCTATGAGGTGATACCTCACTGTGTTTTCTGTCCCAGGAGTAAAATATTGAGTCCAGTGGAACTGATAGATACTATCTGGCTGTGGGCAGCACACGCATGCACAAATACACATGTCCTTTTCTTTTCTGGGGAACACGAAACACTATGTTGTTGTTCAAACTGAACAATATCCCGGACACTAATCCCATTTCTTAGTGACACCAATGTAACCTCACATTACCATTTGGGGATTTTTCACTGTAATGTTTTTATATTATTCTTAGCTAAGTCTAGAAAAAAATAAAGCTTTTCGTTCTTATTGTCCTTTTGTGAAAAATTTCTTAATCCTATAAAAATATGAGAACCTCTTTTTCATCAGTAGTCTATAATGCATAAATATTTTAAGTAAGTAGACTGGAAGATATCCTTCTAACTTCAGGAAAAAAGTTCGCTCAAATCACAGATTTATTTTTTTAATAGCATAGTTGGCATTAAGAATTCTTAATTCTTTTTCTGAATAGTATTAGAGATGTGAATGATGCAAAATGTGAACAATGCCTAATGTTAAATCAATAACAATTTGGTGCGCTTGTAATTCCCGTTTTCTTTCCAATAGCTATAAGTTTTGACTGCTATTCTAAAGTTTATAAAACCTGATTCTTTTAAATAAATATTCTCCATGTGATATTATATTTCAGATGGAGCTCTTTGGCAGCCTTGGATTCTGACTATTAAAACACATCACTAGTAAATAATTAAACACAAGAGATTGAATTTAGTAAATGCTCTAGTGAGAAGATGGCACATTTTCCCTCACAGGCATATAATAATAAATGCTGTTTGACCAGTTAAGCAAGCAGCATGCAGAAATAAAATCTTTACAGCCTAATCCAAAACTTGCTGCAGTCAATGGAAACACACCCATTAACATCAAAAGATTTAAATAATCTCGCTACTGAATCAGCATGTGTATTATTAGAATGGTTAGGGACAAAGGGAACTAGTTTTTACCGATATGACAGCAATTCAGCCATCTCCTTTGTTATTCTTGCAGGAGCATTGCCTTTGTGTGCATGGAAGTTGTGAGATACAAAGGCTTCCAAAAGACTCAGGGTATGTAATGTTGGGTTTCTTCTCCATGAAAATAAATGAGGGTACTCCCATGTGACACAACAAGGCCCCGTGTTTCCTTACCCACTGTTTAGAAAAAAAGCCACAAATAGCAGTTTTAACTCCAGAAATTTAACATGTACAAAACTTTATTTGGAGGGAAGAAAAGAGAAAATAATGTTTCTACAGCACGCACACACCGTATTAGGCAGCAGGTCACAGTCACACCACCTAACTTCAATGGACAAGTGACGTCTCACGGCTCCTTCTGTTGTTAACAGAGAGAAGCAGAAAGGGAACTTGGGTATGTTGAGTCAAACATTGCAGGGCTCCACTGAGCACACAGCAAATATGCCTGAAGTTTAGGGGGTGGGAATATCCATTTACACATAAATTATTCCAAATCACTGTAAAACTGCTTCCGCACACCACAAAAGGGTTCACAAAAGCCCTGCACAATATAAAGGCACTACCTTTTGAGATTAAAACTAAACAGTTCTTAGCTGTGGTACCATTTTTTTGAGATACAGTTCCCTCAATTATCTTCTTTAGTCTGCTTTCTAACCAAATCAATCTAATCTAATCTAATCTAATCTAATCTAATCTAATCTAATCTAATCTAATGTTTGACCATAGCTGTGGGTTGCTTACTATTTCACAGACTCGTGCTCCCTTTCTGCCACAGGTAGGTGCAGAAATAGTCTTATCTTCGCTTTTGTCATCTGTTTCCACCAAAATCGACAGGTTTGCTTTGATTTATTGTAGCAAGAGTGTATTCTACTTCCTAAACAAGTTGCTCTCCACCTTGTGCTTGACTCAGTGTATTAGGTTGTAAAATGAGAAAGAAAAAAAATGAACTGTGTTTCCCCTGAAAAAGAAAATTGAAATACCTTCTTCAAAAAAGCAGAGGAAAGTTCTCTTAATACACCTAGACTGCATTAAACCTACTATAAAATGCCACACTGGTTATTATATTACTCCTGCTATTTTTATTGAATAAGCAAAAAAATATGCCAAACAAAAAGCTTCTAAAATTTCTTAAAATCTATTTTTAATATCGCTTGAGTTAACATTTTAAGCCGTTTATGGTGTTTCTATCCGTTTTCCTTCCTTTCTTTTTAATTTATTTTTATATTACTGTTTCTTTATGTCAGGAGTAACAGTGTCTGTGTAAGGTAACAGCCAGATAGGTTAGAGATCTTTCACTCAAAAACCATGGCCCATCAAAGCAGCAAAATGCTACAAATCAGTTCAGTGCCATTGCTCTGAGTAGCCACAGAGGCTTAAATGGCATTAAATGGCTGTAAATCCAACATTACACTAGCTGAAAGATCACATTTTGGATGTACCCTATACTACAGCAATAGCAAGAGCCATTATGTAATTAAGAAAAGATGATCAGGGTCTTTTGGGGGTCATTTTTAAAAATGACCTGGCAGGAGCTGGTGACCAGCTGAAAGTTTATGATGAGTCATTTTTGCTGAGATCAACATACACACACACACTCACACTCAGCACAAAATAAAGTGTAGGGTCTCCTTTCTGCTCAAAGCTGGGCTGATTCAGTAGATAGATTCGGGGGGATGATTGCTTGGATTGTCTCTCAATGCTCAATTCGACTTTTAATAGCAGGTATAAAAATTTTATCTGATTTTCTACTTTACTCTTTTGAAATATTAAACATTGATACATTATTAAATTAAATATAAAGTGTTACAAATGTACATACATTTCAGAAGGAGGTCTGCACAAGCAGGCTACATACTGGGACTACTTCTGCCACATGAACAGGACAGAAACCAGCTCTCTGTTCTATTTTTTTCACACATCTTTTGGCCCAGGTACTTCCAAGGTGGTTACACGTCTGTGTGGTGAGATAAAATACAACAAATCCTTCTTGAATTCTTATTTCTGCCTTCGCTCATCTTATTGCTCCCCTCAACATTTTCTCCCCTCCTCTTTCCCCATTTGTAAAACCCGTGCACTCCCACATGGAATTCCTATGAAACTTCACTAAATGGGCTTACTGGAAATGGGTTAATAAAACTGCTGATCTTGCAGCTGGATCAGAGCACAAACATGCCTGTTTGATCTCTTTTGCTTCAGAGGCTCTCAAACTCCCTAAGATACCGCTCCTTCTTGGACTGGCACTAGAGATTTTAGGAAGATATTTATGCATAATGCATACTGAATGAGGCAATTCTTCTTCCTTATCCAGAGGATTTGAAATGTTTCTTTTGTCTGTAAATCTATTTCAAATGAACAGCAACAGCATGTCCCACTGTTAGCATTTTTCCTGTTAAAAATTTACACACTCTTTCAAGACTAGCACAGTAACCGGGGTCAGTTTAGGCTTAAATTCACTGAAGGCTGATGCTCTGCACTTCAGAGCATCTCTGTGTGGTACAACATCTTTAAGTGTTTATACTACAGCAAAGTCATCACGAGAAGTAATTTCATAAGCATATTAGACAGTTTTCTGTGCTGAATTAGGGTATAAGTTACTTTGAAAAGGGTCCTCCATAGGACTAATTTTACCCCTTTGGTCTTCAAATGGACTCTGAAAAAAAAATAATCAAAAATTCCAAAAGGAACAGCTAATCTTATCGGAAAATTTCAGCTTTTTTCAGAAGTTTCTGTTTTCTATTAAGTGACAAAAATGAAGGAACAGGGAAGACAGGGAATGCTAAATTGTCCATTTTTCTCAAGAGGTTCATAGTAAGGGACACAAAGAAGGCTATTATCCCATTCTAGAGCAATTTCAGTATAGTTTTGTTTTAAACCAGACTATATTCAACCAACCTGTTAAGAGACTTCAGCGATGAGGACTATAAAAACTCACCTACTTGTTCCTACCAGAATAAATTTCAGCTCTTTCAAGTCTAAGTGAAATAGATCCCTGGTAGCTGTCAGCCTAATACTTCTCACTTTATGCATACATACAGAAAAGATTGGGATTTCCAGTGACTCTTCTTGTGCCTTCTTTTTCACTCTCTTTTCCTTCTGACTGCCCAAGCCAGGTTATGTTCCTCACAGCTCTTATCTTTTAAAACTCTGGTCATTCTCTGTCCACCTTCCCAGGGTTCCTTTAACTGGTCTGCTTCTTTGTGGAGGGAGGTGACACCATGTCAACACAGCCACGTGGCTCCAACGACCAGCTGCCTCCCACAGTGAGTCCAGGCATCCTGGAAAATGAAATGGCACTTGGGAGCCTGGTCATGAAAGAAGAGGAATATGATGGGTCTGAATTGCATCTCCTGAGCACTGTCCTGGAAAAGCATTGGCATATCATGATCTGGGAGACGTTGTTCCATCATTCCCTGAAATGCCAAGAATCCTACCAGATAGAGGAGGGAAAATCTCATTATCTAGTCATCACAATTGTTAAAAGTCAGGAAAAAAAACAGAAAGAGTGAATATTGTGCCAGCTCTTAGAGAGACCTGTGTGCAACTGGAAGCAAAACTTGTAGCTCACCCAGATACTGTTCTTATTATGGACTTCAAAGAGACACTGCGTAAGTCATTTGAGTAAGAACCTAAATGCCACAGTGGGTATTATTTGGCCCTACATAATTCTAGTAGCTTTAGCACTATAAAGGAAAATGTCAAATCTGGCCCTAAGTATTTGAAACATGGTGAATTGCTCTGAACATTAGCTGTATTAAGTTACTGTGAAAATATAAGCCCTAACAAAAGCAATTAGCACTCATACCTTGGTTTATATTAGGAATGCACTGTGTGGATAAGAGCATAGCAGTGGTATTAAAGTTGTGCACGTTGTGCTTTGTCAGACTTGTGGATAGCAACCCTTCAGGTTAAAGGGTTGAGTATAATGGAAGAAAATCCAGGTGCGATTTGCTACTGTGGTTTTGTTCAAATATCAAATCCTTGCAGGGTTAGCTGCTTCCTCCGCCTGCTAGATTACCTACGTGTTTGCAATTTCAGGTTGCCACGAGATCATTTGCAGTACCCACGCATTTGTTTGCTTGGTTTTGAGAATTATGGAAAATGTCAAGTATGAAAAAAATGGGAGGACAGATCAAGAAACTGGCAGCTGGAATCTGGGTTTTCTTTTCCCGTTCTTAAAATGTCATAGTTTACTTTGAGCCGACAGGCAGAAGGATTCCTGTATGTTAATGGGGATGTGGTTGCACCCCTACCTATCTTTTGTATAGATTCTTTTTTCTTACCTTTCCCTGCTAAGAAAAGTAAGCAGCAGAGTTGCTGCCCTTCCCCACAGCTTGCCATAGACTGTCTCCTTTAGTGTGGCAGGATGTCTACTCTGAAATCTTTGTTATAATGACAAAAATGCTCCTACGTAACTGTGATTGCTCAGCTAATTAAGCTGAGATACAACTGGGCTGTGAATGGGCTGATGAGTATCCAAAGCCAAACCTGAGTTATGTGAGTACAACCTTTGGAAATTTGACTTACTCTTTCTGCTGTACAACATTGCAAAATTAGTTCTTGAGTCAATACTCATCTTTACTGCTTCAGCTCAGCTGAACTCCCCAAAGAAAAACAAAAATCCAAGGTTGCTCAGAGCTCAAGACTTTCCCTGAGGAGGGAATAACACATAATAACAACATCCTCCAAAATAATCTAGGACCTTTTACCATCAAAAAAATTATTTCATTGATCAGCCATATAATATATCACATTTTCTGAAGCATGGAAAATTAAATGAAAGCTAGTTATATTTAATGTTCTGGCAACTTAAAAATAAACCTTTCATGACTGCTCTATATATACACCATATATATATTCATGTTTCATTTCTCTGCAAGCAAGACAATTTTATTAACTGTTAACACAAAGGAAGGAATTTTCTTATTGCTGCAAAAGTATCCTAGGAAGCTTCTTCCCAGAAGTCGATGTCACTGTATTGAGGAAAGAATGGACATTCATTAGCTAAAAGAATCTCTAGCCTTCAGAAAATCCTCTGAGAAGGATTTTATAAAACACAGAATTCTCGAAAGGGATATAAAACCCCATGCCTCAGGTTTTAACGCAGCCTCTAACTAGCAGAGGTTAAAGCAAATTTTGTGGGCAACCTCCTCCATAATTAACTACTGTGAGGTTTCCTGCACTGTGCTGGCAGGTTGTTTCAGCCATGGGTAAAGACAGAATTTATTAATAATCTGGCATTACAGTCTGCTCTGACAATACTAATTTTGCAGCAGAAACTGGCACCCTTTATAAAAGAAGCAGTATGTTTTAATTGGGATGTCAAAACTAATTGTTAAAACAATCCTAGTTGTTTGATAACTGTCTTAACAATGTGTGCTAAATTTGCTTGGTGAAATGCGATACCTGAGGTAATCCGACTGACTTCTGTAACAGGACAGAAGGTAGACTCAGATCTGTCTCAGCATTGAAAATACACCAGTTCTCATAAAAATAAGTTTAGGAAGGGAACCACAGTGGGGTGCGCATCAAGTAAGAGGTAATGTGTGGGGTGTTTTTCACTGCATTACATCCCTGGTGTGACATCCCTAGATAGGTTCTTTTCCATCACCATGACATGCTATGTTAAAGCAATGCATTGTAAGTGAAGAAAGTACATTACCATAAGGAAATCTTTCATAAAATCGTGTCAATGGTAAGTAACACATTCCATTCAGACCAATCTCCCTGATGGAAAAGGGTGCTTGGAATTAGCAGAGCTTGTCTAGCTCCATGGATAATTTATCAGTGCCACCAGCTGATCTCTAGAAAAGGCTTAAAAATAACAAAAGACAACTAATCCATTTAAAAAAAAAAAAAAAGAAAAAAAGAAAATGTGTTTCAAAAGCTCATTGGTGCTTCTCATATTAAAAAGCTTATGCTGGTGCATTCCATCTATGGTTTTAGACTATTCTTCACATCGTTTGCATGAAGAAGCTTACAGCTCTCCCCAGACAGAGAGCGGATTACAAATGTTCATAAGTCAATAGCCTTCACATTTTAAAGTATTTGCTTATTAAAGGCTACTTCAGAAAGTTCAGAATCAAAACCTTGCTATTCCTGTTTGACAAGAAAACCTTGGCAGTTTCCTAATGCTCGGTACAAAAATAATGCTTTACATTTCTTCAACAGTTTCCCTCCAAGTATCTCCAGGTGCTTTGAATAATTAACATAACTTTAATATGTATCCCTGGAAACATCCCTCTGCAATACAGAACTCTTTATACCACCTTCTTGCAAGAAGAGGTCACAAAGCTGGCACCCAAAGGTAACCAATTTAGTGGTTAGATTCTTACTTATGTGAAAGGGAGTTTTGATAGATTATTGATAGATTTGCTAAGATTGTTTGATATTGTTAGAGCTGAAGAACCTTCCATGGGCACATTGGCCGACCTTCACAACAGCAAAGGATTGTGCCCAGTGAATTTCTAAGCTTGTAATCCCATGAATACAGCCCTAAGACTCAGCCTTTTTGCATCCATTTGCATGCAGATGTTGTTCTGGCTTTGCTCAGATCTCAAAGGGGGGAAAAGGTAGTGTGACCGCACTGTCTATGCATCCTGTAGCGTGTCCTTCCCCTCTGCAACTCTGAATCTATGAAGGATTTTAAGCAATTTTGACTTAGCAAAAGAGACCTCACAGATGGTCCAATGAATTTTATGGGGAAAAAAAAACCAAACATGGGTCTCTGCACTGCCGTATTACTGTGGTAGAGCTCTGGGAATATAAGACACAAATCCACAATAGACTCTATTAAGCCAGGATGCTCACGGAGCGGCTTATTATACTGGGACAGTCAAAAGCAATCTAAATTTCAAGACAGACAGGAAGAAATATGAAGGACTAATAGTATAATAACATTGAAGATTTTGTACTCTTCTCTTAATTCTCACTTGAGGCTGTAGCACAATGGTTATTCTATATAAAAATAAATAAATAATTAAATATAAGAAGTGTTTAACAAATATAGTAAAATACCTAGGTGCAAATGGTTTGTTGCAGAGCCAGAGGCAACATTTAGTTTTACTGATTTGCAGGGTTTAAAAAAAAATAAAAGCTAGAGTTGTAACCAGAAGTTCATCCGTTCATCCTCTTGTTTATTAGGAACTGACAGGCTGGTTCAAAAAACAGAAAAAAGAAAAAAAAAACAACCCAAAACAAAACAAAAAGCAAGCCAAGTTTTAACAAAACTCTTGGGCCTGATCCAAACAGCAAATATCAGATAATAAGAATGAGATGATGTGGGGGGCAGGGGGGAAGTTGCACCTGTTTTATAGGTGATGGCTTCTCCTTTATTGACTCTGGCCTAACTGAAACCTGCTGGGTTTGTGGGATTACTAAACTGATTAATAACAGGAAGAGAAAATAATGAGATTCTGGTAAGCAGCCTCAGTGGATGAGACTTCTAGTTGTCTTTGTGTTGTGGTTTAACCTCATTCGGCAGTTAAGACCACGCAGTCGCTTGCTCATTACCCCTCGGCTGGGATAGGGAAAGAAAATCAGAAGAATAAATGTGGCAAAACTCATGGGTCAAGATAAAGACTGTTTAATAAGTAAAGCAAAAGCTGTGCACACAGACAAAGCAGAACAAGGATTTCATTCACTGCTTCCCATCAGCAGGCAGGTATTCAGCCATCCGCAGGGAAGCAGGGCTCCACCACATTTAATGGTTACTTGTGAAGACAAAGGCCGTCTCTGTGAATGTTGCCCTCTTCTTCCTTACACTGAGCATGATGTCAGATGGTACAGAATATCCCTGTGGTTAGTTGGGGTCAGTTGTTCCAGCTGTGTCCCCTCCCAGCTTCTTGTTCACCCTCTACTTGCTGGTGGGGTGGTGTGAAGAGCAGAAATGGCCTTGATTGCTCAGCAACAACCAAAACCACCAGTGTGCTATCAACACGCTTTCTCATCCCAAATCCAAAACATAGCACCGTACCAGCTGGTAGTGTGAAAGTTAATTCTATCCCAACTGAAACCATGAGACTTTGGATTATATAGAAGGGTTAAAAGAATGTACAACATTAGTTTTAACAATCCTTACTGTTTCCCAAAAGAACTCACTGGTGGGATGATTTTTCTGTAGATTCCTTCCTTATTATTAAGATCTAAGAAAAAATGAAATGGAAGTGCCAAATTATCACTTTCTTGCATCTCTGAAATAGGTAAACTTAGTTTCAAGATTTAATGGCCACTCTTTGGTCTACTAAGACTATTTCTACCAGATCAGTGTTTCACCTACAGGGGACATGATTTTCTACTGCAAGACTTAGATCAATACCATTTTATAAATTGTATCAGTGTAAAAGTTCTTTGTAGCTAGGTAATATATTGCACTTTCTGGACAGACATAAGATCTATTACTACAGGTACCCCAATACAAATATACACAACTCTGCTCTTACAGTGCTGTGCCATTTTTATTATACTAGAATTTTGAAAGCAACATTTTTGTGCCATAAGATTTTCTAATGTGATTTAATACTTATGCCTCAGTTCTTTCCCTCTTTTCTCCTGCTTAGAGCAAAGATGACTCTAATTTTGTTCCACCCACTGCATGTCATACTTGTCTAAATAATGTAATTTCTTTAGGTCAGAGTCTTTTATTTAAAGTGAGCATGTGTATATTCATATATTCTGTGCTGTGCATCCTGGGTTGTAAGGTCCTCAAGGAGCTCATAGTGATTTTGTGGATACAATTAAGAAACAAATGAGGTCAGATGCTGTTTGCCGTAGCTTTACTATTGTTACCTCAAAATAATGCTAAACAGCAATAGAAAAAAAAAAAAAAAATCAGAGGTACAGGAAAGAAGGAAAAGAGCAGCAGTATTAGAGAGTAAAGCAAAAAAGGTCACCACCAGCAGGTTTGCTCCAGTCTGCACCACACAACATCTTGAAGGTTCTCCGGAGTCTATAGTGTCCCATTGACTCGTGATTCTCACGTCTGCCAAGTCAACAATGGCAAGGGTTGACAGTGGTGAGGGTCCCATTTGCAGCTGGGGGGTAATGGCAAAATAGTCCCTGTTGACTCATAGTTTGACCAAAGAATGTGACAGTTACCTGTGCTCATCCAATTATTGTCCAACATCATTGCTGTGGGACCCCTCCCCTTGCCTTTGCCCCCTGGGCAGTGCTGGGGCCTACACATCAGATGAGTTGCAGACAAGTTTCTTGGGGCAAACAAGATATAGTTGTTTTGAGAACCAAGGACATACCTCCTGCGATGTTATATCCTGTACACAGGTAGTAGGTATCTTGTAGCAAGTGAACTTTGAGACATCCTGTTTTCCATCAGTTCTCACATCCAGTTTCTCACATGGGTACAGTGATAACTGCTCAGGAAAAGCTGGTGAAGGGATGTACTGGCCCCTGCTCCAATTAACACCTTAAAAGCAATGTGGAAATAGTATGAAAAGATGCACCCTGGACTAATCAGTAGTCACAGGCCCCACATAAAATTTACTGAGTGAAACACGAATGTCTGAGAAACACTCAAACAGACTGTCAATAAAGGCAATGGAATGTATGGAGTGTAGGGTTTCGATCTTATTTAATTAGGGCTACTTAGCAATATTATGATAATAGCAGAATTAATATTAGGAAAAACCTTAACCATAGTCTAGCTATATCTAGAAAGACATAGAAGCAAACATATGGATATGGATATAAATATGGATACGGATATGTGGATGATGTAGATGTAAATATAGATAGATACAGAGAGATTAGATATAGATACATAGATACAGAGAGAGAGAGAGAGAAAACGAGAGAGGGAGGGAGACAGAGCAAGAGAAAGATATAAGGAGGGGGAAAAAATCCAAATACTAAAACCCAAATGTTGGGATAGAAATCTCAGAGTCCCCGTCTGTGGTACAGGAAGGAACTGTAGTGAAACTTGATAGGGCAGCCTCCAGATGTTAATTGAGTCAATTCAAACTGCCTCACGAAATGTCAGCTAAAATGCATCAGTTGCTCTTCTGTCTGAACTTCCTAACACTGCCATAAGTGACTTTATAGCACTCACATAGCTGGTGATACAAAACGGGGAATGAGACTCTCGACTGGTTCAGTGAATGAGTTTTTCTACTTTGGAGGATTGTTAATTATTATCCTCTTAACTGAGTCACCCTTACATGCAGCTTATCAGCCCAGGTAAGTAAGAGGCTACTGAGAGAAGAAGCTGTCTTTACTTCTTACTTTGACCTTTACTTGTCAGTTTCTCCTTTAAAAACTCAGACGTATTGTTTATGGTATTTATCCTGTTTAATAGTTGATTGCACACCACCTAATCTCTTGGTCTTGGCCTAATCCATCCATGCCATGGATTTTTTTACTGCTGCCAATACTGGACTGTCTTTATCACAGCCACTCTCACTACATATTCTGAAGAAGCCACATCCATCAAGTAACCATCCTGATCCACCACATCCCAGGATAACAAGAAATGCCTTGTTCTGAATGTGTACTTTGTAGTTATTTTTATTGTTTTTAACAATAACATTTAGCTGTCTCACAGGGAGGCAGCATGAGCCGTTTGCTGCATCAGGATGGACTTTCAGTGGTGACAGACAACTTCCTCCTACTCTGAACATTTCTCTCAGGACTCTTCTCACCCTTCTAGGCTCTATCCCCCACAGAGATGGGGAGCAGGCTGGCCACACACACACAGAGCAGGACTCATTTCCTGCCTGCTGCCCAAATGGGCATGAAGGAACCATCCTTTCAGAGACAACAACACACTGGGTCTGTGATGTCCTCAGTAGTCCTCAGCAAGTTCCCAGCTGGTCCTCGGCTCACCTTGGTACTTCAAATTTCTCCTGATTTTTTCCCTGAAACATGGAAAGGCACAGAGGAACATCCTCTGTGGATGGCCTGATCCAGGAGCTCTTCTGCAAAGTCCCACATTATTCATAAAAGCAAATAAATATATACACTCTACAAGAAAAATTATTCCCATCAAAACATTCATAAAGCTGCATATCTCCACACACAAATCTGAGAACATATAAAATTACAGCCTAAACCATTTTCCAAAGAAGTTCTCTTTAATTGGCACAAGGTGTTGTATTATGCAGAATAGATCTCAACAGAGATTTTTTTTTTTTAATATAAAGTTAATTACATTATCTTGGTTTGCATGAGGAAGCACAATACTTCTTGCACTGATTCTTTGTATCAGAGACAGCTACTATCCATGTTACTCTGTTCATGTAATAAAAATCAAATTGCATCAATGCCTTAACAAAGCACAGCAGAGGCTTCCCTTAATAGAATCCTTATTAGAGAATCAGATACAGCTATCTCCAAAGAAAGGATTTTTAAAAGGTATTGGGATTTCTCTGTAGTTTATTAGATTAAGCAACACTGGAATTAGCCACTGGGAGATGTCAGCTTGGAATAAGAACTGCTGGGTGGAAGCAGAAGCAATTAGGGTACCCTCTGCTGTTGACAGGATTCAATGGATATTTTTGATTTTATGAGACAAGCTGGAGAGGTGAGAAGGGCACTGCCAGTCAACATTTTGACTCTTCCATTGCTATTTGCTCCCTCATACCCCAGTTCCGCTCCCAGTCAAGGCAAACCAAAACCCACTCCACTCCACAGCCATTCCTGAAGCCACAACGTGGAAGACACAGGGAAACCAGTGACCCGGGGGATTCTGCTATGATGGAATTTGGCTTGACTTCCTTCCCATGCCTCAAAACCACAAATATCTTAAGAGACCCAATTGGGGCTTGAGAGTTTGTAAGGAAGCAAGTGAATTTTGCATGCCTTTGTTTTTGTTGAGAACAGTTTGCAGAGGCTTATTCCTCGCCTGAAATGGTATTCATTTTGTGCCCTGAAGCATGAGGATTGATAGCCCTTGTCATTTGCTCCCAGCTACTATAACTGCCGTTATCTTAGCAATGCACACCCCATTGCCATTGGACTCCTCTGGAGAACAATTAGCAGAGCTCGACAGCTGAAATAATGACAGCAGGGCAGTGGCAGCATGGCTGTAGTCAGGCTGCAAGAGAAATGGACCCTGCATACATCTCAAAGCAGCTCTCCACATCTCCCTAAGCCATGGCTGGTGACTCCAGTGGTGGCAGGAGCTTGGCAGGGTGTTTAGAGGCAGCTGTCAGGGTTGGTCAACCAACAGCCACTGCAAACCCTTCCTGGTGACTTGACCACTCCAGGGATACAGGTTTTGGAAATCCCAGTTTGTGATATTTTAAATTACTGGTGCCAGACCCCTCAACCACTGCTGCTTATGGTATTCTTGGACACTGCCTTTAATTTATCAGTCCACAGTGGCCATGCAGAGTTCACTGTATACTCTAAGCTCATGGCCAAACTGCTGCTGACTATAAAATGTCAGGCAACACCAAGCCACCCAGGGTTATCCTCCCCCCTGCAGCGTCCTCTTGCTCCAGCCCTCCAGAGCTACTGAACTGGAGAAAGTGATATCACTTCTGAAACACAGTGTGCCTCCTTGGAGCTGTATATTCTCTCCTGGCATGCTGCTATGTAAAAGGCTTTTACAGACCAGGACTTCAAAAGGAAACCAGTTTTCCCCCTTCCTCTCTGGTTGTGGTGTTGAAAAGTGCATGGGCAGCATCTGAAATACAGAGGAGGTTAAAGATCTAATGAGGCAACTGTGTGAGGTCTTCAAGATTTGGAGAGGGGAGGCACGGTCAAAGGAAAGGAGCAGGAGCAAAGGCATTATTTGGCAAAGCTGGGTGTTTTGAAAGGAGCATTGCCCCAACTTGCTGTAGAGCTGAATTGAAGCACACCACAGAGAAATGGCAGAACTCATTCCCATCTGCTCCTTCTTCCTTGCTTTGATTCAGCAAACAGGCAAAAGGACTGTTCCTCTTCTTAGGGGTCTACGAAAGCCAAGACAGGAGCAGCCACCAGTACCTGGCTCTGACAGCATCAGAGAGATGTGCCGAGGCTGATGCTGAACTTGTAACTGGGTAAATTGCCAGACTCCAAAAAAAGCAGGCAGGATACAGTTCAGCAGCACTTTCTGGATTTGTTCCCTCCAACATGAGGTGTCTAACTGGAGCTGTCGCTCTCACGCCCTGCTACCATCAATGGGCACAGATGGGGCCTTCCACAGAGTGGTGGTGTCTTGTGTGGGCTGAGTCACATTCTGAAGGACCCCGATTTCTGAAACTGTTCTGGATGCAGCCATCTCTCTGAGTGAAGCAGAAAACTCTGGTGACTGCCACTATTTTGCACTCTCAACAAAAATTCCATAGCAGTGGGTGCAAAGAATCAGGTCTAACCACCCACCTCAACCATAAATTATTTACTTAAAATTAAGCATGTACCCTACTGATCTGCACATGCTGCTTTTTAGGTAAAAAACTACCTGTAATAATTTTAACAATCATTAGCTGTTATAAAGCACACTCTAAAATGGCCCACAAGATAGCAGCAACATGACTTTTGGACTGCTCCAGCATCAACCCCTTTGGAGTTTGTATTGCTGGGACAGAGCATCTGAGATTTTGTTTCCCACCTACCTCTGGCAAATGCCAGGAAAAAGTGCAAAGTGCTTGCCTCCAGCTTGCGGAGGCATTTGAAGACAGGAGGCAAGTTTAAGTGGAGTTTGGCATCCCATGGGGTGAACTTTTCCCGACAGCCAAAGCAACGATATTGAGCACTATCATTCTTTGCTGTGCACATCTTTGCCTGACCTTATCCTGGATGCATCCCCTTTGACTGACTTCTTTAAAGAGCCTAATAGATTTTCTTTAGCTTGAGGCAGAGCAAACCTCTGCTGGATTGTACTAATGTATAAGTATTAGAAAAGATTGGTGCTGGGAATTTTTTTCCCCCTCTTCCCCTTGCTGCGCAATAGGAAGAAAACATATGACCTAAATCTGCCAAGCACCTTCAAAGGGAAGGAAGAATCACGTGGAAAAGCATTAGAGAGCCACCCAGCTCCCTTTAATTATGATGAGAATGCCAACATTGCTAAATGAATAGAAAATAAACGGAATAAGTATTAAATGATTATGGTTTCCCTCACATATTTCTTTTCATCTATTCTAGAGCAGATAGTTTTACAACATAAATAAATCTTTTCAGATGTAAACAAGTCTCCAGCACGTACCGCTGGAGTTGGCGGTGGGTGGGGAGGGAAACTGCGATCTCCAGCACCCCCTGCAGCACCCTCGCAGAAGGACAGGCTGGGAGGCAGCGTGGAAAAGCCAGGGGCGCAAATCCAGCTCTCGTTACAAACGTTTCTGGGATCTCAAACAGTAAAATGCGCCTATATGCAGAGTTTAACACTACAAGTTTCTTGTTTTCATCCCTATGCAGAAGGAAAACTTGGTTTGAAAGCTTAAAGCTTCTACAGTGGGAAATGCGATTGCTGTCGGAGATGGCGTTCCGCCACAGGGCCGTTCTCCTCCCAGCAGCCACGCTGTGCGTGGCCTATAAAAGGGGCTAAAACACCGCAGGGAGAGGGAATTTTTACAGGTTCCTAACATTTGGGAAGAAAAAAATATTTAGGGCTTTTGAGAAACCTGAAACTCTTCCCAAGGCTGGATGTAGAGTGACCACCGCATTGCTTTCCATGGGCCTGTTTTACAGAATCATAAAATCATAGAACAGTTAGAGTTGGAAGGGACCTTAAAGATTATCAAGTTCCAACGCCCCTGCCATGTGCAGGGACACCTCCCACTAGAACAGGTTGCTCAAAGAGCAGGATTCCTATTCCTACACCAGAGACACCAGCCTCCAGCCCTGGCTGGCTCTTTAGGGTGGACCCAAAAAATATAGTCACACTCTTAAGCTCTAAAATTTCCCAATTTAATCCTTGGCTTGTTGATCAAATGGCTTTCCATTCTGATCCAGCATCCACCTGCTGAGCCACTGAAATGAGGTAAGAAGATAACGCAAGAACCGTAGCCCTTTGAAGTCCCTTCATGTCATTTGAAATAAGTTAACAGCAGAGCTCCAGCAATCTGCCACACAGCGCCAGGTACCCAGGGCAGGGAAGCAGCAGTGTGGGCACCCTCACCGGCACAAAGCTCTGCAGCCCCACCAAGAGCCATGCAGACCTGCACTGCCTCCTACCAGCCAGGTTCTATGTCACCCTAATGTCTGGCAAAGAGTTGCTCCCCAGTTCAGTTTGTCCCCCATTCAGAGCTACCAGGATGACCAGGCTCCAGAGCTGCTGGTGGCCCCCTTTATTTTACTGAAGTGCAAATACAAACTTTAGCATATTTATCTCAGTATCAGATAGTCTATGCTTGCATTTTTTTCAAGCACAAGGGAAAAGGAAATCCACAGATTGCTCTTTTTTTTTTTTTTTTTTTGTCAGACTGCTTCCCAGGCAGGTTTTGAGCAGAGCTAATTTGGCTTGTCCCTGCAGGCCTCCCTAGTGACAATTATGCAACCAGACCCCTCTCACGTGGGGCATTTCACACGCTCAGACACGCACATGGGAAGAGGGCTGTTTACATTGGATTTGTATCCTCCTCTGCATCCCTGTGCTTCTGCGAGCCACGTGCCCCCTTCCTGTTGCCCTGTGGTGTCCAGCCTTTCCCTCCCACCCCTTCTGTTAAACACCTAATGTGACTTTTCTCCTCTGCCCTGTCCTCTTGTCAAGTCACCCTCCTGCGGAGCAGCTGCTGCTAGAGCAGATGTAAAATGGTTCGGTAACAGTCGCTAATATTAGCTTTGACACCAGCACAGCGAGGAAATAAATTCTTTTCTGGGGGAGAAGCACAAATTACTTAATGCAGCAGATCAGAGCAGCATCCGTGACAATGTTGGAAGAGAGCTAGTTTAATATCTCCCTGAATATAACACACAGACAAAGCAGAATAACTCTTCCCCACCAGCAGCCGGAGTGCAGCCTGCCCCGACTCGCCCTGCACAGCCTGTGGTGATTTCTCCCCAGCCTTGCAGGACACTGGCTATTAATCTAGAATCTGCTTATTAGTCCATAAAAGGCTGCCTCCAAGGGCTGTGGCTGGCAGGAGAGGTGCTTCACAAGCCGGGCTTTTCCATGGCAATTACAGCAGGCACTAGCACCAGTGGAGAGGTTGCATGTTTAGATGGAGTGGCTGCTTGGTGGTCTTTAAACAGGCACAGGTGACAAGTAGCACCCAAGTATGACCCATCCCCACCATTTGTGAGTGTGGCATAAGGTGTGCAACAGGTTACAGAGAGCAGTTTGCAGTGCAGAGTGAAGCTGGGTAGAGCATCAGGTGCTGAGATGAAAAAGTCTTGGCCTCTTTCTGGGGCAAGGAAGAAGAGCTGCTCAGGGTTATGTGTTTTTTTCAGTTGCCAGTTTCCCCCTGTGCTCTGTACCATGAGGCCTTCAACTCCAAAATCTGCTTTCCCAACAGTTGTGGCTCCAGCCCAGAAAAGAAGGATGCAGAGCCAGACCTGTTACACAGAATCTGGGGAGTCTGAAACCTTTCTGCCCTCAAGAATGTCCTGTCCTCTTCTGCTCTGGCACACTTCCTCCACAGAGAAATGGACTTGCTCTGCCCTGAATGACTTCTACAAGGCAGTAGTTTGGCCGGTGATTTACAGTGGCCTGAGCTGCAGGGGAATCACGTCTCATTCACGTGCTGCATGCAGTGAGCCAGGTTTTCTATGTGTACCAGCCCCCATAGGAGATTTTTACGTCCCTCTGAAATCTCAGATACGAGAGGGATTCGACACGGATGGGATGACCTAGTATGCAAATTATTATGTCTGTGACCTGGAAACTCCTCTTGTTTCTCCTTTGTTCTGCTTTTGGGATGAAAGTTCTGAAAGCATTTCAGCAAAGTCAGTAACAACTGCCCTGATGGGAAATACCTTCAAAGGGTCCCTTTTGCTAGTGCTGCAAGGCTGAACGCAGTTCCAGAAATAAAGACATTTGGCCAAATTCGGGAGCTGCACTCACTGACACCACCAGTAATTGGCCCATTTCCCCTCTGACTAGCTCTAATGGAAATCTGTGCTGGTCATGGGAGTGTTGATCTGTTAATCACCAGAGCACGCACCAGCCTCAATTGTTAGCTGATTCTGCGGACAATTTCTGCTCAGGTTATGGATCGACACTGCATGTGCAACGCAGAGTATTATATTCAGGCAGAAAGAAAATAATGAATTCAGCACAAAGAAGCAAGAAACTAAACTGTTTATATAACCTTAGGCTTTTTCTGCTAAGAAAATCAATACAGTTTGAAGCTCAGAAACTACCCGCCTCGCCAGCAGAGCCAGGCTACAAAGCAACTGAAAACTCAATGTAAATGACCAAAACAATTTAGTTTTCCTTCTCTTTTTTTTTGCCTTGTATTACCCTTTTTTAAAAATATATACTTTTAAGTGTTTCTGTGAGTTTGCATCTATCACTTAAGGCACCCTTGCCTGTAAATTTTAATATTTTTTTTTAACCAAAATCTTGGTTCAGAGTCCCCTTTAAGAGGAATGCTGCAGCCCTGTGAGTTCCCATGTCTTTTGATGATATCTGTTATTAGTCCACAGAAAACCTGGCATGGAAAAGACTCTGTCAACTTGCAGTTTCCCAGCGTGGGTAGTTTTTTCTCTGTATTCCATTCACACTTTTGGTGTCCTTACCCCAACAGCCAACATGGGTGCTAATTAGCAGCTTGCACTCCTCCTGGCAGGTTGTGCAGGCACCTATCAAGCACCTATCAACCTGACATGAATTTAATTCACATCACAGATTAACCACTTTGTTATTTGCATTGCAATAACACCATCAGAAGAGCACAGAAGAGGGAGAAGCAGTTCTAGCAGTGTGAAAAGGGTAATTAGGTGTCAGGGCATTAATAGACCTTAATAACCGTGGCCAGCCTCATCTGGGACCCACATCTACACCCTTCCTCTGGGCCCAAGGGCTCTATTTAATCTCTGGCCGTTGATTTCCAGCTTTTCTCCAAGTGATGTTGTGGATGTATCTGTTCTCAGCCCTGCTGCAGAGCTTGTTCTCTGGATAGAGTTGGCTCTATGATGTGTAGGTGGCTTGTCTCTGACCCTGTCTTATGGATGGATTATGGACATAGGCCACAGCCTTGTCTCTGTCTCCTTTTCTTCCTGTGTGGATTCCTTGGATGGCCCCTAGACCTGATGTATCACCTTACTGTACCTGGGACTGTTGGTAGACCCTACTACCACCAATGCTGTGCTCTTCTGCAGCTCCCAGCTTGCCTTGTGTTGTGGAGCAGCCCTGCTCTTGCTGCTCTCTGATATCAGGACAGAGATAACCAGGAAGAAAGGACTGACTACGGCGGCACACGGAGTATTGGAGGACCTGCCACTAAACAGTGAGGGAGCAAGGAAGAAAGCCTATCCTTTTGTGTCTGTGGGTGAGGAAGATATGTATTGAGCCGCTCTCATCCCACAGGATGGACAGGAAGAAATCATGGCACTACCTGTGGCTTCCTCATCACTCAGGTAAGGATCGAAAGAGAAGAAAGACCGTGCACAGCCAGCTCTTACTCCAGCAGTCAGTTGGCATGCAGTCAGGGCAGGTAGCCAGAGACAGCATGGGTTGCATTTGTGGTGGATCCAACTTTGATTCTTGTATAATGACCTTCTCACTGCATCCTTTCTGACCATGGCTGGACTTGGTCTGATAAGGGGGATACAAACCCTTTCACAGAGGCAAGAGTTTTAAAAGACCTGACTCAGAGGTCCATCTCCGGGTGTATCCAGAGACACTCTTGGAGTTGTTAGGGTATTAATAGAAGCTTAGCTGAGTTCACCTCTCACTTTCCCTGGTCTGAGAGGCAAGACACGTGATCCTGGCTTCCATGCATTAATTTCTATCTAGTATAAGGCTGCACCACATTCTCTTTAGCAGTGCAGGTATGCCCTTAAGTGTGTGATGACTTTCAGAAATATTTCTGATTAAAGGAGGAGGAAAAACACCAGAGCAAAGAGTTCTTTTTAAGTAAATAACAAAGGACTCTAATCTTTGGAGGCATGTTTTAAAACTTCTGCTGAAGAGATATGATGCCACTTGCTACAAACTCTGTTCCTTTTATTTTTTTATCTTGGGAAGGAACTAAAGACAGAAGCACTCAGTAAAAGAAGTATTTACAGACACTGAAGAGTCAGGAAACAGTGAGAGCACCTCCCTTTGCATACTTTATATGTCAAATGGCTATTGCGCCTTGTCAGCCTTGCAGAGCATCAGAGACTGTAGCAGACTGTATGCTTCAGACATAAGGAGAGCCAGCTGGGCTGTCCCATAAGGCAGTGCCTTTCTTTGGTGCTGCTGAGCCATCTACATCCCCCAGCATGAATAGCAGGTTTCTTGAAGCCAAACTCATGTTCTCCTAACAAAGCTCAGAGGAGGGAGTTCAAATCCCCTGTGGGGGTTTCTCATACTCATCTTGCTGTGCTGCCAGCCTGGAGCCTGCACAGGGCTGTATCAGCCCAGGTGGAAATACTGTGTGCAACAGCTCTGCATGCTGCAGGGAGTAAAACTTTAGGAGATTTTTACTGAGTAGGAAATCTTAGATTTCCCCACAGGCACCAGGGATGTGCATATTGAGGTGTTAGATGACAATATAATCTATAAAACCCTCATGCTAAGAGGTGTTTCTCTGTAAAGAATGAGGTGATGCTAAACAGTGGGAGATTAATCACTCCTCCTCCCCTTTCCTCCCACTTACCTTGTGGATCATTAGGTCTCAGGAAGGTTTTAATTCTGCCTTTTCCATGCTTACATGAAAAAAATTGACAAGAGTTTCACCTGGCTGGTGACTAGGTCATGTTGAGATCTGTATCACAATCAACACTCATTAGTCCAAAACAGCAAAGAAACAATACACTCTCCTGGGAGAGGAGGATATTTATCAAGTTAGGAGGCTTTTAGGGGGGATTATCTTGTTGACTCTATGTGCAGCTCTTGCTTCCTTTTACAAAAGGTACATGTAAGCAAGCAAAAGGGAGAACTGGTATCGCTGAGCATCCCTTTCACTTGAGTGATCACAGCTTTACATCCTGGACTGCTTTTTTCAAAGAGGATTTCCATCACAGAAGCTTTGGGGTGAGAATTTCAAAATGAAATAGTTGAAACTGAGGTGATTAGTGCTGAAATAATGTCTCACTCCAGTGCAAAACCCTCAAGACTGGCCTGGATTGGATTTACTCCAATCTGATCCTACTTCGTGCCTGGAGCTATTTAATGTGACACTGTTAGATACTGGGCATCCACATTTAGAGGAACAGGCTGTGATCAACCCTCAGTCATCTCTTGATCAGATTTTTTTTTTTTTAATGGCAAGTGCTCCTGAGAATCTATTTTTGTCTGCTGTTCATGGGTTAACAGTGGAATTCTTATATCCATCTGCTGGTGCTTTGAGCCGTGTTAATCTGTGCCGAGAACAGGGACAATAATATGAGATTTAGGTGATCAAATCAACTGACCTGAAAATCAAGAAAGGGAAGGAAACAGATTTGACTTAAATGTTTGAAATGAAATAACACTTAAAGGCTGGAAACTTGCAAATGGGAAAGAAGGGGGGGGAAATCTGTTTTAAAAATACAAAGAGAACTCTTCTTAATATACAGCTTCCGGGTTTTGTATTATTTGTAACTAAAACCGACTCGGAACTTAAGAAACTTTAGAAGCAGTTTATAACGATTGTGGTAATCTATTCGAGGGGAGGAGAGGATCATTTTACCAAACTAGGCATCAAAATCCAGCCTTACTTTTGCAAATTAAAGTAACTTGAAGCAATATTTCACTCTGCCTATTAAGAAGGTGATTCCACTGGTAATTGTTTCCATGGAAGTGAATTGTTTTAAACGTTCCATCTTATTTCAATGAAAAATGCTGTTGAAGTGTATTACAAGCTATTATCAAGTTTACCAAAAAAGATTCATTATCAACTTATGGTATTTTATGCCAACTTTCAGCTTAGGCTAAACTTTTATAGCCAGCATATAAACTCCTGGATATAGGGTCTTTATAATGGAAAACTTGGCTGAGTATAGGGTCAGGAGGAGCCATGGTATAATACAATTTATAGCCTACTCAGCTTGGATTTACACTTCATTACAGTCCAATATCAGGAGCAGATGTTACAATGACAGTCCTCCCTTTTTTGTCACTGTGTAAAAACAACACATAATATAGTCCTAAAACAGAACTGCTGTGTTCTTAATGGGAGAGCAGGGTTAACTCACATTTCCCAAAAGTACTTTTACAAGCATAACCTTTGGAACAGCAGCATCTCAGGTGCCCACAAACCCTTTCAAAAACAATGGCATTGAAAATAAATCCTCCATTTTTTTACCTGAGAAATTTGAGACCAGACACACAGGAAAATCAAAGGCTGAGCTCTCTTGAGACAGAGGCCAAGCTATGAGGGCTCCAGAAGATGCTGGGAAGGGAAAGTCTGTTTTAGAGAGCGGAGACAGGACATTTACCATGGGTGAGATGGGGTCACTGAGGTTGGAAAGCAACCCTGGAGGACTCTGGTCTAACTCCATGCTCAAAGCAGAAGTAGCAGAAGGGATAAAGTCAATTTCTGTTATTTGACCATGCAAAAAAAAAAAATGGCACTTCTGCTGAACTGCAAGAATAAATCAGTGCAGTGCTTGCTTAGCGCCCAAATCATAGAATGGTTCAGGTTAGAAAGGATCTTAAAGGTCATCAAGTTCCAGCCTCTGCTGCCACAGGCAGGGTTACCTCCTAGTAGACCAAGTTGCTCAAATCAACCTGTTCGTTGACAGCTGTCACCCTCATGCCACCTCAATAGAAACTTCTCATCTAGATCATTGGTATGTCACATGCACGCAGTACTCTGAAGATTAAGCCTTCTCATGACCCTGCACCCCCTTTATTTTCACTTTGCCAGCAGAACAGAAATTAACAGCTGCCTTAAGGCATTTAGTAATTATAAAACACTTCGGCTTGAAGCCCTGGGTCTTCTTTGGGGAAAAACTGACTTACATTAAAGTTTGAATGTAGTCTGGCAATACACCAGAAAGTATTTTTTTATTTTTACTTTTTTGTTTGTTTTGTTGTTGTTTGTTTGTTTGTTTTTCTGTGCTTGTGCAATATCTGCTCTGGGGATAGATGGTCCATACACACAGCTCCCAGGCACTACTAGATGTCAGATAATTGTATGATGAAAGTCTCCCAGTAACTTTCAAAAAACTAATTATTTGAGATTGCATACATGATTTTCTGTGAAGTATTCAGTAATTATTTCTGCCTTTATTTTTTGTTGTTGTCTTAAAATCTACAAAGTTGAGGGAAGACTATACACCACCACCTTATAGAAGGATAGAACCCTTCCAGGCTTCAGAGCCATGTCTCTTGCCATCTACCATCTTATAACTCTGAGTGTGGGACAATATTGATTATATTAGCAGAGAAATCTATTTCAGGCTGGGTCTGAAGCTTTGTAGTGATTCAATCTGTGCCTATTATTGCAATATCATTAACACTTAGTTGCTGGTGCTCTGTGCAGAATTAGCAGGAAAACAATGAAATTTAAAATATTTTAAACGCATTCCACTGTCTTTCACTAGATCCTGGCTGCAAGAGATGCTGTGAACTGTGAGTGAACCCTGGCTGATAGTTAATACTTGTAATTTTATGCTTTGGGGCAGGTTCACTGGTGTTTCCTAATGGTGCCAGATAATCAATGCACTGAAAAGGGGCACTGATGTTGGTGTCTGTTAGATGGGGTCAGGTGAGTGGAGCACTGAAGGGAGAAGCTCAGACTGTGGCAAGAGAAGGAGACTGAGAATATGCCATTGTATATTTGTATTTTGCGCTCTTATGGGCTAGTGTGTACTAGAAGTCATGTACTGGGCATGGCTTGGCTGTGAGAGGCAACACGACTATTCAGAGGGGGATTCAACTGGCCACATCTCAGCTATGTTGCCAGGGAGATGCCACTGTGAAGCTTGAAAGTTTTGTGCGGCTAAACCTCAAAAATACTTAAGCCTTCTGATTTGCAAAAAGAAGTCTACATTGGCTCTTTTTTTCTTCTTTTTGCTAAATATCTGAATTGTATCTTTCTGGCCTTGCAAAGAATTTTACAGGAACAATCTACTCCATGTCATTTTGGCATGTCTGAATTGCAGATTATGCATAGGCATATTTTTCAATATATTAGAGTTTTCTAATTTTCCTAAGCTTTAAGTGTAGGGGTAGCAAGGACCATAAGAAGGTACATTAAAAGCTTCTCCTGAAGCTATGTAACCAATGGTTGGTCATAAAACAAAACAGCAGAATGGATCTGTATGACATCTGTGACACTGTCTAGTGAACTGGATTCTAAACGACAAACCAGAAGCTCTGGATTTCCTTATCAGTTCCCCTCACTGCTGCATTCCTTTCTCATGGCTGCTCTGCTTCCAACCTGGCTTCTTAACAGGTCCTCTATGTATGCAGTTTGTCACTCCATGATAATCTTGATGAAGGAATCAAGGAGCTATCAGCATGAAAATAAGAGGTAGGATTAGAAAATTTCAGGAGGACAGGATGACAGGGTGAATCTCAGGTGGGATTTTTTTTCCCCTCCCATAATCCTGGGGAACCCAGGACTTTCAATTAGGGCTTGGTGTTTTCACACATCAATCTTTCATTGGCCTTGCATCAGTCATTCACTGGCTTGTGTAAATAACTTCTCCCAAACAATATTCTCCCGTCAGAAACAGGCACTGTCATCTGCAAACCTGTTTGAATATTTCATTCTTGCCAGATGATGTTTTTTGTTGAGGCTTTTTGTGCATTTCCTGCATGACATGGCAAGATAGTCCCTGTGCTCCTTGCCCTAATGAGGCTGGAAAGCCAAAGTAAAGCCAGACAGTGGCTGAGGCTATGTCCTAGAAAGCCTTTTGCTGTAGCCTATGCATGGAGGAAAATGGGAAACTACAAACAGGCAGCACTTGTTCGCTACTTGTTAGACTATAGTTCAGTCAGGTCCAACCTAGCTGATGTCAGGACGGTCTAGAGTAATGTCAAGATCATCCTCACTGGACAGCCATTCAGCAGATGGTGATGGGATCCATTACAGATATGGTATATTGCAGTCTTGTTTCATGTGAAAACCTTTCAAACCCTCCTACCTGCTCCCTGGGAATTCTGGGGGATTTGTGAATTAAGGTATATCACAGGTATATATGGATAATTCCTCTTGACCTTCACTTAAAAATTATACCCTGATCCCATTAACTATGATGCCTTAGCACACAGTCAATCTACTCATGTGGTATTGAGTGGGCAGGGGATCCTGAGATTTTAGTGGTGGAGTTCTTAGCTGGTATTATCAAACTTGACTTATAAAAACAATTAGCTATTTATCACTATTTCCGCACATACAAAGCTTACTTTGGGTGCCTATTCTTCCAGGAAAGATTTAATCCATGGGTTACACTTCCGGCAACTGCCAGGTGACTTGTTTTCTGAAGGTGCTAGTGGAAGCTCTTTGTGCATGGTCTCTGAGAGGTCACATTTGTCTGAGTCTAGGTCAGCACAGATGAAAATGGCTTATCCAGAGAGAAGAAAAGTGTAGAACTGAAGGGAAGCCTGGTGAAAACTATTACCTACCCAACAACTTCTGAAAAGGAAGCCTGACAGCTATGGGACACTGCAGTAAACTGGCTGATCGGAGTACTTGAAAACTAGACTTATCCAAAAAGTACATCACTGGTGCAATATACAGTAAATGCCAGTGAAATGGTCTTGTCCATGCCTGGTTTGGACAATATAGTGTTTACTTGCTTCTCGCTGAAAAAGAACATGATACTGGTAATGGAAGTTCATCTCAGATAAGGTCACCAATGAGATTTTGTTCCTAAAAGTGCAGCAATGACCATTACTTTCTGTGATGGCAAATAGTTTCTGCAGGAACAGTACGCTAAGGAGACCAGGTCTTTTTAAAATTATATCAATGGATTAAAACTACAAATTAACACCGTGTTCCTATGCTCCTGTGGTCTCAGATTTCCCTCTCAATTTACAATAGCTCCTGGAAGTGTATATTGAACATCTTGTATTTGTGCTCTCTCTCATCATGTTTCTTCTCAGTGCTATGCTCTTACAGTAGGAAAGGCTTTGAAATAACTTGCTGAAATGTAGTTCCATTTATGGTTCATAAAGGACTTTGGGAAACCATTTTGTGTAGAAAGTGTGATATAAATACCAGCAGCATATTTATTCCCTCTTCCTAGCTTTGAAATGATACTATTAAGCTGGCAAACCTGTCAAATATGTAACTTAGCTTACTGAAGCCCTACCTACCAAAAGGCACTTAAGTAGATGCTTAAAATTAAGCAAGTGATTTAATCTGCCTTCTGCAGTTCTTAATACAGGCATAAGTCTCATTGAAGTCAAGGCAAGCACATTAAAGTTAAGTGTATGCTAAGCACTTTGTTAAATCAAGGCCTAACTCTACTTATTTTCATATCCATTCCTAATTCTGAACAGCAACAAGTATGTTTCAACAGGGGGTGACATCTCAACTTCTGCCCCGATTAAATAAGTTAAAAAATCATTAATCCCAAAGCAATTGCATTGCCATCATACTTCTTTCCTTTTGTGATTAATCCAGAGTTTGATATGTCTTTCTATAGGATTAATATCTTAACAGCAAGGTAATAGGTAGTATGACATTTAATCTCTTTGATTAAATTCCATACTAAAAATGTCCCATAAATAAAAGAAACAATTGAGGCGATCATAAATTATCTTCATTGTTGCAAAGTGATGGATTTAGTAGTTACAGAGGGTAAAATCTCATGACCTCATTAAAAGCTATAACGGTTTTTTTCCTTCCATAGACCTAAAAGATGCTGTGGCTTACAGCAGGTTTTCTCACATTGCTTTGATTTAATCTGCTGAAACCTTAAGAGGAAACAGAAGATGCTGTATGTATGTGCTCATTTCATTTTCCACTAGAGATGACCAGATCCAAATAGGGATCTCTAACTTCAGGTTTTATCTTAGGTGCCTCCTGTGGGCTCAGCACTACCTGCCTAATGAAGGAGAATGTTTTGTTTTGGTTTTTTTTTTTGGTTAATTGCCAGGATCAAATTGTTTCAGGATCTGAGTCTGCTTCTCATCTCTGCTGCTGACCTCCACTGTGACCTTGGGCAAGTCACAGAAGGCTAAATTTTCAAGAGTTCAGCATCAGCCATCAGAGCTAGCTCAAAATGTAGCTACAACCATAATGCCAAATTAATAAGGTTTGGATGCAGTCCCATGGACTATGCTCTTCTGAGTATTTACCTAAAAGCATCACAAGGGAGAGATGCTTATCTCTGAGTCTCTTGATCTACATGCAGGAGTAGGTCTCAAACCTTTTAAGGCTCCTTTGAGCTACTGAGATGCACCTGGAGGATTCATTTCTTCTTTTGCAAAACGAGCAAAATGTTGTACCCTACCAGAAAGGCTTCAATTAGCATAAAAAGGCACCAGTTTTCCTATTCAATCAGAAAACCCTTTTTACTACAGATATTAAGATGGGGGGGGTTTGTTTTGTTCAACTATAGCAGGTAGAGAAGATTAGTTAAGTAACAGAAGGGGAATAAAGTGGACAAGACTTTTGTCCAAGTTGCTGAGAGTTTCCAGGGCTCTCATTAGCACTTTCTTGGCTCCTGGAATCTATGCTGTCCCTTTGACTCCTTACAGCAAACTATCATTGCTATGAAACCCATCCTCCAACAAGGACAAGCCAGATGCACAGGCTGCATTTCAGAGTCCTGCTGCACAGTGCCTCTGCTGAGCTGCATGGTCCCCAAAGGTAGGGATGAACAAGAGGCTGCTATACTGTCTGACAACACTAAAGAAAAAAATGGGGGGGGTGGGGGGGGAAGGAAAAAAAAAAGAAAATCCAGCCCAATAATGTGATTACACATTCAAATGAAAAGCTTTCTGTAAAGATGTTTTAATATAAAAGACTACCAGTGGTGAAGTCCCACAATGAAGTTTTGCTGCATGTTTCAACAGATGAAATGCTGCATTGCAATGTTTAACCTTGTTCAGGAACCCATAATCATGACAGGGCCAGCGGGGCCAGGAGCACTGGGTTTGCTACTGGGGAAACCTTACCTGGGGGTGGCATGGGCACTCTGAAAGTATGGGCCATGAGTGGTTTTGCTGTGAGTCTTTGCCATCATCAGAGACCAGGAAACTTACTCTACTTCAACCTCCTGGAAAAAAAAATTAAAAAATGACCAAGCTGACCAAGAAATTTCTCTCATTACTAATCTCAGGAGCTGCCTACAGCCTCTGTCCCTTAAATCGTGCAAGGCTTGTCTCAGCAAAGATTCATGGAAGGCAGAAGCTCACTGACAGACCCTGATAAATCAATCAGATCTTGGATTGCTTTTTAAAAACTTCAGCCTATTTTTTCTGAAATCTGTTATTAAACATGCCCTGTTCTGACCAGTTCCTTTCAGAATGACCTCCAATGTATTTTTGCTGGAGAAGCTATAAAGGGAGAATGGGCATAAGGCCAGGGACCCTCAAACAAAAAAACACCTTGCAAGTAAACAGGCAATGGTGGGGCCTGCAGACAGTGAAAAAGACATCAGCAGCAGCCCAGGTCTGCATCAGAAACATCTGCTGGTAGAGATGTAATAATGCTTTGGGTGGATTAACAGTGAATGCATTCCAAAGGGAATAAAAAGGGAGAAATACCATGAGTTTGCTTCCCTGTGCTTTGTTTCTTTGTCTTTTCTTTATATACCACCATATTGTAACTGGTTTATCACAGACCAGGCCAGTGCAATGCCCAATCACTGTAGAAACCTCACTACAAACCTCTAGAAATGCTGATTCTTCATACCCCTCTTGCTGAACATTTGCTTTCTATCACCCATGTAGGCCTGAAAGACACAGGCTGGAGCTGGGGGTGGAGAAGTGTTTTGCATTTGATAATGTAATCTGTTTTACCCATTCTTACAAACTGAAGCAATGTGCATAATACAGGGTGTCTATTTTATTAGCACCTTCACTCTGGTTACTTGCAGCCTGAGCTCAAAAGTTCTAGGCTTATTTGAAATGCTCCAGGGTATCTGGGACATTCATATGGGTCTGGTTGATATGATGCAGAAGATAGGTCTAAACAAGTGCTTCAGAAGGGGCATGTGGATAACAAAGGGGTAAACTAGGGCATCTCCCATGACATGTTTTGGCATTTGAATCCCATTCCTGTTGACTGCAGTCAGACCTCAAGCACCTGGTGCACAACTAGATATGTGCATGTAGACACCAAATGTAGGTGCCTCAGTCTAGGAGGTTGAATCATCCCTCCCAGCTCCTCCTCAGCAGTACAGCCCATCAGTCTCACCTGTGCTTCTGCAGGTACCTTACTGAGCTCCTTGAAAATCATTAATACTCCCAGGTAACCTATGAAATCAATCGAGCAGGAAAAAAATCTCATTGAAATATGTGAAGAAAATCTTTATTTTGAAATCTTTAATTACATTTTAGGTTACTGTCAAATCTATCTCAAAATAAAAATTCAGAGTTTTCTTATGGGAATTTTTTAGGTTTTCACACACAAAAGAAAGAAATAGTTTTCACCATGGCTGAATTTGATTCAAAACTCAATTTTCCATAGGTAGGGGAAATTCAAGTTTTTCACACCTCCTTTGTTATTCAGGCTAATTGTGCTCCAGGCAAGAACTAGTAGGATTAGGGGAAACTGATAGCTACCAGAACAATTTCAGTAGTCTGTGACATGACCTGGAGAAATTGTTGATTTGCAGTATCCCTTGACAAAGAAGATACATCATGTGCAAGGAGAGGAACATCCTGGCACCTGAGGTCACTTGACCAATGTTCCCACAGTGCAGAGATGGGGGTAGACTTAGACGTGCAAAGCAAATGAAGCAGTTTCTTTAATAACAGGCAATCAGTCCTTTCTTCTTTGAAGCCAAGGGAATTCTCCTATTTATTTCAATATGTTCTGATTTATATTGTAAGAAAAGTACCCACCTTGGGTAGCTGAGCGCAGTTGCTTGATTCAAACCAAAGTAAAACATGTCCAACTGCTTTAATATTTCTTTGGAAGGTAATAGTTTAAAATGGAGTAAGCTGGAACAAGAAAAATTTGATGCAATTAAGCTTTGATATTTTTGTTGTTGTTGTTCTTATTTTGCATTTGTTCTAGTTACTTTTCTCCAAATAGACCACTTCATCCTTTGTCAGTAATCATGGCCCAAGTTGCTCCAGAGAAGGTTTAGATTGGCTATTAGGAAAAATGTCTTCACCAAAAGGGTTGTCAAGTATTGGAACAGGCTGCCCAGGGAAGTGACTGAGTTGCCATCCCTGAAGGTATTGAAAAGACATGTAGATGTGGTGCTGAAGGACATGCTTCAGTGGAGGATTTGGAGAAGCTGGGTTAATGGTTGGACTTAGTGATCTTATAGGTCTTTTCCAACCTAAACAATGCTATGATTTGCAACTATAGTCTATACAGCAAACAGTGTGGCTTTTCCATTACTCACCTTCAGTCTCCCTGTGTAACTTTTACATCCTTGTGCCAGATATGTTCAGTTTTATGCATCCATACACTTTTAGCAAGTGAATTTCCAAGGTTTGTGTGGATTAGTATTTACAGGAGCTTCCTTGTTTACCTTCACTCTTTGTACATCTATTGAGCCTGGTACCCAGGAGATGCTGAGAGTGTCAACATTCACTAACATCACTGGAAAATAAAAATGCTCAGCATCACATAGGCCTTGGTCAACTTTTTTTCCAAAGGTCCTGAAGCTTATTTCATCCAAGAAAACTGCCACAAGGACTGTCACTAGGGTGACCTTGAAGCTTGAAGAGGGAGGGTTAGCACTTCAGCCTGTAGACTCTGAGTTTGTACTGGTATGTAGGGTTGATTTAGGGGTTATTCTCTGTGGGATTTTAGGTTGTTTGTTTTTTCTCCCCCTCAAACACTGAATAAGTGTATCTTAGGTGGTCTTGAAGGGCTGTTGAAAGGACCAGTGTACATATTTATTTGCTTTTTCTTATAGAAGTCATTTAATTTAGTTGTAGCAGATTTAGAAAATGATGTGTAAACAGAAATCACAACAAGGAGTTCTGGCATTGCTAGCAGTATCCTACTTGATCTGGAGGCTTGAGGAATGGGTGAAAGCTCCAGATATTCCACACTGTACATAAGGCAGCAACTGAGCAGAACAGAGAATTCAAAAGAGGGATTCAGTTAGAGAGAAAAGGGATTTACTGGATGTATTTCAGCAGACCAGGATATAGGATTTGATGGCATCCTAGGATTGACCCCACCGGTGCAGACAGCCTTGAGGACAAACACAGTATTTCTGTTATGTATTTGCAAATACCCTGGAGCAGCAGGCTCCAGTCACAGCCACAGGTTTTTTTAGGGTTGACAATAAATACTGATAATACTTGGCATTTATCTGTCAAGCTGAGAATTACTGGTGCTGGAATCTTTGTCAGTTTAGTTAATGAGAGAACAGAAACAACACAATCTGACTTCCCCAGCCGTTCACACCTTCACAATGAAGCCTGAGCTTCCAATGCTCCTGGTCCCACTGTTGTGTAGGTTTTCTTTAAGCTATCAAGTTTGTATGATAAATAGGTTTGAGGAAATCTCTTCACTTCTGTGGATCCCATGAGCAAAAAAGTAGGGCTAAATAAATGAAATAAATTATTCATTCTGAATTATTTACTCAGCTTCACTTATTTGTTCTCATTTACTTCCTTTTTACTTAAACTAGATCATTCATCTTCTCTTCCTTCCTTAAGATATTTCAAATGTTTTTTTAATCACTTTGCACATTTCAAATGCTGTTAGATGCTACCATCATGCTGCTGTTTGGGAAGCCTACAAATAGTTATTCTATACATCGAAGTAAATAAACCTCATTAGCTTTGTTAACTCCATTAATCACAGTCAATAACATTAATGAAGCCTATTTCAGCATCACTCTCAAAGATTTAGGACTAATACATCGCCTTGTAACACTTGTGGAATTACAGTCTTCAAATGTGAGGCCAACATTTTCCCAAGAATTTTTGAAATGTAATTTCAACCAAAAAAAAAAAGAGGGGAGGTGAGAGGGTGTATGGAAGCATTTTGAAAGGTTTGATTGCAAAAGGGCCCAAGAATCAGAAAGTGAGGAAGACTGGAAATTGAAAGGGAAACTATATGGAATTAAACATCTACTTTTTTGCTTCAGTTGCTACACTCCAGCCCCCGTGTGATGGAAGTGTCAACTGAATAGAGATGGCTCAAATCCCAAACAGGGCTTAGACACCAGAGAGTAAAGTTTGACCTAAAGATAGGTTTAAAGACCTTTCCAACATGCAGATTTAGTAGTCTCCAAGGCACATGGAGTTTACCATTTCCTTACAGATTGTCTTGTGTACATGTATGAACTAGGATTTCCACATCAAGAGTTTATAGGAGGGTGTTAGCAGAACAAAGTATTAGTCTGTTGGTAGACTGCACTGAGACAGTTATATTTAGTAGATACTGTATTGTGCAGGCCTGATATGGTAGAGTTAATTCTACATGGAGCTACAGAAAGGTAAAGAGTATATTTTCATTAAAATTTTGTTCCTTTTTTGTCCAAATGTTGACATAACCAGGTTTTTTCTTAACTGTATAACATTTCTAACTGTCCTACTTGCACATATATCACATTTCCTGAGCATTTTAAAATTTAAAGCAATATCTTTAATGTTACACTAATATCGTTTTCTGCTTTTGATGTATGGGGTTTTTTATTTTATTTTCCATATATCTACCATTCTGTTTTCTGGTATGGATTATAGCTGTCAGTATCTAAAATATCTTGTAAATATACATCTTCCAATAAGTCTTTGCAGATAAAAGCAAGAATAACCCGTGATACAGAAGAGCTAGTCTTGCACCTAGACTTGCTAAGTATCTATTCACATTAATACATACCAGCCTTCTATACAAGGTACCCAAATCTTCCCCAAAAGCAACAAACTCTCTGTAAGTTTTTCCCATTCCCACAGCATAAAACAGATCAGTTGCTTATTTCGTAAAAGCTGATCCTAGATAAAGATAGATCCTGCATTTCAGCCCCCAGTGATAAAACATTAAGTGTTAAACATCCATGGTGGGCTTGAGGTCAGTTAGTTTGAATTCTCTTCTAAGAACAAAAACCTGAGACATCTCCAGTGCGGCATTCCCTCAGCCAGACAACCTTAAAGCCTTTCCCCACGCCTCATGCTTTGTAAAATAAGGCATTTTTGATTCTTACATAATTAGCTGGCAGTCAGAGTCAGGAAAAGAGTAGGGTAAAAAAGACACTTTAGAGCTCTTACTAGTGATTCGTCCAAGTCTTTGTACCAGTTCGCTTTAAACAGCTCTGTGGCTAAGTTCCCAGGTTTCTTCCAGTGATTAGTGCTGGGTATTAGTTTAATGGGTCATAGTTACTGATTGGATCATAAATACAGAAATCCCACCACTGAAGCTTGGGAGAGAAAAAAAAAATGGGGGGGGGGCAGGGAGGAGGAGCTATTCAAGAAGTTAAACTCAGCACAGCAGTACAACATAGCATGTGTCTCCTGGCCTGCCCTTAGAGACAGCCTTTTCTGATCTTCTTCCTTTCCTTTATGCTGAAAGGAAGAGATTCTCTTTCTTTCCCCCTCAAGAAACACAGATGTTCTAAACTCTTAAGTCAAATTCTTTTGCCATTTTTCAGAAGGAAGGGGGAGCAGGGCTGAGGGGCTATCAATGAAGGTCACCATGGGACAAGCTGGAATTGTTTTAGAATCATGAAGAGCTCATCGGTTTTGCCAGGTGTCAGTGACATTTCTGTTCTATGGCAGGCTGGTACATTGGCCTGAATTTTGAAGGGAAGAGGCTACAAATGAGAGCAACTACATTATTGCAGTGCTTTATTGGAGTCTTTGAGGGGTAACTAAGAAGCTATTTACATTGACCTTTACAGCACTGGCCTGAGGCTCAGAACAACATGGTAATATTCATTGCCAGTAAAGCTCTGCTGAGATACTTCAGCTGTAGCAGGTGGGAAGGAGGCAGATTTTTTACAGCAATGGCTTGAAAGTTTTCCAGGGGCGATGCCTCAGAGATTCCATGCACATCAATGACTGGGGGCTATTTTCAGCCCTACTTGTGCACCTTGCTCCTGCTCTGTGTAGGTGCCGAACTGCCATGTGCTGCGATGGTGACATCTGCTTATTTAAACTTTAATGTCTGATATTGCAGGCCTATGCTGCATCTCGCTAACAGTTTCCAGGACTAAAGTGGGCAATTTTATGGCAGGAAAAGGAGGCACAAAGAGAGGGACTAAGAGTGTCTGAGCCCAGCTTGCAGGCAGAAAGCATAAACCCAAGTTTCAAAGTGAGCAGAGAAAGGAGAACATACCTAGAGATATGTCAGCGTAAAGCATGACCAACTGCAGGCAAACACATGTTGTGAATCAGATCCTTAAACTCTTGAGATTTTAAAATAAGATTGGGTATTTCTATTTACCGTCTCTCCTAGCAGTTCTCCTGACAAACCTCCTGTTGGCCTAACACAGAAAATTAGCCAGCGGTGCCAAAAAAAGGGGTGGTCCTTTCTAACCCGTCAATATGGTGATCTGGTACAGGAACTACACCTCTTTTTCCTGAAGGCATCACCTAATTATTCTTCCTTCTTGGGCTCTCTGTGGTAGATGGGGTTTCATTGTTCCTTCCTTTGCTATTTCAATGCCACCAAAGCTTTCTAGAAATTATGATTGGCATAGTTTGGGGAGTCAAAGGAAAGAATTTCCTCTGTCTGGGGGTTTTTCTTTACTAGTCAGAAAGCAGCAATCCCAGTAACTGTATTTGATTTTATTTTATCCTGGGGAGTCTGTTCTGGCAAAGGCACAGAAAAAGGGAGAGAAGAAATCTTTGCCTGTGTGGATGGGAAGCAAATGCACTTTGCTGACGCTGTGTGGTCCTTGCAGTCCTGTTGCTGGAGATGTGAAAGTGAAAAACCCCCTTTCTTCTTCACTTGGTGGGGCCAAAGCAAACCCCTGGGGAGCCTCTAGAGATGGGGAAAGTGGTTTAGATTGGTCCCTTGCTTGCCAAGACATCAGCTTTCCACCAGAGCTTTTCCCTTTCAAACAGAGTCTTGCAGTGCTTGTTCCCGAGGGGCCTCCACTCTAAGACATGACTGTTTGAAGAGCACGTGTTCGTAATGCCTTGGCTGGCATTTCTGTATTTGAGGCTGCTTTGCTAATTTCAGCAACATAAAAATTACACAAGTAGTTTCTGAAAGCAAATCCCTTCTGGCTTCCTTCCATTTGCATTTTGCTTTGTCTTGTAACTTCTAGGTTGTATTTGGTCACATTCTTACAGCTTCTCTTCGCAGCTGTGAAAAATGAACTTTAAAAACAAGCAACGATTGAAGCTTGTTTGACTCAAGGGTGGAGGCTTTAAAGCAACAAAATATTTCAAGACACAAAATCTAGAACGAGAGCAGTAGGATCTCTCATACTCTTGTTTCTCTCATTCTGGACTTGCTCAGGAACGTCCATTGTTGCAAAAGTTTGCATTTGCATTTTGCCTTCAAGAAAGTGTGAATCTATTAATGAAAATTACTTTCCAGGTACAGATCCCCCATGTGGCATGTGTCAGAAAGGACAAACCAAAATGCATATAATTTTACCAGATCCATTGAAATACTGTTCACAGGGCTTTCTAGGAAGGAGAAAAAAAACAACCCAGCAACCAGAACAAAACAAACAATCCTGAAATCTTTCACAGAAGCTCTGATTATTTTTTTGCAATATTCCCATAATCCTAAAAGTCATATCTGATAGCCCACACAAGACTTTCTGCAACAGGGAAGAGGAACACCTGAAGTATTGATCCATCACGCAGCAATGGGCATCCAGTTGCACTGCTGGACTCTGCCTTTCCTACCAACAGCAGCTTTCACTCTGCAGACGTGAGAGAGAGGCAGTGTAAAAGAAACATGCTATCCATTTACTGTAATTTTATTTAAAGCTTTCTTACCAACCCAAAATTTTAGGCTCTTGTCCCATTTCGGAAACTGAGTCAGCCCATTAGCTTTGCAGAATTGAAGTTGTTCAGGTGAGTTTTCATCCCTTTTAATAGAATGAAAACCTGAGTATGAGAGGCTCAAGAATTTGAAATTAGTTCATTGTACTTTGGATGGAACAAATTTCAGATTCAGGATGAATGTCCAATTGCAACACAGCTTAACAAAGATAGGTCATCTGCACAGAAATATAAGAGTAAAAGGAAGTTCCTGGATGACAGAGTTCAGTCACCTGCTAATACCTGGATTATATCATCCCTGCTTCGGGTTTGGTGGTTTTTGGTGGGTTTGGTGGGTGTTTTTTTTAAGGGGTGGTGAGGAGTAGGGGAAGTTTGACTTTAAAGGGACTTTTATTTTCAAAAAAAAAAAAAATAGATTGGGGTTTAGTAAAAAGGAAAAGACAGGATTGAAAGCTTTTCAGTCCTCGCACAGATAGGCAGACAAACCTTGATACAGGAAACATAACAGCCTTAGTGATCTGTGTGAAATCAAGGTCACTGAAGAATTTAAGGAGAGCAAGGTGAGAGGATCAATTGCATGCCCAGCAGAAGCAGATAGGAGCTTCTGTGCTCTTTTACACTAACTGGGGAGGAATACAGGAGGTAGTGTAGGAAAATACTGTCTGCAGTGATAAAGCATCCTGTAAACCCCGTGATTCTGTGCCTCCTGTGAGGTATGCCAGAACCGCAGCAGAGGCAGCACATGCCAGATTTGATTGACACTTTGCCAGGGGAAGGAGCAAGCAACAGGAATGAAAGGGCTGCCATCCTCTCCTGGCAGCTCGAATGTCACACAGAGATAAAGGTTATTGCGAGTAACAAGTCTCGTTTCCCAGAGAGCGAGCATGCAGCACCACGGCTCTTCACATACGGAAAGCAGTAGTGGAGCAGTGAGTTGGGTACACACACAGCTTTGAGATTAACGGCAACAACAGAGTTGACTTCCCTGCTGTCACAGTGCCAGCTGCAGAAATTGCATGCTGTTCCCATCTGATCTCTCAGTAAATCTGTGGGGATGTGGAAGGAAGACTACGCTCTTTGAAAAATGATGCAGGAGCCCTCGCCTTGTCTCTGTAGGAGTGTGACACTGGGCTTCTTGGTGCTTTGATCATGCATCAGGATCAAAAATAATATTGCCTTCTCTTGGGGCCTAGGAGAGCTGCTAAATCACAAGGTGTGGTCATCAGTGCTCCAGTTTACTTCAGAACTTGCCTCAGCCCCTTGTACTGGCTTAATTAGATCGAAATGATTGAGAAACTATGGATACTGACTCTCCCAGTTCCACTCTGTGCTGGAAGCTGAGCTCTTCACAAAAATGAAAGTATGAAGGAGGAGAAGAGACACTACATTAAAAGTTTAGAAGCTTCAGGAATGGATTGTTACACTAGGCAGAACAAAAAATTCTACATTTTACTTAGTACTAAATAATTCACCTTGATCATCTTTAACATTTGTTAGCTTGCTAACAATTAGCCAGCAAGGCTGCCTTTAATGTGCAGATCTTGTCTATAAGAAGTCAGGAAAACCAAACGTGATTTGGTCATCTTAGAGTTAGTGACGAGGCAGGTGAAATCACTCTTCTTGTGTTGTTGCCTTACACCCAGAAGTAAATCTGGTTGATGGTAGATGCCCTCTACCTTTGTCCTCTGCAAGGTGAAAAAAAAACACGAGTAAAAGCAAGAGTATTTCAAGACTTTCTGGATGAATATTTTACATCTCTTGCCAGGTATTTTCCAATCAGTATCTTGAAAAGTTACTGGCTTTTAACTTTCCATAGCACCCACCCTTCCCTCCACCTTTTTGTTGGTCTGCCTATCAATTGACTGATAGGATTACTATAATGCTCGACTGAGTGTCGGTTGTCAATCAGATCTCCCTGCCTTAACCACCAAACAACAGTTATTTTGAGTAGCAAATTCTCTCCCAGCTAGGAGGTCTGATGGAGGGAGGGATCAGCTCAGGGTCCCAAGATTTGCCTTTATGAAAGACGGGACAAAATTGCTAATTCTGATTTCAGCCCTACATTTAAATCCAGAACATCCCTGTTGGTCACTTGCGATGTGCGCTATGTAGCAGCCGATGCTCCCCACCTCTCAGACAGGCTTAGTGGTATTTTTCCTTTCCCAGTTAGGGAGATTGAATTTCTTTCTGTTTTTCAGTACCTTTATCCCCTCAGCAGCCTAGTAAACTCTGCAGCCGAAGCAGGAGAAGGAAGGAGGCGGTTTTCCCTGGCTTTGCCGCTCTGCAGGAGGCTGCAGCCACACTCGCGTGTGTGTTGTGCCATCACGCGGTGCTGCTGCCACACTGCCACCCCCTCTGCATTCCTGGGACCTGTGCTGAGCACAGCCCTGCCAAATTGCTAATAACCCATAAATGCAGCCTTCAAGCCTGCCTTCATTCCTGTGAGCTGCTGCAGTCTGCAAAGCTTCACATAGACCAGGGTGTTGAAAGCCCTGACAGAGAAATTGGCAAGTGGCTGAGGAAGATGGTGATGGGGTCTCCCTAAAGGAGGACTCAACGCCTGTCCTGACTCTCAGAGGCAGCAAAAACCCTAAACGGGGACATTCATTTTTATTCTGTAGAGCTGTTGTTTTCATTTGGATCTGGNTCAGCTTTTATACTGAGCATGATGCGGATGGGATGGAATACCCCTGTTGGTCAGTTTTTGGGTCAATTGTCCTGTCCGCTCCTCCTTGCAGGTGGGACCCTTCGATGCTTCCGCTTCCGACCCTCCAACGGGCAGAATAACAAAATTGCCTGACCTTGGTTGTTCCAGCAATGAGGATAAACAAGGGCCTGTCTGCATACCATTCCTTGATATAATTGGGTCTTATCACTGTGAGACGAAACAGTTTCTCTGAGCAGTGTGCTGTTAATTTCAGAGTTTAGTTGGTTAGAAGAGGCCCAGCTAAGAAAGTGAAATTGTAAAACAGAAAATTGGTTCATTTTACCCCAAACCAGGACAGAGAGACACAAGGAAACTGTATTGTTTTTCAAGCATTCGTTACCACTACTAGTGAGCAGCCTTTCTTTGGTCCATGACAATTTCAGGGTTGTAGGGCAATATTCTGCACAGTTGTCTCCTGCACTCTGGCTCATGCTAAGTTTTGGAAAAGCTTGACCTAGTGCTTCTTCTGTAAGTGAAGGTAACATTCATGAGATCAAAGGTTGGAGAAAATACGTGTCTAATGGCACTCTAACATATTTTTCTAAATCGCATTATGTTTTCCAGGATAATCTGTATCTTAAACTTGAACCTGCAGTTTATCCTTGTTTTTTGTAGAAGCAAAGTTTGCACTAATAGAAGTATCTCTACCATTTTTTTCCTTCTGGTTGATTGTTTGACACAGTAGAAGTTTCAAAGCGCTGAAATTCCCATACATTTTGCAAAAATAAGAAAAGATCAGAGACTCTATTAGTGTCTTTACCCAGAATAAAGAGCAAAGCATAAACTGACCCTTGATTAGACATCAAAGTATGTATTTGGGAGGGCAGCTGCAAGACATAAGTCCACAGAATCACCATCTCCTTTTGATGTGCTACTTGCAAAATGACATGTTATTCTTCCTTATGTACACAGAGACAAAGCAACAGAAAGTGAACATCACAGGTGGTTCACACACTGGTGCTATTTAATAATGAGTCATTTTTATAAGGTCATGGTGATACACTGGAATTGTTAGAATGGCATCTGGTCTGCCTTTTTGATCTAGAGGATTCTGTTATCATTTCTGTTTTACAGTTTATTGTAGCAAGAAAATATAGACCCTGAAAATCTATGATCAAATATTTGTTCCTCAGGAATATTTATGTTCTCATAAACATACAGAGAACAAAGTCTTCTAGACAATTAATTTATTCCATAAAATTATTTAATATAAGGTCAATTACAGATATCCATGTTCCTAATGAAGAACAATCTGCTGAATAAGTTGTCGCAGTCAAGCCAGCAAAACAAGTTGAGAACAAAATTACCTATTGCCTATAGCTAGTAGGGAAATCTTGAAATCAACTCAGAAAAAAATTGTATCCAAACAAAGAGCACGACCAAAATCATATACCAGAAACAGAGGTGACACATTACCAGGAAACTGGAAAAGTAGCCAACTGTATCAAAGGTTTGCCTAGGTTTGATTTGTCTTTATTAATATTCAAATCTTTTGAACCCTAGTTTTGTGAGTCATGATATAACAAGAGAACATGCCCATACTATACACAAGGCAAAATAAGTTATTCCTACATAGCCATATCCACTCCTCTTGCTTCATTTCATGTCTTCATTCCTACGCTAATTGTCTTCATGAAGCTTTTCTTAAGAGTCTCTGTTCTCTGGCAATTTATTTTTTTTAAGTGATGAGGGTCTAAGGTTTCCATGCCAATTGGCAGTTCAGTCAAATCCATCTTACTTCTTTTCACTTTTGGTTTTATTTCATCTTCTCAATTTCATCTGCCTTTGACTCACTGAAACAATCCAGTTTAGCTTGAAGAATTTTTTTCTTATTATTAATACAATGGCTTGTTAGATTATCCTCTGCTTAAAATTCTTGTCCTTCTCTCTCACCTCAGAGAGACAACCACTGAAAAGCGGTCTCCTCTGATGTGTATTTACTAGCTGTTGAAGGTCACTTTCTGAAAAACTTATTTCCTTCCCCAAAAGTCAAAAGATTCAGGATGGATGGATTATCCGGTCCTTCTCCCTTATAGCTTGTTGGTTTAGGTTTGAGGTTTTGGGGTTGTTGTTTTTAATCGAAGGAGATTTAGAAGTGGTTGCTGGAGTTCAGTCTTTGTTATTCAAACTGTGTGTGCCAATGTGTCTTGACAAAGCAGCTGAGCTCTGAAAATGATGACATTTCTACCCTCCTGGGCTGGAAAAAGAAACTTCTGTCCAGGCTCCAAAGATCTCTAGTGACATTAAAAGCGATTTTCATGAAGTGGAAGGCAAACACCATTAAAAGCTGTAATTTTTGCTCTTAAGAAATTATGCATATTTAACAGGATGTCTTTGAACTCATGCCACCTAAGTAGAAAAACAAACAGCTTTTTTGAGAATTTGAGGATTATTTTACACGAGGATTTAATTTGTTTAAATGGAAATGAATATGGATGAGGATATTTGAATAGGTTCAGTGTGTTCGTCAGTCACAATTGCCAAGCAGGGACTAATCTCAGTGATTAGTAAGGGTAGTGATAAAAATATGCTTGTACCCAATATGCCTCCTGATTGGCAGTTTATCGCTCTTAGAGGACCAGATGTCAAAAGCCATATGCTAATATTCAGCACAGAACAATCCTCTGGTTTACACTGTAAAATGCACCTTTGTTGGCGCTGCTGAGCAGTGAGCGAGTGGCAGCTCTGAAAGACAAGAGCCCTTTCAGGCGAAAGGAGCATTTGCTATAGCAGTTGGCAGAGGGGGAGCGGAGGCTTTTGGGGCTGCTCCAGGGTCTGCTGCCGACTCCTGGGAGCTTACAACAGGCATTGGGGAAGGGGAGATGCAGTATTTTACCTAAACTCCTCTTCATACTTCTTTAAACTAGGAATTATTTTCTCTTTATACAGCACTTGGCACAGTGTGGTTCTGCCTCATTACTGGAGGTGCAGCAATGGGGTTGCTAAATCAGAATTAAAAAGTGCTTTATGTGACAAGCACATTAAGAAAAAGAAAAGAAAAAGACCTGCAGATATCAGTGGCGTAAAACGTCAAATATCTTGTGTTTCTATAAGATTTCAGTCTGTGATCTTCCTGAGCTGGGGAAGCTTATGTTTTACTGGAATTAGGAGTTTTGAATACAGTGAAAAAAATTCTCTGTTGCCTTGTGCCTTTAAAAGTGGTAGTACACACACAAAAAAATAGAAGTGGGGAGGGAAAAAAAAAACAACGCTTGAACTATTTCACTTATACAGAGGCAATGCCAACTTCTGCTTTCAGTTACACCTTCCAGCCTCCAAAATCAGAGGGACACTAGGTTTGATTGAAGGCAGTATTAGTGTAAGTTTATTCTGGGACCATTTCCCATGTGCCGCATATATTAATCATAACGATTGCTGGTAATGCTAGCCATAATGCCAAGGAAATAAGTGCCAACACCATCAGCGCTCACATTCCACCTGACCAGACTAAAGGAGCAGCAACAGCCAAGTTTCTCTCCCTACAAGCCAGGCTGTAGCAATCCCGAGAACTAATTTCCAGTCTCCAGCCAGCAATAAAACACCCACCATGCTTTTATTAAAAGCAAGGGTTGTTGTTTCCCTGTTTGGCATATAAAATAAAACATAAAATTAACTAATGCAGTCAGGTTTCCTATTATGCATTATAAACCTTGCTATATCCTTACAGCAAGGGGCACAGTAAACACATAATTTCCCAGAAAGTCTAATATGGAGAAGTCTGAACCTAGTAGTCTCTGTTCTTAAGATAAAAATATGTAATTTGCATGCAATATTCAGTGACTACAATGTAGTCTCGAGAAAATTACTTGTTGCAGAATGGCTGCGGGAGCAGGGCCATGGATCCACAGAAGCATTGTACAAGCAATCCTCTTGTTAGCCTAAGTGTTTAGCATAAGTAGGATTTTAGCCACAGTAGGCCTCAGTGAGAACTGCAAGTTACGCTGACAAGGAAGAAGAGCCAAGGTCACACAGACCCTGCGAGAATGATAAACAAGGAGAGAGGGAGAGTGTCCTTCTGGAATGTTGGAGAACCTTGAAGCAGAAACTGCGAGTAGGAGGTGTATGAACATGTAATCTTTAGAAGCCTAGCCAATTAGTGTGTGACAAGTAGGCTTAATTTACAATAAGTGTATAAATATCTGAGCTATCCGAATAAAC